>CM077442.1:32094935-32171034 GCA_039654765.1 Mylopharyngodon piceus | reverse complement strand
ATCCAAATTTCATGGAGTGTTTTATCCATATGAGTGCGAAATACTCGTATTTGGTTTTTTTTTTTTTTTTTTTTTGGAGATCAAACTTGCTTTTCATGGTCATACTGAGATCCTCTGATCATCTTTGTATTGCTTTTACTCATTAACCTCCCACGCATCGGAAGGGCTCCCTGCTAAGGCTAACTTTTCCTCCTATACCTTATTAGCACCGCGCCGCGTGTGCGAGCAATCACATGCACAAAGCGCTTCAGAGTCCTCACGAACCGCACCAGCTCAAGCCGCACCAAGAGCCAATTAGAACGCCTTTTGCAAAATCAGCTAAGCAGCAGACAATAACACATCAATTATAGCTTAACAAAAGATCCCCCCTCCAATGAGTAAACAATTTTTGTGCAAAATATAAATATGCTTTGTTAGACAGATCACTTCAGAATAGAAAAATCCTCACTGGATTTGACAAGGAAAAATAAAGTATTTACTAAAGCATATATTGACATTAGTTCTTCAATTACAGGAATGAGCAATTCATGAAATGCTCTTGTAGAGTATCAATTACAAGTCATACATACATTTAAAAAAAAAAAAAAAAAAAATCTAATATACAGTATGTGTTGCATTCAGGCAGTCTGCAAAGAAGTGAATGTGTGTCCACCATCTTACCTGAGAAAAATCTTCATCGTGAGCTAGAATGCTGTGCATTGATGTGTGATGCAGATGACTGTTTTTACTCAACTTCATTATATATATATATATATATATATATACGGTTGTTTTATTTGTCACCTTGAGATCAATTTTGAAGGGCTCTCTTGAAATAGATTTGATCTTTGACCATTTATGAATTTTTCTGTCTTTCAGGTTCAACGCATATGTACGGTCATGAGCTGGTGCCAACAAACTTTAAATGTCCCCGTCATTTTCCTGTTCATGTTATTTAGTCTCACAGTCAAGCCTGCAACCTTCAGTCCAGTGACAGAAGCCAGCAACACAGTAAGTGAAAACTATGCAGCAGCATCCTCCTCTGCTCAGCAACAGAGTCAATATACTCAACCACCAGAGGAAAAAGGCTTGCTACATGATGAAAATGAAGAAGATGAGCTTTTCAAAGACGTGGACCCTAGAACCCTAGCAGCGGTCCTTCTCGAGGCCCTCAACCAACCTCAGAAGGAAAAGATGAGTGAACGAGAAGAGGGAATGGAAGTGGAAAGGCAGAGGGATCTTCAGGGTGCAGACAGAGACAGAGATGGTCACAAAGAGCTGGAGCTGGTCATGGCAGCTGCTGCAGCGCAAGGAAAAGATGAGAAAGAAAGAGAGGAGGAAGAAGAAGAAAAAAATGGCTGAGGAGGAAGAACGGCTGACGGAGAAAGTGACAAGCCGCACCACTCGTCAGTCGGTACCTCTAAAAGAGCAGGTGGCTCCACAGGAGGGGGCCACAAAAGAGGAGGTGATCAACGAGGAGGAGAGGCAGGAGCCAGAGAGAGGGGAACTGGGGGAGGAGGAAGAGCAGCTGAGTCCAGAGGAAGTGAAGAATCTGGAGACTGTGTTAGAGGAATTGCAGAGCTACAGCACAGCCACTAAGAGAGAGCGCGACACGTCCACAGGCCAGAGGGAGAGCCGTGGGGAGTATTTTGATTACCTGGACCGTAATGGGCTCATGAACAACGAGATCAAGCCTAAAGCTAAAGGCAATGACCTAGCCCTGTCCAAGAAGAAGCTAAAGTGGCAACTCGAACAAGAGAAGAACAAAATGCAGCCTTTACAAAGAGGAGGCAACTTCATGGATGACTTTACCAATAACCTTGCTGACCCAGAAGAAGAAGATGAGGAAGATCAGGACGACGAAGAACAGCTAAGCCCTGAAGAGGAGGAAACTCGGGCCAAAGCAGAGCAAGAGGAGGTACGCAGACAGGCAGCAGAAGCACAAAGAGCCAAGGCGGAGGAGGAAAAGCTTGCAGACATTGCATCTGACATGCTCCTGAAATACATCGTGAAACAGGACAAGAAAAAGTACCAAGACAACAATGGTGCAGAAGATAAGCGCTCTGATGAGGAGGACACTAGTGATGACGATGATGACATTGACCCACAGACCATTGATAAGTTGATTGAGATCTCAAGCAAGCTGCATCTTCCTGCTGATGATGTGGTGGACATTATTAACGATGTGGAGAAAAAGAAGAAAAAAGATGCTCCTGAAAATCTCCCATGGCAACGTCCTCTCGTGCCGCCTCCAGCCCCCATTGCACCTTCCACACTGTTACGTAAACCTCCTCCCTCAAAGCCTCCTCAACCGAACACGAACCCATTAAAAGCCTGGTACAAAGACAGGACCTCAGTCAAGCCCAGCAAGCAAGATATTTGGACGAGGCAGCAGTGGCCCTTTCGTACCTACCCTTCCTTCAAGTTCTATCAAAAACCCTACAGAGGGTATTACCCCATCTACATCCCGCCTGCAAAACCAAAATCCCGCTACTATTCCAAGCCCTCTTTCGCCCTCAATAATGTCCTGGGAAATTCACTGGACTATGACTTTGATTACTCCCCCAGACGGAAGTCCCGTCCCTGGGCGCAGTCTCGCCAAAGAGCCCAACCAGCCTTCCAGCGGAACCTCTACTTCCCTCACCCTCGGACTTTCAAAGCCGTACCCATGCCTAAACCCCGGTCACCTCCACGTCGTTGGCCGTCCTTTTATTACCCAGCCCGAGCTCCTGTAGTCACCAGGGAGGATGATTACTACAGTCCGCTGAGGCAGCCGCCACAGGACAGCGAAGAGGAGCTGGAGAACTTCATTGAGAGAGTCTTTATGAAACATCCCCGGATGTTTCAGTGAGCAGACTGGGGAGAAAAAAAGAGTGATGAGGAGGTGGAGGAGAAGAAAGTGAAAGGGAACAACTTAAAGACTGTTCATTGCCAACCTATCATGTTCTGGTTTCTTTTACTGAAATCAATCCCTTCGTACTCACTTATTTGCTTCAGATACAAAGTTTACCCTTAAGAAAGAACACATTTAGGATCTTCATGTCCATCTAACCACATCTTCCACCCTCCTCCCCCCCCGGAGAGACTGACCAGCAAAAGCTACTTGAGCGGTGAGAGGAAAGGGCGCTTGAGCCCGGCACATCTCAAATACTCTACATTCAAGTTTTGCATACCCTAAGAAGGCCTTTATAAAGATACCTGATAGCATGAAACACCATGTTTTCATCCCTTACAAAGACATTCAAGATGGAATCTTGAAAGGCTTGCCATTTTTATGGAAGCAACTCCATTATCTAAGTCTTACTTGCATATCTTTTTCTTATTTAGTTTTTTGTATTTTGGACATTTTAAATCCCAGTGGTCAATATCATTGATCTTAATGTAGAGGGATAGCAAAAAATATTCTAATTGCACCTTTAAAGAACGCGCAAACAGATTCATTCAGACAGAAATGATAAACAATCACAGTGCCATAATGGTGGAAATATACATTTTGTTAATTCAATACACCAAATGTAGTCTTTCTTGTACCTCAAAGTATTCTGCTTGAGCATTTACCATTTGTGTGTTCCCTTGTGAAGCAAAGAGGACACACTCTAAGTCTTGTACATAGAATTAGTTTCTTATCGCTGTCTGCATTTTGAATTTTTTCCTTCAGTGTGTTTATACCATTGTTTTTTTACGCAAAAAAGATAGAAAGTTGGTGCAAAAGACATTCATACATTCCAACGATTTCTAAGAAACAAATTTATTATTTCATACAAGCTGTTTTGAATACAACTTTTAATTGCCTTAAGACACTCTCTTCCCCTTTTCAGATGAGCAGACTGGCTGAAAGGTTTGTTCTCAAGCTCATAAACTTTATTCAGTGGAGCTGGGAAGCAGTGATCAGCCTTTTGACTTTGTTTTACAAATAAAACAAATATATATATATAAAAGATAATTAAAAAATGATTTCATGTTTGTGGTTTTAAATGTGTCAAATATTAATGGATTATTTAAGGGTAACCTTGCCCCTAGGCCAGTTACATCATACCAAAATCAATCACTGGGCCAATGAGAGCTCAATCAAAATAGCATAGACAATCTATTCATTTAAATGATTACAGTTCACATGGGAATTAATTAATATACTAAACATCAATGTTAATGTTAATTAAGTGAAAATTGAAATGAAAATCAGTAAACCTATTTTCTTAAAAAGAAGTCTGTAGGTAAGATTAAACTGGCTAAAATTGTCCCAAATGAGATTGAATAAAATGCACCAAACTGGTGCTTGTCAATCTGAAAAAGAAAGAATATTCAAGTGTAAGGGGGAGGCATACACCGTTCTAATTTTCTTTAAATGATTTGAAAGACTGACAGATGGAAGCTAGAGGGAAAACGGATGCGGAGAGCTGAACCAGTGGAGGAGTAAAGTTTCTGCACGTTACTGTAAACTTGCATCTAAAATGTGTTGCTTCTTTGAAGACATTAAGAGCATTGAAAAAAAACTACAAAAAAAAAGATGAATGACTAGTGTATCCAAGTAAAAATGCCATTGAGTCTTGTGTGAGGAAAAATGTTTATGTCCTTTCTAGATGTATCTTGTACGTAACATAATAAACATGCGTTTGCTGGATGTAAATAACCGCATGTTGATGACTAGTTTTGCTACACAGAGAGAAATAAATAAACTTGACTATTTTTTATTAAGATTGTTTTTTTAATTCCTTCTTGTAAAGAACATGGTTGTGAGATTTGTACATATCTGATACATTTACACACTATTACCTCCTACATACATCACACTCAAATTAACCTTAGCATAAATGGCTACAATTAAAGTTGATTTACCTTTTTCCATCTTATAGCTTATAACAATAGGAAAAGCATACACAAAAACAATACTGAGATCAGAGTAGATTACCAAAAGGAAGTTAAACATGAACATTCAGCGTCTCAGTGTGAAAATCCTTCAAAGATGATCTCTAATGAGCTCATTTGATCAGCAATTAGCCCAACAAACTGTGTGAGCCTCAGAGCCAATCAATGCCACATAACTTCCCCCTAATTGCATGCCAGGTCGAATTTTCTCTTAGCTTTGATATGCCGTACGTGGGCAAATACAGACACGTGTGTGCACGCACACATTATTAAGAGACAAAAGAACATTAAAATAAGGCCAGAGGACAGATTTACTGTTAAAAAGGATTATGAAGGGAAAAGAAACAAGAAAGCAAGCAGGGCAGGGGTCTTGACTAATGAGAGACTGAGCACATTAGTAGTCCCACTAGGACTGCTGTGTGCAATCAAAGACTTTCAACAAGGAAGGCTGTTATAGGGAGAGACGTCCCACTTTCACACCACATGAGACATGTTCAGGAGTGAGGTTTGCTTTTCATACTTGTAAATACACTTAAAGTGATAGTTAGAAGAAAAATCTGCCATCATTTACTCACCCTCATGTTCCAGATATGAATGAGTTTCTATCCTCTGTAGAACACAAAAGAAGATTTTAAAGAATGTCTCTGCTTTTGTCCAAACAATGAAAGTCCAAAAAAACACTGACTCTCATTGTATGGATAAAATACACGGAAACATTTTTCTAAATATCTTCTTATGTATTCCACAGAGGAAAGTCAGTCAGTGAGGTTTGGAACAACATGAAGATGAATAAATGATAAAACGTTAATTTTTGAGTGAAAGAATATAAATGTAACTCGCCTGCTTTAAAAAGCCCATATACATGAACTCAAAACAAATGACTTTTGTCCCTTTTATTGTTTACCAAACTGCAAAAAAATGACTTGAATGCATTTTTCACTAGTCTAGTTTGGAAAAAATAAATAAATAAATACTTAAAATAATAAATAAAAACTTGTTTTTTAACTTAAAAAAAAAAACAAACATCTGCCAGTACAATAAGACAAATGCACTTAAATATGGAGATATGGAGTGTCAATAAAGTAAATTTATCTAGTTTCAAAGATCAAGATATTTTAACTGATAAATTACACAAAAATATGGATTAGGAATATGATTTTTGTAGTGTATTTAGATGCTTTTTATTTCAAAATGACTGTGGAACAATCTTCGCAGAACAAAATGAATTTCAGTGCTTTAATTAAAACAACAATATGGCAGTAGAACTGACCTCAAGCAGTCAATTTTTTTTTTTTTTTTTTTTTTTGGTGTGGCTCCAACTTAACCATAAGGCTACTACCACCCATATTAATATACATTTTATTCCTATTAATTTATTCATATAATCATATTAATCATCCATCTCTTAATAGAGAGCTCTGAAAAAAAAAAGAAAAAAAAAAAAAACTATTTCAAGGGTACAATGACATCAGTCGAACATGGTTTTGTGAACAAGGACCTTCATATACAAAGTGCAAAGTTGTTAGTACATAATCACTTGATACCCAATGACAGCAATTTTCAATTCAGAATGTTATAAACAACAACTGAACAAGACAGGCCTGGAAACAAACAAGGAGTGACAGCTACAATTTCCCATGAAATCAATAAAAAAAGAAAAAAAAAAGAAAATTAGGGAAACCGAATCAGACAGGGAGGGAAGACAAAGAAAATGACAGACTAATGAAATGACTAGTGAAATTGTAATCAACAACAAAAAGGCTTGGAATAAAGAGATACCAAACAAGTGGCGAGAGGTAGTCGATAATAATGTTAATGAAGAAAGTGAGGGGGTGGCATAGAGAAAGAGAAATAGAGAGAATGGGGCGACGGAGAGGTTGATAAGGAGAGCGCAGCCCACGGAGGAGCAATGATTCATGAGTCACATGGTTGAGAGGTGAGTCATACTCGCTCTACTGCAGAACCCTCAGCCTCCAACACACACCAACAATCCTTTGTCATATTCACTTACTCAGGCACAGCCACTGGGAAGAGTAATTGTCTAACAAACTCTATAATACCACCCAATTCAATTAAATAAAAAGAGAAACATCTACCAATGTGTGTTAAATCCAATTGTGCATGGACGGGCAATTTTGCACACTGACAAATGCCAGAAAGAAAACATGTGCACTTATCAAAGAGAAAAGCACCCCCTTTCTGTGACACCTGCGCACCAGCACACCAACAAAATGACAAACACAATTTCTTTGCCCTGAAGGCTTCCCCAGAAAACAGAGGAATGAAAACGCACTTTATTCTCCTGATCAAATATCGAATCTGTCCAACATTCTCTATGACTCAAAACCCAACACCCCCGATGCAGGAAAAAAAAAAAAAAAAAAAAAAAAAAATCAGCATAATGGGAAAACCCACGGAAAGCCCGTATGTTCCGCCTCCACCAAAAACAATCTCTGCCAAGTCCATCAGTGTGTTGGCCTGAAGCGGTCTTCACATTTCATTATTGAGGTGGGAAGCTCTAGGGTGGGTTTGCCTGTAAACGTTGTCCCAAGATCAGCTTTTCGAACACTTATATTGGCAATCCTCCGGAAGAAAAAATGAACTGAAGAAATGTCCTCACCTTACATCATTTAAAGGGCAAGTGCAAAACAGTAAGACTGAATTATTATACAATGTATTACTAAACAGACTGCTCATAGATTCTATAGGGCACCATCTCCTGAGAGGTCTCACAGGTTAACCTAAATCTCACAGGAGTAGCCTTTATAAAGGTAAAGAGAGGGTGAGACACACTCTTTATAGTAGATAAAGAATTACTATCCATAAGGATAATGGGAGGGAAGTAACAACATGACATTAAAAATTCATCATGAGGTAGGCAGAGAGGCCAGGCAATTATGATGGGCGGAAAGGAGGTGGGGTGGGGGGGGTGGGGGTGGAGAGAGAGAGAGAACATGCAGAGGCACTTGGCAGAAACTCAGTTTCCACTGGAGATGCGCTGGTGCCAGATCAATGGAAAAAGACTCATACAGGGGAGAAATGAGAGCAGTCATCCATCAAACTATCAGTGTGAGACCAGCATATTATACTTACTGTCATAAAATGTGCTCCACAGAAGCTAAACAGTGTTTCAGGTAATCGCAAAGACATGTTTGATTAACTTTGCAATTATAATGACTTACTCATGAAATGACACTGCGGAATTTTATTTGCCGCAAAGGCCATTTTGAGAATGAGGCTACATATTTTATTGGCTGTGAATTTCCATTATCTTGTAAATTTCTACAGGAAAATGTAACAGCATTGATGCAACAAAAGCCAAAAGATTGCTGACTGTTGTAAACAAGCTGTATGAAAGGGTACATATTAGTACTAAAGGCTGATAATGTTATTTCAGTCCCACTCTCTTCCTGACAACCTACGAGCCACTGACTCACAGTGCACTTTTAAAAAGTATCTCAAAACACATTTGTTTACTAGGGCCTTTCCTTGACTAATTTTATTATCTTATTTCTATTATGTGATTTTATTGTTTTGGTCTATTTCATTTTATCATCTTATTTCTATTCAATGTATTATCTTATTTCTATACGTGTATGTATGTTTTTTTTTTCTTTGTGTATTTCTATTCTGTAAAGCATTTTGTAAACACTGTTTTAAAAGGTGCTATCTAAATAAAGCTTTACTTACTATAAGGTATAAAGGTGTACCTTTAGAGGAGTAGTCAGGGTTCAATACAAGTTAAAGGGTTAGTTCACCCAAAAATGAAAATTCTGTCATTACTCACCCTCATGTTGTTCCTCACCCGTAAGACCTTCATTCATCTTTGGAACACAAATTAAGATATTTTTGATGAAATCCGAGAGGTATATAACTCGTCAACAGACAGCAATATACTCAACACTTTCAAGGTCCAGAAAGGTACTAAAGACATTGTTAAAACAGTCGATGTGACTGCAGTGGTTCAACCTTCATTTTTTTGAAGCGACGAGAATACTTTTTGTGTGCAAAGACAAAACAAAAATAATGACTTTATTCAACAATATCTTCTCTTGTGTGTCATTCTCATACGCTGTTTATGTTATGTTATGTTCCAGGTTCTACGTCAGTATGCGGGCTCATTATTGGGCGACGCCGTTCACGTGAACAGCACGACTCATGTGTGTGATGCTGACGCAGGAGCCGGTCAATAATGAGTCGGCATTCTGATGGCGTGAGGATAACACAGTAGAGAAGATATTGAATAAAGTCATTATTTTTGTTTTGTTTTTGCGCACAAAAAGTATTCTCGTCACTTCATAACATTAAGGTTGAACCACTGCAGTCACGTCGCCTGTTTTAACGATGTCTTTAGTACCTTTCTGGACCTTGAAAGTGGGGGTTAAATTGCTGTCTATCGACGAGACATATACCTCTTGGATTTCATCAAAAATATCTTGAAATAGAATGAACAAAGGTCTTATGGGTGTGGAACAACATGAGGGCAAGTAATTAATGACAGAATTTTCATTTTTGGGTGAACTAACCCTCAACTCAATCTATAGCACTAGTGGCATAATGTGGATTACCACCAAAATGAATTTCAACATCTCCCTCAGTGTTTCAAACCTGTATAACACTTTCTGTTAAACAAGTTTTCAGAATTTCTTCTGAAATTCCTTTTTTTTTTTTTTGGTCCATACAATGGAAGTCAATTGTAACCAAAACAGCTTTCATGCTCCACAGAAGAAAGAATCATACAGGTTTGAAACGACATGAGTAAATGGTGAACTGTCCCTTTAAGAGCAACAAGCATTTACACAGTACCCCCAGTAGGTAATTTTTTTCCCTTCACATTTTTATATTAAAGAAGCTTGCATAATATAGTGTAGTAAAGGAAAGAATAGCTATGCACTGAATATACATTGTTTTAGGCACACTTTTAATTAACTGTATGTTTATTTTTTACAGAAAAATTGCTCTACCTAAATTCAGACAATAATCCTTTAAACTGCATATTTAAAGGAGAATAATAAAAATATATTTTAGGCAGAATTTTATGCACTACATAAACACTGCACACATATTAAGAAAAACACATTAGCGGACTTGTAAACAAGCATTATAATGCTACATCCATTAAAAAAAAAAAAAAAAAATGAAGACATCGCATTTGCATGAAAAACCACCGGAAACACAATTAGTCACTAAGTGCTGCAGAAATGCAATTGACAGAGGGGTGAAAAGCTGAAGGGCACATGACAGTGTCTGATGTCCATCTCCACTGACAGGAGATAAAGGAAGACACTCTGACCAACAGCTGAGTTTATATTTAGAAAAAGGAGGGAGGGCTGCAATCACGCTGCAGGTCAAATCGTTTGACACCTGCACACTGATGATGGTGAAAAACACAACTGGCAAAAGATTTCTGTTTTCATAAATCCCCAACAAAGGGAAAGAAACACAAACAGACATTAACAAGACATGTTGAGCATGAGGGATGAAGCTAAAGTGATGATGAAAAAAGCACAACTAATTTGTATTACCAATGCAAATTATTAGCTCACATGAAACTGAAAACATGTTTTGTGTGTTTGTCTTTAATTTCTGTGGTGTTTTGACTTTCATCTTTTTAATCATCACTGATTTCATGAATATCTTTTTCCTCTAAAAGCCTGTCTGTTGTCATTATACGGACATGTTGTGTCTTCGCCTGTAATCTCTTTTTCTACTTTTCCATCACTCTTTCATTGTGTGTTTCTTGCCACAATGGTGGTGCAGTCAGCCTCACTGCACCACTGTCACAAACGACCGACTGGTGACTCATCCACTTACATACTCAATCTCTCTCTCTCTCATTTTCTCTCTTCAGCACTCTTTATCTTTGCTTCACACACACACAAATAATACATTCCTGACAAAGCATCCGTCCTTTTTGTTTGAGGATGCAAACATTACACCATCAGAGGTCACGGCATGACGAATGTAGAAATATCAATCAAACAAACATGAAGACAGGTCTGCAAGTTCTCTGTATAATCTGTAACTGCTGTCATTAGGTATAAGGTTAAATTCACTAAAAACTGAAATAGAATGGGGAAAAACATGAAAACAGATGAGGAAGAAAAAGTCATTGTACGTGGAAGTTTAGGCTAAAATTGTGTTTTATTATTTATAAAATTACATTCACACATAATTCTGTTTTGGTTACCTGACGGTTTTTACACAGGGAAAAACATGCCCTCATGCTAAAATTAATCAATTGTTTAAAAAAAAGAAAAAAAGAAAAAAAAAAGAAAAGAGAAACAGTTCATCTCAAAATATTCCCTTATTTCACACCACGTTTAAAAAGCTATGTAAATACATCACACTTAATATCAAAGCCCTCTTTTGTTATCTGAAACAGGCTACAAATATTCCCTTACTTATTACAACTCCAACGCCACGCTTACAGTCAGAAACATGTCTTTGGAAAGCAGGATGTAGACCAAGATAAACAGGAAAGAGCTTCAGCGCCATTTTGTGGTTGAGATTCAGTGCCCTGTTCTCGAAGTAAGATACACATTCAGGCGTTTTACTACTGTGGCTCAAGGGACAGAATGAATAGACCACACAAAATAGTCCATTCAGTATTGCAGCCATTTAAAAATGTCTATTTAATATTCCTCCCATTTGGTGAATATATCTTTAAAATCGATCCATTAGAAAAAACCCATTAGAAGATTTACTTATGGTCCACAGCACTTAATTTAAAGTGGTACAAGTACAAATATTTTTGCATCTCACACAAATAAAAATGGCTGGATGGTCAGTGTCATTGTTTCCTGAGCAGCTACAGTAGATGTATAGTAATGGCATTTAGGAAGATTCAATTTTTAGGTTATCTACTACAGGTAGCTTTTCCAAAGCAGGTCACTTGATCAATGTAACAATAAATCATTATTTGAAATAAAACTAAAAGCTGAGATTGCATGACCTGTTTTTAAAGTGGCAAGCCTCAAATCTTTTTTTAATTATGTTTCTGATTGCTAAATTCAAATGTTTATCTGCAACTCTCTTTCAATAGTGTCTCTTAAGAAAGAGGAGTTCCCAGCTAGGCAGCCATTTTAAAATGTAAAAGACAAGTTTGGAATTGAAATACAATCACATGCTGATCTCAGTAGTTCAAAATTAACCCCACCTAACCTCTTTTATTCCCATTTTCTTCTCCCTCCCCTTGGACCCACTTTATGTGTCTCAGTAGTACCGAAATTTACCACCTGTCTTGACTGCATTGGAAACTAGTACTAGGCCAGCCCCATCTCCTCTAGGACACTCCTGGGTGACTCATCCTCCTGTCCGGAGAAAAGGAGACAAGGGTTTCCATTGAGGCATCCTCACAGTGTACATTACACAATGCACTGATTACTTAACTTGGCAGCTTACAATGTGCAATGCTCAGAGGAGTTGTGAGTATACAAATGAAGGAGCCACAACAACAGAATTCAAGTAACATTATTATACTTTTCTATGCAAACAACATTCAAGAATACATAAATAACATACATACACACACCTCTTGTAGAAGGTCGGCCTGTTCGATGGCCTTGAGCACGCTCTTCTTGGAAGTGTCCTGAATTTCTCCCCCCATAAGAAACTCGTCCAGGATAAAGTAAGCTTTTTCAAAGTTAAAAATGATGTCAAGCTCACAAACCTACATTGTGTACAACACACACAGAAAACAGTGGAGACATGAGAAACAATCTTGTTTACGTGCACAAGAATCCAAGCTTAAAGTTCAGGGAAAGCAAACTGAAGACGATTATGCCATTGCTACTGCTTTTAATAGTTTTTTTTATTAATTCTGTTAATGAATTGGGGGGAAAATATGTAAGAAGGGAAATAAATGTGTTTCCGATTGATGTTGTGGGTAAAAGTTTTAATCTAACCAAGACTATTGAAATGCAAGTCAACAAAGTTATTAGCTTATTAAAAAATTCTAAATGAGATGTTCATCAATTGGATACTATGTTTGTACAAACTCACAAAGATATTTAAACCCCTGTCTTTACTCATTTAATTAATCTGTCATTTGAATATAGTGTTTTTCCTACTGCATGGAAACAAGCCATTGTTACTCCTATTTTTAAATCTAGAGATCATTATGAAGTTAGTAATTATAGACCCATAAGCATATTGCCAGTACTTTCAAAGGTTGCAGAAAAGATTGTTTCTGAACAACTGACATTCTATCTTAATACAGTTAAGTCTGGTTTACATTGTATGCAGTTTGGTTTCAGAGTAAATTATTCTACTGAAACAGCTACTTTACATTTAATAGAGCAAATAAAATGTAAAGTTGACAAATGAAGGTTAGTTGGGGCTATATTTTTAGAATTGCGTAAAGCCTTTGATACAGTTAATCACAAAGTTCTCCTTTCTAAACTGTCTAACTTTTAGTATTCATCTGGAACTTTAGCGTGGATATCCTCATATTTATCAAATAGATGTGTAAAAATTAAAAAAAGGCTTAAGTCCTGTAACTTACATTATACAATGGGTGTACCCCAAGGATCAGTGTTAGGTCCCTTATTATTTCGCCTGTATATTAATGATCTCCCGCAACAGTGTGAAGGGACACAAGTGCAAATGTATGCTGATGATACTGTTATTTTTACACATGCGAGAACAGCAGAGTTAGCAGCTGAGAAGTTAAAAGCTGCTGGAAAGGATTGAAAAGGATTACACAGTGGCTGGAGCAATCGTGTCTTAGCCTAAACACTGGTAAAACAAAAGGATTGTTCTTCTCAAAGACAAATGTTCAATCTCCCAATGTTGATATTTTTATTAATGGTGAAATGATAGAAATAGTTAATGAGTTCAATTATCTTGGTGTAATATTGGACTCAAATATTATTTTTAAAATCATGTAAAGAAAATGGTGAGGAATATTAAATATAACTTGGCAAATTTTATACAAATTAGACAACGTCTCTCTGTTGATGTAGCTAAGACTTTTATGCTGAATTTCATACTGTCATACATGTTGGGGTCAAGCTGGTGAAACTGATTAAACCTTTAAAATCCCTATATAAACAGACTTTAAAAAATTTTAGATAAAACAAACAAACCATTTTCATCATTGTAGGATCTTAAAGAAAGTTTTTGAGTTTTGACAATTTTAGACTTTTTTCAAATTTGTGTATGGTTTATAAAATTTTAAATGGCTTGGCTCCTTTACTCTGTGATTTTGTTCATTTTCATTCTAAAAACTCAGTGAGATCTACTAGATCATCATCCATAAGTAATTGTGTTGTTCCTTTTTGTAATTCTGCTTTTGGACTATCATCTTATATAGTCTAAAGCATATATCATTTTTGCGATTTCTCAAAGAGACTCAATCGTTTTATATGATGAACAGTTTGAATTTAGGCTTTTATTCACATGTAAACATTCATCAACTTACACATCAGTTGTGGTAAACGGAAGCTCAAGCATGTTTGCTTGACGTGCGAGAACCAATGAGGTTCATTCTCATGTGTTTTTGCAGCATGTTTGAGCTTCCGGAAGAGGGTTGTTCTTGTGCGTCATTCAGGTTTGGTTGAGCTTTTGTTTATGTACGCTGATCAATGTTTATATGTTAATAAAAGCCCAAATTCAATCTGTTCATCATATAAAGTCTCTTCAGAAAATTTGGACTAAACCACTCAATTCATATGGATAAGTTTTACGATCTCTTTATGAACTTTTTGAAGCGTCAAAGTGGTAGTCATGTAGCTGTCTATCGAGGAACAGAAAGCTCTCAGATTTCATCAAAAAGATCTTCATTTGTGTTCCAAAGATGAACGAAAGTCTTACGGGTTTGGAACGACATGAGAGTGAGTAATTAATGACAGAATTTTAATTTTTGTGTTAACTATCCCTTTAATAATTGGAAAGAACAACTAAATCAAAACAATAACTGTAATAGGACAATTCTAGGAATGTTAAAATGGTCAAAGAGGAACACTGTGAATGCTACACTCAAAACTGCACTATGACGCAGAAGGGAATTAACCTTAATAAATGACAGGCAACCAAAACAATCACATAATCAAAAACAGAAAAGCCATGAGTACAACAGCAAATAATATCAATACAGAGGGCGTCATGTGACATGTGGACATAGGACAAATAGCAGAGGATAAAAAAGCAGAGGAGTGGATGGACGAAAAAGCAAAAAGGATATGAAAGTAAAGAGAATTTCAGAGGTTTTGGGTTGTTGTGATGTGAGGTATGAAATAGCGAGTAAGGATGAGAGAAATAGAGAGGCCAGATGAAAGAGGGGTGGTGGCGAGGAATGACTCACACTGCCAAAGTACTTATCCAGCAGCTCCACAAAGCGATGGATGACCTCCAGGGTAATCAGCTCATTGTCCTGCTCCTCCACCGCACAGCAGAAATATAGACTGGCATACCTACACACCCAAACACACCCCGATAAATGGGTTACCTATAATACATCCATCAAAAAAAAGTGTATATGCAGTCAATCAAAAAAAAAAAAAAAAAAAAAAAAAAGCAAGCGTAAAAACCAGGGTTATTATCATTAACTAAACCTAAAATTAAAAAACATTTTTGTGAATTTAAATAAAACTGAATTTTTTTTTTGATAGCTAGATAGATCTAGATAGATTCTCTCCTGTTGTTCAAACTAAGTCATCGGCCCCAAAGAGTCGCAAAACCAGTTCTCTTCAAAGGCCATTATAACCTCAGCTCCCATGAATGACCTTAGCAGAGACAGTGTCTGGAGCACTCTGCAAGCTTCAAAGACAGAAGGTGATTCCCTCTCCCCCATCATCAGACAGTTCCAGCCATTTGGCCAGAAACTAGAGACAAACTTTCAATGCAAATCGGAAAAAGGACATTGACTACATTTTTACCCACAATCAAACTGTCCCAACTGTATATAGTATTTTCCCTGTGTTTTATGTATGTCCTTATGTTATATTAGTCAATTATGATTCTTTAGTTATGTTAGGGTAACTTCAAATCCTGATATCCATGTGTATGCATCACTGCTTTAATGTCTTCAAATCCCCATCTTTCTTGGTATCAAAAGAATCCTCTTTTCATTTCATAATTAACGGTGTATAGTATGCTATGATAAAATGCATCAGAATATTTTTACCATGCTTTTGTGTAAAACTGCACAAATTCTCCAGACCAACACAAACATGCAAATAGGGTGACAAGATAGAACAAAGACTTTCTCCCAGTCATCTTTGATTGGTCATCTCACCGAAAGGGGTGTGAACTGATAGGGCCTTTAAGAGTCCTCAGATCAGGTACATCTTTGCTCAATCTCTTTTGAGACACCATCGTTTCCTGTCTCCTTCCGGCAACTTTACCTTCAAGTTAACTTCGTTGGATTCAACATGGACCACCCAGAAGAACCCAAGCAAGCGCACTCCTGGCAAAAATCATCAAGAATCTTCAGAATCTACCGCATCTGAACTTGTTCAGCAACCAAAGTCAATGCAAGTACCTGTTCGCAGCCTTTAGATGCATTTCTAAGTTATTGTGCCCTTTTTAAGGTGACCCTGATTCTTTGAGGTTTCTCGTAGGTTGTGGTTAACTGATTGTTATCTTGCCATTCTCCTCTCTCTCTCTTTCTTTACTTTCTTTATTCTGTATATAATCTTTGCTTAGTTTAGTTGTGTGTGTAGCCTACCTGTGGTTTCGTTTATTAAACCATTATATCCATGCTTTATTGTCTCTGTGTTGACGCTCACAAATCAAAGTCTCTTAAACGTTTTGATCTAGCTACATGCTATTACCCTGCTAATACTTTATACAGTAGGAAAAAGTTATTCTTTCTTAACCAGGAAGATAATTTATTTCCTAGAATTGATAACTGATTATGCTGTCTGATCGCTTGGACGAGCTGATTAAATAATCGTAAAAATTAATTCTGCTATAGTCTGAAACTAATCAAAATATTCATAATTATAATTAATTATACACATTTCCCTTTTGAGCTAATTTGCTACAATAGATAGATAGATGAATTAAGTTTAAACTAGAAATTGAAAGAGAACTAAATAATCTGAAAAAAAAAAAAACGACAACAAAAAAACCCAAATGATACCTATACAGTAATAAGTATAAAAAATAATAAAAATTCAAAAAATTACTAAAATTAAATGAAATGAGTGTAAAATGAGTGTAATGAGTATTTAATATTCATAATAACAATAATATATTACATTATATACAGTGTTGGGTAAGTTACTCAAAAGTAATTAATTACTAGTTACTTATTACATCTTCAACCGTGTAATTGGATTACAGTACTAATTACTCTCTCTAAAAAGTATTGCTTATTACTAATTACTTTCTAAATCCCATATCAACCTTGACCAGTTGAACAATACAAGGATAAAGGAAACTTTACAAGGAAACTGCTCTTAATTCTTTCAAATAAATAATATAAAATAGCATACAGTAAATTAGTGTTGAACTTGGAATGTTACATTAAAAACATTAACATTAGACGTTAAATTATGTTAAATCCACTATTGTTTTATAAAGAATTGTTCTATATAGTCTATAAAGTATTTAATGCAATTACATTAAAATTAACTGTAATTAAATTACAAAAAAATTAAGAGTAATCCCTTTATTTTTTCAAGGGAAAAGTAATTAAATTACCAGTAATTAATTACTTAGTAATGCATTACACCCGGAACGGATTATATTATAATACAGTATATGTTATAATAAAAGTATTAATAGAATTGTTATTAAGTATTATATTATTGTTTTATATATATTTTACAGAACAGTAAAATTACAATACTAACATGGCTGTCATAATTTCTTTGATTTTAAACTTTAAACTATTGAGTTTTTATTTTGGTGGAAAACTGCAGGGAGATCTTAACGCTTCTCTTAGTTGACATTACAAATTTTGGAAGATGTTCGTCACATGTTGCATTCCCAAATGCAAATTATAAGCAACTCAAACACACATCACTTGCAGAGTACCACTTACTGTGAATCTAAACTGAAAATGAACAGTGCTGTGCTTTGACTTTACTATGAAACATGCAGCGCGTCAGACTATATTTATATAACTCCATCACAACTGTTGCAATTTGATGATTGCACCAAACCATATCACATTCTCACAACCATTAAATATAGCTGTTTGTGAAGCTAAAAGGTCTGCAAAGTTTTAAAGATCAAAGTGCATGACAAATAAAGTTATTGTCTCTTAAAAGAAAGAATCGATTCTGAACTGCTGAAACGAGTCGTCAGCAATTACAGTCTCACTTCCTGTTACAAACCTATGTAACAATGTAACAAATTTGCATAATGCCAGCCTATGGTCTTCACTGGCTGCCCCCGAATGAGGTCTACTTAAATTCAGATATGGTAATGAGCATTTAGTTTCCGACATGCGCTATAAGCGGTAAACTAATCACAACAAACTGGGCCGTCTGACCAATCAGAGCAGAGCTGTGGAAAGGAGGGGTTTAGAGAGACTGAATCTTCAAATGAACCGTCAGATTCTTTGAAAAATGAGGTGATGTGCAATGTATATTATGATAGTTACAGTGTTTTTTGACCTTGGATGAATGTAAACCTATTGTAGGAGATCTCCAAAACAAAATTAGGAACCTTTGAAATAGCATAATAGGGGCACTTTAATCAAACCTCAATGACATTAAGTAGCTGGCAAATCAAGAACATATCATCAGATGCAGTGCTGAAGTGAAAAACAAGCATCATACACAACAGAACAAGGCTGCTTTACTTTTAGTGCCCCCTTGTGGCAAAAAAAACAAAACAATAACCCCCTCACTACACCCCTTTTTATACTGTCAAGTGCAGTGACAGTATTAAACACTTATAAAAAGGTCATATTATTATGCAATGCAAAAGGTTTCCAAGAAGTAATGAATCAAGTCAGTGTGTATGTGCGTAGGTTACTAGATATGAAATGTATTTTGATGTTTCAAACAATTCCACTCTTTAATAGTGACGCATTAAATGACTCATTGTTCACAATAATTTGATGTATGCTTCACTAGACAGTTACAGAAAAAAAATAACAGGCCAGAGGGGAAAAAAAGGTGTATAGTGTGTACCAGGACTACATTTTTTTAACTTTAGCTTTTATTTCAAACAACTTTTTGTGTGTATGTGAAAAATAGTGACACATTTGCAACCGACATTTCTGTCTCACAAAGTCAGCAAATGCATGTGTGGTTTTCTACCTCTTGTAGACTATCTTTAGATCTCTCCATTCCAGGAAGCTGCACATTTTGGGTTTTCTGGCCAGCACCACCTGCATGAGCTCTCTGACCATCTTTTTTTTGTCACGCTCAGCCGTAGCCGTGTACCATTTCTGGAGTCGCAGCTTCCCCTGCCGGCTGAACAGAAGCATAAAGCGCATCTACAGAAAAACGGAGAGAGAGAAAGACAGGAGAGGATCGCATAAAGAAAAATAGTTAGTTCCTCAGACAATATCAATATGGCAAAGAATGTAAAATAAATAAATAAATCTGTGGAAAATAAGTTGTTATTTTAGAATTATTTATATACTATTATAGTATTTATTAACTTTTATTTTATTATTATTGTTAATTTTGATTAAGATTTAGCAAGTGTGTTGTGCTTTTGACTTTTTTTTTTATTAGTTTATATATAAATATATACTATGTATGCATGTATGTGCATAATATATATATATATATATATATATATTATTTTTATTTATTATTATTTTTTTTTTCTCCCCTCCAGATTTAGGTTTAGTAATTTTAGCATTTCAACAAACTTAATTCAGAAATTTCTTTTTTCTTTTCTTGTTTAAGTTTTTCCATCTAATATTCCTATTTTAACTTTATTTCAAATTAATTTTAATTAATGAAAACTATTTTTTAATAGTTCTAGTTTGCAATAACAACACTGAATTGGATAATAAAGAAAAAAAAACATAGTATAAAAACAAAGTATAGCATATTTATTTTGCATGCAGTTTTTAAAACTTTATATTAAATTTAGAGATTATATGGAATATTTATAGTTTTAAAAATTCAACTGTAATCAAAGGACTAATGACCAAAGGTCAAAAGCAACCATAACTGGTGAAAGACATTTATCAACTGGTGACCTAAAGTATACACCTACACGTTCAAATAAATTACAACTTAAAATCCTGATGTCAAAAAAAAAGGGTCATGTCCAGGTTATCTGTCAACTACCCACATACAAATGATGATTTTATAGAACTGTACTCATAACCAGACTTATCAGAAAGGATGAAGGCGTAATGGAAAACTGTGTAAAAATTGTACATTTTTCCCCCCTAAAAGAACTTCAGCATCATCCATCATTATAAAAATAGAAAACGAGCTGGCCTATACATTTCAGATGTGTTAAATATTTAAGAGGAGAGCTGAAGAGCACTGCATCTGCTCCCAACAGACACGACCCACATATCCAACACGGTGCATTCAGCTCAATCCACTCCAAATGCTATCTATAACCATCACATTTTCTGATCACAGAGCTAGTATACGACACACTATGATTAAAAACCACATGACTGTCACATGGAATACTACTCTAAGCACACATTAGTTTAATTGTGGAGCATTTTTACCAGCTTGCTAAATTGAGGACTTTTACTTTGTGCCAGAATTTGTCAGCCTACATCAGCCCTTGAAATAGTCTAAAAATGGTGCACTGCACTTGGCAGTGAAAGACTCTGAAGTACAACAGCCGCTTAATATCCAAAAAAAGAAAGAGATAATAAAGACGAGAGAGATGTGGGGAAAAAAAAATATTGAGGCCAAAGACGAGAATAGTAACCTCCTAAGGGAAAGAGACTATATTCTTCAATGCTATAAATAGGTCCATATTTCACAGCCAAATGAAGTGAAAATTTATCCTCCACATATATAGACAAGTTTGTTAAAACCATGCATTGTTTTTACCTGATGAATGGCATGTCTTAAAATGCTTGTTAGTAGATTAAACACACAGATGTTGAACTTTAAACTCACACATTCATGAAAATCTACTGTTAATAAAGAACATTAAAATCTACAGAACAGACAATCAGATCACCGTCTACTGCTAAACTACGCATCTTTACTTACGTGATGAACGTTTTCTGCTGTTTTTCTAGCAATGTAGAAAGAGGGGAAAACAAAAGGTCTTATATGGAGAAAAATGCTCTCTTTAGACTTGTACGGTTTGTAACATCTCTTAATAGATGTAAGAATAAGCAAGTACAGGACAGCCAGTTTATTGAATATGGCAAACAGGGAAATGTTTGGACAGTGTAAAAGACATCACATTTTGCTTTCCTCTGTTATGAGCATTAGTGCTCTCTTCAGTTAGTAAACACTGTTTTATGATGTGTTGGATGTTATCTCCTAGAGCAGCACTTCCTTTCATGCTTAACTGATTAAACAAAGGAAATGCGTTGTGAAATTCTATAATGAATTGGTTTCGAGAAAACACATTGTTATGACGCTAAAAAAACCCGCAATTAAATGTACTGTAGGGTTTAAGGCATTTATTTCTGACTCACAGTTCATCTGAATCTCATAATAAAAATACACTGCTGCAACTAGACAACCGTTTCCGGGTCGGATCAAAAGAATCAAAAGACAACTTTTAAAAAATTTGATTTCAATTTATTTCAGAAAATTATTTCATTTTGAAACTTTAGGTTCAATCAACGATACCTCGGATATTTAGAAAATACTCCGTTTGAGCACCAAGCAGTAGCATTTAGCTGATTAATTAATAATATCAACTTAACACATTAAACCTAGCTGTCAAACTAACCGGGTAGTGAACAAACGCTTTTCAATCTATGACATCTAGAGAATTTCACGATTTATTTGAGAGATGTAAACCACACAACGCGTCCAAACTGAACAGACCACCAAGGGCCCGACAGGTGAAAAGTGAATCTTTAAACAGGTTTTGAGGTGTCCAGGTACTAACTTAGCTTTAGCTAGCTAGCTCTGTCTTGAAAAGTGCACATTAATGGCGCTATAAGAGTATAACTTACCATTCTGACGGCTTAATGAGAGCAGTCAGGTAATTTCAGTGAACAGCAACCCGCTTTTTGGTAAATACCGCAAAATAGTATCAATACATGTCTAACTGACTGCTCGTAGTTTCAGAGCCCCATTGAAGCAGCCTGAAGTAGCGCTGTCCGATTCGTGAACGAATTGTTCTTTTGAGTCGGATCTTTTCAATGCATCGTGTGAACCGATTCGTTCACGAACTAGGCTGATGAATTACTGTTGAAACGTATGAAACGTGACGTAATAAACAGCAATATGTGTCGACAACATTTTGGAGTATGTAATATGCTAGGCCGAGATGTCAGGGGCCACAATTAATCATGACGTAAAAGAACTGTTGAATCGGTTAATTGAAACGAACTGTTTGAAAGAACCGATTCGCGGAACTGAGCCGGACTTTCCTTCACTAGAGATGAGTCAGGTATAGCGTCATCACCACCAGCGCGCATGCGCTTTGCGAATTCCTGTCTCCACAAGATCCCTTGCAGAAAGTCCGTTTGCTGCCTTCACAAGAAATTAATTCCTGCTTTAAGAAATATTTAAACAAGAAAATAGCGATGTGTTTGTTTACAAAAGGAATAAAGTGGTTTTCTTTTTTTCTAGTTTGTGAAAATTAACAGCTTTGCCTCTGACATCAGGGCAAGATGTTCAGATGTTGTTGCCATGACAAAACAGGGGGCTGATTCAGGTTACCATGGTAACGGAGATAGGGTGAGTCAAAGAAATTTAATCTTTTCATTGTATAGTATAACCCAGATTCGTGCTGCTCAGTTTGGTCATTAATTGCCACAAACATCGCAATGCCATTTGTAGTAAAGAACACCGTTCAGCTCTTGCTAATCACACATTCATCTGAAAGTTTATTATTACAATAGCCTACCTCCGCCTTTCATTTGATCTGAAAAGTGTTGTAATATATTTGACTTTTTGTTGTTGCCAAATTTTGAACACAAGGTGTCGCCAGCTCCAAAGTAATTTAATAAAGAATGCAGAAGTGTTTTATGTTCGCTTATGGTTGCTTTTATTATAAAAGGAAACAATTTTAATAAACAATCTTCAAGAAAATATGACCTTCGACAATAAATAAATATAAATACTGTAAAATACCACTTTAAAAAAAATATAAGCACATTAAACAGATGAAACAAGCATAGAAATTAATACAATCTTCAAATTGTTAGTGCATGTAGAACTTCTGTCTGCTGAGGCTTTAAATTCATGTCCTTTAAATGGTGTCCTTGATGTTTCAGACATATGCTTTGAACAGTAATGCTTTCTTTTAATAGTCTATATCTTTCCCCCACTATAGCAGAGATAACATACTGAATAACCTTGTTTATACATTTCTTATCAAAGTTTGGCACTCCAAGCTATGCTCAAATGGTAGATATCGAAGGTTTTGCATTTTTCCCCCCCACTTCATTTTAAAACAGATCTCTTGTCTTCAGTAGTATGTTGTGTGCAGACTTTCTGGCGTTTTCTTTGGTCCTTCTGCGTGAATGGTTACTTCAGGCACAACCTTGGTCTGTTAGTATTCCTGAGGCTGGTTAACTTGACCGCTGAACAACAATGCACCTGTGAAGTTAAACAGGGGATATTAATATTGACAAAAGACCTGAATTACACTGACATTTATTTAGATAAAAAGTCATCAAAATGTAATGTAATGAGGTGAAAGCACAACTGACCAGTGGGTTTGTGTTGAATGAGGAAGTAGAACGGTCTATCCAGTGTGATCTCCTCGACAGCCATGCGAGAGTAGATGACAGCCGCTGTGGAACCACAGAATAATGTCAAAGATGCATTTTGGTATCGCTATAATGATTGTTAATGCTATTAAATCTTTGTTGTGGTAGGTTGTAATTTAGTGATTGTACCTGTGGCAGATGAGCCTTTGGTTCCTTCTTCATTCACCTCAAGTTTTACTCTCTGAAGGACCTTGGATACACATAAAGGTTCCTCAGCTAGGTGGACGGAACAGAGATAGAGAAACAACTATATTAGATTAATCCATTAACATTTATTCCTTAACAAAACAGCTACATAGTTGCCAAAAATAAAAACTGATCATTTCCAATACTCACTGGTAATGCGAGAGAAATCAGCTTTGCTCTGGCTGAAAATATCTCCAAGACCCATCTTGCTCAGTGTAGACTTCAGATCAATTTCTGTATCCATAGAGAATCTGTAAAATATCATTATATAAAACACATATTAGGCCTGCTGTTTTAAATGTTTATCAATTTCTTTAAAAAAAAAAAAAAGCCCAAGAAAATTCACAGAAATGGATCAAAGCCTCGGTTACCTTGGAATAGCCAGCTGTTTGCTAATCTTTCTCATCTCTTTTCTCCATTGGTGAATCCTGCTGCTGCTTAGCTCTTTGATCAAGGCCATCAGAGGCACATCCTTCTCAAATGGTGTCACCAGAAGCATACTTAGTGACTCCCCCTCATAAGGCACCTCAATGACATCGTAGTCCACACCGTCCTCAGTCACAAACTCACCTGGATGGAGACAAATATATAACATTGTAAACCACCTTAGCATTTTTTTCCTGTCATCAATCCGTCTATCAGTTCCTTTAAACGAATCCTTGACACTCACCGTAGTTTAATTTTTGAGTCGTTGTCATCATGGGAACAGATACAGCACTGCCGTTGGTTCTGTGGAAGAGCTGTTCCCTAGTAAGTTTAGGGTCAAAGGGTGTCTTCCAGATCCCATGGAAGTGGATGGCATTTAACAGGACTAAACGTGTCTGTTCACTCAGCACTCCAGATGGGAGGAATTCAGAAATCATTCCTAAGAAATGAAAACAATAGACACATTAAGCATCTTGGTGTATGATGAATGAGCTTACATTTACTCTTAATAATTTAGCAGATGTTTTTAATCCAAAGTGATATACAAATGAGGATTATCACTGGCAATTTATTCAAAATAGCAGTAACTTTAATTAGGCCTACTTACCACCAGTGTGGTCAGATGTCCAGGAGTTGATCACCTGCCTGGCCATC
The DNA here is from genome assembly GCA_039654765.1 of Mylopharyngodon piceus. Lineage (NCBI taxonomy): Eukaryota > Metazoa > Chordata > Actinopteri > Cypriniformes > Xenocyprididae > Mylopharyngodon > Mylopharyngodon piceus. The sequence goes on along the minus strand of CM077442.1, from coordinate 32,146,118 downwards.
TCTGGGTGGCTGAAGTCAATTTGGTGTGGGACGCTCTGGAAGGCTTTGGTCAGGCTGCGTCTAAAGACCTTTTCCAAAATTATCTTCCTGTCGACCATGACACCGCTGGCCACTTCCACTCCATCTTCACTGGCCAAATCTCTCTGAAGAAGCTTCTGTTGCTTTGGCATTCCTCGTGCTATCAAAGAGAAAGAAAGAAGAGTTATGAAAAACTTTACACATTACATTAGGAATGCAAAATATTACGATTTAAATATCAGAGTATAAGATATATGATACATGTAGGCTCTATACAAAGATTCACTTTATTAAAATGATATATTTTGAATTACATTTCTTCAAAGCTGTTCCGGAACAAATTTTCAGTTCATCTGAATTAGATCTACTGCTCTTATTTATCTACCTTGCAGTGAGTAGCCCATCTTGGAGGTGAGCACTTCAAGTGTGCTGCCATAGGCACCCAGCTGAGCCATGCCCAGCACTGAGGAGATGCCATAGGGAGAGAGAGCCAAATTTCTGTCCGGAGCAGACTGAATGGCTTCAGAGAACACTTGAAGTCCAAAATCTGTATGTTTCTCTTGAAAAAGGTTGCACAAGCTTGACCCGCAAAGGGTAAAGATCAGCAGTATACTCAGGCTCTGCATTCTGAATAAGTGAAGAAGAGGAGAGAAATGTCAGCGGTGTTAATTTGAAATTGCTTGGTAAAGATAGTTTAAAGAGCTTAATTTTTTTTCTTAACTATGTTTCTGGTCACAATATGTGTGTTCACTCGGCAAAACCATGGAGAAATGTTCACTTTCCCTTGTGAAAATTCTCTCTCATGTGCAAGACAACAACACCCACTGTTCAAACGCAATACCATGCTATTTCTGTTTGTCTGTCTTAACTCAGATCAATACATAAGAACCTTTGTCTACAACAGTTCACTCATAACTGATAATTACACAACTAATAATTAAATTAAGTTTCAAATTTCACAATCTAATTCTGTTTTTTCCCATGCTGTTCAGACCAAAACGTGGCCATAATCTATTGTTACTAACAACGAAAATAGTTTGAAACTTTATCGGTTATAGGCAGAACAAGATTATACAATTACCTGAAAGATGCTTTATTTTTGTAGAGTTTCTTTGTAGATTTAGCGTGTTATTGTGATCCTCCAATGCAGTGCAAACCCAGAGTTGTTCTGACTGTCTGTGAGAAGCGCTGGCGCTATTTAAAGGACTTAAGACCTCCCCTTCAGTCGCTCACACACTAGCGGAAGTTATGAAGTCATCCTTGTCTGCCTTTTTCGTCCCCCTCTCCCCTTTTTCACACAGACAAACATAAACACTTTTCCCACCCAGTCTCTTTCCTCGTCTGTCTCTTTTTATTTTTACGGGACTGCTAAACAGCGAAGTCATACGTTTAGTCAAAGACAGAAGTCACAGCTCCTCGTTCAGTCATCAAAGCTTTGAATAGTGTTTCGCTGTTTAACGAAACTCTCAAATCCACTTTTACATACTAAGAGGTTTTATTCTGCTTATTATTAATATATATCATTATTATTATTTTGCCAGACTAAATATATAACCGAGTAAAATAAATGAGGTTCAAAACAAGAAATAGATAGATAGATAGATAGATAGATAGATAGATAGATAGATAGATAGATAGATAGATAGATAGATAGATAGATAGATAGATAGATAGATGGATGGATGGATGGATATCTGAGCAAACACATTTAATTAGCCTAATTTTAGTAAGGCTACTGACAGGATTGGTTGTTTCAACATATGTAGCAAAAATCAAATTTGACCGAATTCATCCCCTTAACACTCCAGAACGTCTATAAAAATAGGTTCTTCATCTGGAGCAATTAAGAACATTAAGCTGAACCACTGACTCACCTTTGGGATAAAGACACATCACATGACCATATTTGGTTCTACCACAAACGCATTCCTTCACACATGCTCACAAAGAAGGCTACATTCTCTGAGTGTAAGGAATAGTTTGGTGTCTAGGGACAGAAGGACAGGGGACATGGAAAAACTACTGATGAAATAACTTGGAGGCTGGAGCTATGTTTCATGTCATGTTTAATTCTCTCTGGAATGAGCTTTATCATCAAGGCCAAACATGGCACTGAATGTGAAAATAAAGTCTGCAGAGAAGCATGTCTATAAAACAGGAAAAACACACATGCCAGGTACTTCTTGTGAGTAATGTTAAAGTACTTACCAACTATTTTACTGAAATACAACATCTGTCTCCTTAGCAACTAACTGTAAAGGGAGCGAGAGCTTGAAAGGACCAGACAATGAAGTGTCAAAATAAAAATTCACTGGCCATAAAGTAAACATTATGTCATGCTTTAATTAAGTTCACAGATGTTTTTACATGTCTTTGTTTTTATGACTCGCATGCAGGCACTAAACAGTAAAATACAATGTCAAATGTATTGTAATATCTCCTCTTTATACACTTACACGTAGGTGTCTTATGAATTTACACTTCATTCCCACAAACATAATGGCCTATATAAAAATTCTGCCAAGTAGTACTATTGTGAATTAGTCTATTTTATTAGTACACAATACTGATGTGTTACAGTAACGTTTTACTTTTAACACCCTTCTAATAATGATGTCATGTTGTCATGTCAACTGAGCCTCTCCTCTAGTAAACTTGTGAATGGAAAATTGGACTCGCAGCGCTCAAAAAGGAACGCCAACTCCATTTCCCAATGGAACGAGTTTGCTAAGTTTCACTGTAACCACAGGCATTCATCCAAGGAACGTTTGGGAAAGGAACAATCCAAAACCACATTTTGGAATATTAAGTGCTTTTATGCAATATTCAAAAACTCCAGCTTCAAGCCCTGAGAAAACAAAACTGAGAGTATAACTGATAATAAATAAAAACAATATGCATCTAGAGAATAATACCTTATTTTAACATGCAGAACATAATATTCATTTTATGTTGTTGTTTTGGGGTAACTTTTTTAGCACAAAAAGTGTGTGTGAAAAGCAGAGGTGGGTTTCATGTTGACATGGTCTCCTAGCTCCACTGCATCACCCTCAAGTTTCTCAGTAAAGCCAATGTTATATTTCTTGCATTTGGTTGCAACAACCACTATTGGTAGGGTGAATTCAGGTTGATTGGGACACTTTTTCCCAGTCATCTCAATGGTAAAAAGTCAATGGTCCAATCAACCTGAATTCACCTTGGTACCTTGACAAAGGCTTGTTGCCGAAACATTGATGAAAATAAACTTTATTTATAAACTGCAACAACCACTATGACAAATCGACCACCTTCTCCCTCTCACATATACATATATATATATATATACACATATATACACACGCATATATATATATATATATACACACACATATATATATATATATATATATATGTGTGTGTGTGTATGTGTGTGTGCATTAGTCTTAATGTGCCGTTAAAAAATTACGGCAGAGAACCCCTTCTGTTAAATATAATATGCAAACCCACATTAACCAACTATAATCCAGCAGTAATTTGTTGTGTGGGTAGGGCTCACTTGACCTTTTCATTTGACCCTAATGTTAAATTGCAGCATTGTTTTATTCTGTTGTCAGGGAGTTCATACAAACAGTCTGAAAATATTAAAATATTTTGTTTGTGGTCATTATGACTAATAACTGATAAACAATAGCTGAAGAGTGGGTGAAAGACACCAGATGTAGTTGAGGAAGACCAAGTGGAAACTTTAAACATGTGGGAGCATCTTGCTGTGAAGAGAGGAGGATATAAGAGATCTTAAGGCCAGTTTACACCGCACATACAAACGCCAACAAACACCAACAAACAAGTTGGAAGTTGGATTTAGAATTTTATGAGAAATAACTGTCATGTTTACACTGCCCCAACAGACACTGACAAACACTGATTGAACATGGCCAGTCTGGTGAAACCAAACTCTGACCAACTCAAACAGATGCCAACAGGGGTAACACACTGATCAAAAAACCCCCCAACAAATGTGTTTTGTCTGTGCGGTGTGAATTGGCCTTTAAAAGTAAAACTGTACTCAAAAACATGAAATCACTATATCAGAGCAGTTGATGAGTATACTTCATTTGTACAGATACAAGACCAAATATGAACTTCATGAATAAACAGAAAATTCAAAACAAATAATAAACTTAAGTCTACTCTATATGTAACTCATATAGACAATATTCTGGTGTATTTATCTGTATTGCACATACTAAAAACTCATAAGAACATTGTGTAGAAGCTCACTTAACTTTCATGCAGTGTCCATGGAAAATGGCAGCCATGCTGACTGAGGATCTTTCAAGTGAAGAATCATGATTTATGTGGATTTAAAGAAACTTTTCTAGACTAAAAAGTGCTGATGTGATAATAAACAGGAAATTTTGTTTCCAGATGTTCATAACATCATAACCTATAACCTATTCCTGGACGTAACCTTGTGCCTCCTTTATTTGCAGAAATCTTGTTTCTCTGTTGCACAAATAGGCATCTGGCAGGTCATCCTATTTAATGAACCAGTAGCCAAGAAGCTTATTATTTATATATACATATCATATCAATATATTATCATAACCGTAGCCAGATGGGTTTAAACAAGAAGAAGGTTATGTGATTCTCTGGGGTTCTCCATTTTGATCACAAAGAGATGAGTAAGTGGAAAAAGCTGAGGGAAACAGTGGGTAAAAAGATGAGCGCATGACAAAGAATGCTGTGTAAGTGGGACATGGGGTATTCCCTGACCCCTGAGCACTTGCGTGTTTCACCAAACCAGAGAAAGTGATGATTTGCAACCTGATGATGAATTTATATTCTGCAAATAAAATGAAAGTTAATTCAGCAAGAAAATTTTCAGGAGAAGAATGTTTCATTTTTTAGCAAGTACTAAAGACCACTGTCAAGCTTAAATTTGAGTTTTACATAAACAGTAATGGTTCATTATCCTTCATTAACATAACGAAATAGTCTTTAAACAACTCCAGTTCATAGGCTGAATTCATGTTTCTCAATCAAATCTTAAAGATTATTTTTGTTACAGTGGATACACCAATGTTGATATGAACAATATGGAGCAAAAGAATTGCAATTAATGGAAAAGAAATTTACACTCATTACGTTAGCTCTTCATTAATTAAAAAGAATCAGTGCACTGTGGTTACAAAAAAAGACTCCTGCTTATTTACTCTGCCATCACTGAACTACTTCAAACAAGTGATCAACCACAAATTCCAATTTAATATTTCAGTGTATGATTCGCAGCAAGGTTTATTTCTGAACAATGACTGCATTTGAACCTCAAAGCTCTGGCCAAACAGATAAGGCACAGGATATGACCAATGAGGAGAGTGTGCTGCATTAGGCAAAAACATGTCCTGTGTCTCAGCCTTGAGCTCTAAGTGTCACAACAAATTTATAGGTCCACAAATACAGCTTGTACTTAGAGACTGAGAAAAGAGCTTCAGTGGAAACAGGAAAGATGAACCATTCAACTCTTTTAACATTTACATGAAATTGCATGTTTCTCTAGATGAAGGGTGTTGCTGATGGGAAGGGTGGAATTTTTTGAAGACCAGACAATGACTATTTTGCAATAGATATGCTTGATGTTTTTAGTTGAGAAATGTTGAGGAGGCATCTTTTACTCAATGGCCCAAAGATGTTTAAATAGGATGAGGAAGAAACTTAGACTGTGTTTAGTTTTGAAAGAGCCTATTTAATATATATATATATATATATATTTGAACTTTTATATATTTCAAATCATCACTGTAACATTTGGTTTACTGGTGAACTAGGTTGCTAACAACAGACATTTTGTTCAAGGTTACATAACTGCAGGCATAACATGCCAAAACAAATATATCTGGCCAAGACATCAAAAGATAAACATCTACCACTGCCATAGAGGGTGTACACAAACAAAAATAATTAGTCTACAGATTTATGAAATGATTCAGAGGCTGACAGTTCAAAGTCTTGACTTGTGTAAACCTGTTTTGTGGCTGTGGTGCCATAGGAGTAGAAGCTGTGGTTGCAGTCAGAGAACAAACTGTGGTCAGAATCTTCTCCTCATCTGCACGCACATCCACAGCCACATTAATTGGTACTTAATTTTTTTTTGTTGCAACTTTCCATTCTGAATTTTTGACTTCAAATCTTTCAATTTTAAAAGTATTTCCCATAACTGTGACTCTAAAACAAACGATTCCAACTTTATATTTTGTGAATGCTACTTCTTAAGTACACTACTGTCCAAAATTTTGGGGTCAGTACAATTTTTTTGATGGAAAAAATACTCCACATTGACCCCACATTGAAATGAATGGGTAAATGAAAAAAAATCGATAATTTTTTAAAAATATTTGTCAAATAAAAAAACTAAATCAGCCACAACACAGAACACAAATACACAGAAGTGAAGTAACCCTATAGCACATCCAAACGAATAGCTTAGAAGGGTTAAGTATATTATAGTAGAAAAAAAAAGTTATTTCAAATTGTAATAATATTTCACAATACTACTGTTTTCACTGTATTTTTGATCAAATAAATACATAAGAGACTTCTTTCATAAACATTAAAAAATCTTACCAAGCCCAAACTTTTGAATGGTAGTGCAGGTGATAAAATAAATCTCATTTCACACACAGTGATCTAAACACACAAATTTGCACAGGTCACAGGATCCAGACGCTTACATAACATAAACCTGTCTTCACCTGACAAAGAACCTTGCAGAGACATATATCCACAACACACCTCACTGAAACAAATATACCAGACAGACATTGTGCCCTAGACATTTCATGAACTTCTAGATATCTATGGCATTAACAAAACAGAAAGCATGCAGCATGTGTGTGCATGTGTATGAGCATCTATGACTCAGTGACAGCAGTGGGTACAGGAGCTGCTGAATCACACGTTTATGCCGCATGTGTGCCGCATGTGTGCTCTTATCTCTTCTTACCTTCATACAGTGTGTTTCCCAACAGTCACTGTCTGAGATGGTTCAGGAAGTGTTCATCAGTCTGGAGAAGAAAACAACATTAAAAAGCAACAATATCGCACCGTACAGTCATGCTGACTTTTGACATGCTTATTTTTGGAGTGTGGCTCGAACTGAATCATCGGCAGGTATAAGGATTTATGGGTACAAAAATGTGAGTTTGACACTAAACTTTTTCCTTTGGCAAAGTATTACTCACTTTCCTTACTAAATGAATACTTGCCTTTATAGGGATGTCTTTTTTTCACAGAAAACTGTGAAAGAGAACAATGAAAGTCGACATTATGCTCACTATCGTTCAAAAGTTTGGGGTTTATTTATTAATTAATACTTTTATTAAGCAGGGATGCATTAAATTCATTAAAATTGACAGTGAAGACTTTTACATTGTTACAAAAAAAATGTAATATTCTAATAAATGCTGTTCTTTCTTTTCATCAAAGAATCCTGAAAAACGTATCAGGATATCCACAAAAATACTGCTGTTTTCAACACTGATAACAAAAAAATGTTTCTCCAAATGCTGCACCAAATCAGCATATTAGAATGATTTCTGAAGGATCATGTGACACTGAAGATTGGAGTAATGATGCTGAAAATTCAGCTTTAGTATCACATGAATAAATTAAAATATATTAAAATAGAAAACAGTTATTTTCAATTGTAATGATGTTCATTTTTTTACTGTATTTTTGATTAAATAAATGCAGCCTTATTGAACATGAGACATTTTCAAAAACATTAAAAAAAAAAAAATCTTTTGTACATGCATACGTACAGTTAACATTTTAAATACAAATACAAATTACTGAATAAATACAATTACATAACTGCAATTTTCCTCGTTAAATTTATTAATGTACATCTATGTGTGATCTAAATATTGGTGTCTCTATGTAATATTGTAAATTTTAGCATCATATACAATATGTAGTAGATTTAGTTTTTACATATGGACCTTATGTATAGTAAAATATGCATATGTAACATATGTAACACATAGCAGATGATACTGTCAACAAACAAACCTTTACATTTATGCATTATTGATGCTTTTGTCTAAAATGAATTACATTCGATACTTGGATGGAATTCCCTATAAAACAAACCCACGACCTGGACATTGTGCTCTACTGTTTAGGCTACAGGAACGTTTAGCCTTACCTAGCAAAAATATATTGTATTTCTGTGCTGAGAGTACAAGACCTTATTCAATTCAGTTGAAATGCTTGCTCATATTTTCCCAGTGCTCAAAGAGATGAGTCTGTAAAACCACAATGATTCACATGGTCTTTGGTGTGTTTTCAAGACAGAGTGGAAAAAGAGGAATCCTTAAGACGCCAAAAACACTACAGAAGACATGCTGTTCTACAAAAGCCAACCTGAGAGAAGTAAAATGTTGAGTTGATTTGCCAACACCCACCCAAACAAACACTGGTAAAAGGTCATTACTAAGCACACAGTACACAAAACAATCAACTCTCTTAGCTTTGTTAATCAGAAGCAAGTGGAAACATTTGTCCAAAACCAAATCTAAACTAAGTCAATCTAAGCAAGCTCTGTTCTGGGATTCCTATACTTTCTGCGGAGTAAGGTCTATCCTCACAGTCACACTCACCCTGCTACCTCACTACCACTGTTCATTCCTCATTCAAAATCAGTTAATCTACTGAAATACTTTTATGAATGCCTTGAATTACATAATAATAGCACTGTATACAACAGGTTGAACTAAAGCATGATACTTTCCATGCCATCAAATCTGGACTAATGATTTAGAAACCTGAGATTATTCATGTCATCTCCCTCCTTACATATTATCTCTCAGTCTAAATACCCTGTTGCTTCAGGTGTGTTTTTTTCTATTTCAACACTTTCATATGCAAATTGTAATGACATGTAGTCTGAGTCTGATTTCTAAAGTTCAGTTTATATTTTACTCATTATGGAAGCTTTGCACCTTTCCTCTTTTTTGTTTTTCTTACTGACATTTTTATTGCATCATACTGATGAAATTACTGCCTGCATTCTATTTTAGATAAGAGTGCATATACTCTTAAACTCTGGAACTAATTTTGCAATTGTGAAACTGAATTCCATGTTAGACAGCAGGCTCCACCAAGTCAATTGGAAACACCCACACACATGTGTTCTTCTGTATTTGAATCACTGTTCTTAATCTGTCCAAGATCATTTGGCTCTGGTCACCTTCCACTGTCTCCACATTCCAGCTCAAAGAAAAAAAAACAAGAAAAAAACAAAACAAAAAAACAATAACAGCCAGCCTCGGTGGTATGTCTATTCAGCTTTCAATCATCACCACCCACATTTTGGTCAAACTAAATAAACTATCCATAATACAATCACTCTTGATCTGTATTGAAATGTGAAATATCTGCTTCTTGGACAGCAAAGTACTAGTCACATCCTATTATACTGTCTGTGTGTGTGTGTGTGTGTGTGTGTGTGTGTGAAGCACTGTAAAGCAGTTTTTTAATCATATTTACTGTTAATTTTATTATGCATTCCAATTATTTTTATTTGTGCATAAATAATTATTTGAATAAAATATATTATAGCTAAAAATAGACAAGCAGGAATGTAAAACATATCCCAGAATGATGCATAGATATTTAAGTCATGACTCTACACTGCACCTCTGAGACATTGCTGTACATAGGATATTACATCACATGGAAAACCAGTGGCTTTGAGTGACATTAGAAAAATGTTTAGAGAAAAAAACAATAGAGTGGAATAGTACAGAACAGAAGAGCAAAAACATCTGGAAGCAGTCTACACATCTGAGGATTAAGCCTAAAGGAATTATCTTTCCAAAAGAGAAATTAAATATGAAAGTTGTTTTAAAATTAAAATTTTAAAATTACAATACATGTGAACAATTGTTAAAAGCATAAACTGTTTACATAGGAACATTTTATAAATTTTTATTTTTTTAATAAATAAAAAATAAATAGACATACAGAATAGAAAGTGTTAGTATTAATGGGTCAAGTGTTAATGAAAAAGATGCGTCTTTAGCCGTTTCTTGAAAATGGCTCAGCAGCTTGGGTAGAGTTAGGCAGGTCATTCCACCCAGTGCCAGGGGCGCCGCTAGCAATTTTGGGCCCTATGAAAGAATTTGAGGTTGGGGCCCCTACCGCACCAAACATACAAGTCAACCTAGCTATCCAAAATCTTTGTCTGCAATTTAATAATAATGACCTATTACTTTTGCTATTGCTTTTGACCACTAGGTATCAGTATTTAGTTAGAGACCTCCCATGGCTGTAGCTAGCACTAGCAGATGATTTATTATGCAAATGTAAATGTAATAGAAAAATACAGTACAGTAATCAAATATTCATATTCATACATTCTTAAACAAAACCAATTGTTTAGTCAAAAATTCAAGAAGGTCCATATTTTAAAGCTCTAACTTGTACTCGGCCTTAAAATAACATAATTCTTGTTATTGTCAGCTATAGCATTTGTTACAATAAGGATATAATTACAGGTAAGACCATTTTTTCTTTCTTTCTTTTTATAGCATTTGTTATGAAAAATAGCAACACAGTTTAGAAACTATAGCTACAACATGCCACAGCTGTAATATAAATCTTTAGTGAAAAATCTATTTTAACAGATTATCTATTATAAATTCTACAACTAATCAAAATTTGCCACAATAAATACAACAGAACGTGATAAATTCTAGTAAATGTGGTCTTCATGAGTTTGCAGGATGATGTTTTCCCCTCTTTTCATCAGTCATTTTAGTGGCTGTTTTAGATCATGTTCGACTTTCTCCGTAGCGTTTTACTATCCTCAATAGAATCCAAAAGGGTTGCACATTTTATCATCAGCGTCGCATAGGAACGGCTCGTGCAAATATTAACACTTTTTGAGCGCGCTGGTGAAAGCGCTTACGGTGATTTGCGCGCCACTCATGCAAAATTAAACAATTGGGCTTCAGTCACAGTCATATTGCGCAGACAATTGATCCGTTCAGTTCGTAAAGCTTATAAAAGCTCCGAAAGCGCGATGTACAATTAATTAATAGTCTGATGATTCTACGTTTCGGTGTGGGCGTTCAGAGTACCGGCAACATGTGACAAGTGCCGGTGCGCGCGAGAAGTGCCGGTACTGCGGCCCACTTCGAGCACTGACTGTTACTACTAATAAAACCGATCTCTGGGGGCCCCCAAAAGTGCGTGGGCCCTTAGAATCGTTCTAACTTTCCCCCCCTTAGCGGCGCCCCTGCCCAGTGCCTGTCCTACACTTCTGGGGGCCCTAAGCAAACCCCCATCCCCCCACCCCCACAATCTGTTCTTTTAGAGCAGTTTCATTGTCAACAAACAACATACAGTAAGTTGAATTTCAATAAACATTAGTATTAATGACAATGATATTCTGTATACAAGGTGCAACAAATTGCACTTTATGAAAAAAAGTAGCCTATATAAATTTGCATAGGAAAACCCTTTAAAAACACATTAAACTGCCAACAAGTACAATTAATTTCAAACTTTCATTGACAGCTAAATAAATGCTTTATGAAAGTATCGCTCTGACACCATCTAGCTGTCAGAAAAACTATAACACAGCTGAAATGATTTTCCAAATTAAACAAGTAAACATACAAAAATGCACCAATAATTCTCTAAATGTACTAACTTTAGACTAATGGACATTGACAGGACTCACAGGACAGCTTGCAAGACTGAACAGGAATATGTTTATTTCTTATTAAACCACGCACAAGAACGTTTTGATTATTGATGTATACTGACACTAACTGGGCATTTCTAATGAAACACGGTTGACTAATATTGAACCCGGTGATCTGGATTGGGTATTGTTTTTTTGTTTTGTTTTTTTTAACGAATGTATTGGTTTGTCAAGACTAAATAAGAATTTAAATTGTTACAAAAATACATACCTACATATCTACTTCGCGCATTATCTTTTTTCTCCTGACAGATAGCTTAGTTTAGAAGCCATATGTCAAGCCATACGCCAAAACTCGTCATTATCTGCCACACTGCATGATGTCCAAGTCCAAAACAGTTAAATAAATATAAATCATCGTCTTAAAAAAAAAAAAAAAATTTCCACATGACTTCGCTAAAGTTGAATCCGGATTTATTTTCGCATGAAAATAAAAAATGTGTTTACATTATATAATGATATCCTTCTTAAATAGTCTTTGAAAGCAAGGGGGTCCGACGCACCTTGCGTAGTTTGCGTATAAAGAAGACCAGCACTGATTCCACCAGCATGGAACAGACAAGGTAAAGGTCTGTGAAAGTGATTTTGTGCCTCTTTGGGATGGCACCACAAGGCACCGTTCACTTGCAGAACACAAACTTCGGGACGGCACATAAATCTGAAGTAGTGAGTTTAGGTATAGGGGTGCAGACCCAGTGGTTGTTCTGTTGCCAAACATCAGTGCCTTGAATTTGATGCAAGCAGCAATTGGCAACCACTGCAAATTGATGAAGAGATGTGTGACGTGCACTCTCTTTGCCTCGTTAAAGACCACTATTGCTGCTGCATTCTGGATCAGTTGCAGAAGTTTGACAGTGCATGCTGGAAGGCTTGCCAAGAGAGCATTACAATAGTCCAGTCTGGATAGAACAAGAGCTTGGACAAGGAGTTGCATAGCATGCTCCAATAGGAAGGGCCTGATATTCCTAATGTTGTATAAGGCAAATCTGCAGGACCGGGCAGTTCTAGCAATGTGGTATGAAGGCTAAGATGAAAGCAGCTACAGTCTGATCATCTGGCTGGAATGAGAGGTAGAGTTGTGTGTCATCAGCATAGCAATGATAGGAAAAACTATGTTTCTGAATGACAGATCCTAGTGATGACATGTAGGTCGAAGCACTGAGCCCTGAGGCACCCCAGTAGTTAGATATTGCGACTTAAGGCCGGGACGCACCAAGGCGACGGTCAGGCTAGTTTTTGCAGTGTGTTCCACACATCAGCTCTCCTCGGGCTCACATGCTAGTTTTCAGTCGGCTGTAGTCTGTGCTGTGTGTTCAAGTGCAGGTTTTGGTCCAGAGGCACGTGCTAGTTCCACACATACTAGTTCCACCAGATCCTCCTGTCAACCCTCATGACAAAGAGCATCTCAGGAACCGCACTCTAGAGGTTCAAGTCTGACCTCTCAGGTAGGTCCTTCAGGGCATCTTGGAGGGGTGAGGTGTCTAAGTCACAACATCTTGCTACTGGGGTACCTCAGGGCTCAATGCTTGGAACACTTCTCTTCTCCATCTACATGTCATCACTGGGATTTGTCATTCAGAAACATGGATTTTCCTATCACTGCTATGCTTATACAACATTAGGAAGATTAGACCCTTCCTATCGGAGCATTCTACACAACCTCTAGTCCAAGCTCTTGTTCTATCCAGACTGGACTATTGTAATGCTCTCTTGGAAGGCCTTCCAGCATGTACTGTCAAGCCTCTGCAACTGATCCAGAATGCGGCAGCAAGAGTGGTCAATTAAACATCCACATAATACAATTAAACATCCACATAATACACTAATACAAATTCATCATTACAACAGCCTATCTAATAACCAATTTTTGACTTTCAAACTAAAACCAACCATACCAACCAACCAACCGAAATACTTTTAATATCCAGAGGCAACTTATTCCACTCTTGAGCCCAAGTGTTCGAAAGACCTATGATCATAGTTTTAAAACAACATGTAATATCCATAAGACTTTGTCTAGTATTATAACAATGTTTCTCACCCTAGAGAAATATGCATTAAAATATGCATGAGCTCTTTTATTGATTATCTTATGAACCATTTTAGTTTAAGATGTGCTACTATGCTTTCTATAGGTAACCAGTTAAGATGTCTAAAATGGGATACATCAACATGTGTAAAACTACTAAAACCTAAAACTAACCTTATCAATTTATTTTGAGATTTTTGTAACTTATCCAATACACGAGATGGATCAGACATCCAAGAAATGCATGTGTACTCAAAATGACATTGCACTAAACATGATGCAAGTCATTTTAAATTTTGTTTTTTCCAGAAAACTAACATATCTAACCAGATATTTTGTCCTAGCATTAACCTTACCTAAAGTTCCCTTTCGAAAGGGAACTCGCACTGCGTCTTAACACTCTATGGGCAACGCCTTTGCGGGAACCGGTGTCTGAAATGCTATGTCTGAAATCACGGCAATGGTATTGGCCAGCGACAGCCTATGACGTCACTACTAGCGCGACCCGAATGCACATAAGGGGTGCCTAGAGAACAAGTCTTCGGGGAGTTTTGTTTAAAGCACTATTCAAAGGTAAGAACGACTTGTTTATGCAGACGTTTCAGGCAGTGTGCACATCCGTGTCATAGTTACCTGATAACACACTTGACTCGTGCGTCTTTGTTAGAGCATGCATACCCAGTGCTTGAGAGTTCTGTCGGCATGCGTTGTGAGCGTTTCCCGCTGAGGAAGCTCCACTCTCGTTTGCTTCTCTCTTCTCGAGGGAAGAGGGACAGGTTTTTGTGATGAGAGTATTTTGCTGATTGAGGATGCGTTGTCTCTTGCGTCCTCAACATCAGCAAACAGTGCTCCATATACATTTCAAGTGATGTGTGGGTTTGTGTGCAAGCTTTTACATCTTATCACACACATTACTTGTGCGTTGTTTGTTTTGGCTAGGAGCACGTGCGTTCAGCTTTTAGAAAGCTGTTTGCTCGCACTGTGAGTGTTTCCCTTAGGCAGCCCAGTCACGTGTTACCTATCTGCAGCCGCGTTTTATGAGAAAGCTCTGGTCCTGCCTGTATATGGCAGGACTTACGCGGTGGCAGATTATGCTCTGTGCTCCAATGCTCCCTATAGAAAGGAGCCTCCCTGATACTAGCCCTAGAGTTCTAGATCTGCTACCAAGTAGTTGGCCCTCGAGCGAGCCACTTTGAAGGTGATCCTCTGGGTCGAGTAGGTCCTTAGCACTTCCAGCTAAGTTAGTATCCTGACTCCCTAGAGTTATATCAGAGTGTAGGCTCTTCAGGAGCCTCCCTGGTACTTGCATTGAGCTTGGTCAATACTCGTCTCGGTTGAGTCTAGTTGGTACTCCCCTCGCATTGAGGGTCGTTCTTTTGAGTACTGCGCTCCCGAGGTCTGGTCGGAAGGTCGAAGGTCTCTCGTGAGACCTCCCTGGTAGATCAGTATTTTAGGCTGTAGGTACTCCCCTCTCTTGAATGGGAGTTGGTCTTAGAGGTTTAAGAGATTCTTTTAGTAAGAACTCCCTTGGTAGATCAGCTTCTGCTGGAACTTGAGGTACGCCTCTCATTAGGGACCCTACGTAGAGTACTCAGCCTCCAGAGTGCTTTGTTTAAAAAGCGCTCTGTAGATCCTAGGTTGAGCAGAGTAACTCCCCTCGATTGCAATGGTTCAAAAGCGCTATGCTGAGTCCTGCTCCCCAGGATGCCCATCTCTACGATCCGGTCTGAATTGGTTTCTGCCAGTTTGCAGTCCCTCTTTCTGGACGCCTCCTCTGGGAGAGACTCTGGAAGAGACTCTGTTTTGGTAACAGACAGGTTGCTGGCCAGACTAGGTTACTACTAAAGTAGGACCAGGTTGGCCTCCCTGGTGGCATTTGGGGTAGACTATGCTCCCCTGAGAAGTGATTGGCCGGGGCTCCTTTCGGCTCCCTGGCCACATTCCCTTAAAGGGACCTCTTCTGTTTGAAGTTGTTGGTTCAAAGCCTTCGTAGGCCTCTAGATATTTCTGGAGGCCTCTCTTAGGCTTATAGCTTGGGTGGTGGCCATAGGGAATGCTGTCACTGACAGCCTATTCGACCCGTAGGAGGAGTGTTTTTTTTTTTTGTTTTTTTTTTGGCATTTCAGTTGAAATTGTTTTTCTGATATTTGTCACAGCCATTCTTTGGCATGCACTCCCTTCAGCATGGTGCCATGGGTATTTTGTTCCCCATAGTGTGTTAAGACACAGTGCGAGTTCCCTTTCGAAAGGGAACGTCTCAGGTTACGCATGTAACCATGGTTCCCTGAAAACAGGGAACAAGACACTGTGTCTTCCTGCCATGCCTCGGGGCTGCCTGCTGAACAGTCCCTTCAGAAGATAAGTAGATGACTTGTTCTCTAGGCGCCCCTTATGTGCGTTCGGGTCACACTAGTAGTGACATCATAGGCTGTCGCCGGCCAATACCATTGCCGTGATTTGATAGCGTTTCAGACACTGGTTCCCGCGGAGGCGTTCCCCATAGCATGTTAAGACGCAGCGTCATGTTCCCTGTTCTCAGGGAACCATGGTTACATGTGTAACCTGAGACGTTTTCATAGCCATATCATAATCATTGGAAGGACACATCCGATATAATTAACAGTAGTTCTGTTTGATATTACACAAACCCCTATGATAGACATGGCATGGAGGAACCTTGTTCAGTTTACTTTTAGACCCAAATATATGGTTTCCATTTTACCTAAATGCAATAAGAGTTTATTTTCAGAGAGCCAGTCTCTTACCTTACACAGCTCCTCACCTATCACTTGTATTTTGCCAACATCCTTGTCTGAAACCAGTAAAGCAGAGTCATCAGCATATAAAAACAAATTACTATCACAACGGCTTGCATATCATTTATGTATAAGAGGAATAGAAGGGGGCCTAAGACACTTCCCTGAGGAACTACATTAATAATTGTTTCCTCAGAGAGAATTCCATCAATTTCTACCCAGTTTGAACTCTCCCAGTTAAATAAGAGTTCAACCATACTTGAAAAACCCATGACACTCAATTTATCTAACAGTATAGAATGATTCACTGTGTCAAAAGCTTTTTGGAGATCCAAGTGTACTATTCGACACATTTTATCTCCATCAATCTGCTTCCTTATAAAATTTGTTAAAGTAAAGAAGTATCAGTCAAATAAGATCTTCTAAAACCTGATTGAGAATCATAAATTAAACCATTCTTGCATACATACTGATACATGTTTATACACAATCTTTTCTACGATTTTTGAAGCCACACTAAGAATGGAGACCGGACAGTAATTTCCAGG
This sequence comes from Mylopharyngodon piceus, assembly GCA_039654765.1. NCBI lineage: Eukaryota > Metazoa > Chordata > Actinopteri > Cypriniformes > Xenocyprididae > Mylopharyngodon > Mylopharyngodon piceus. The sequence goes on along the minus strand of CM077442.1, from coordinate 32,129,015 downwards.
ACCATATCTATTTCGTTTCTTGTATAATGGAATGATCTTGGCTATCTTTATGTCAGATGGGAATATACGCTTTTCTAAATAAATGTAACAGTTGGAGCTATAACATCTGCAGCACCTCTTAAAAATCTAGCTGGAATACCATCTATCAAAAGCTCTGAAAAAACCCACACATTTACCCACCCATAATAAGGTTCATTCTCATGTTATGCAGCACATTTGAACTTCCGCATGAACCAATGAGATTTGTTCTCGCGCGTCAAGCAGGTAATGTTGAGCTTCTGTTTATGTTCGCTGATCAATGTTTATATGTGAATAAAAGCCTTAATTCAATCTGTTCATCATATAAAAGGATCCAGTTGCTTCAGACAAATTGGACTAAACCTTTCGATTCACATGGATTAGTTTTATGATCTCTTTATGATCTTTTTGAAGCGTCAAAGTGGTGGTTATAGACTGTCAATGTAGGGACAGAAATCACTCACATTTCATTAATAATATATTAATTTGTGTTCCGAAGATGAAGGAAAGTCTTACGGGTTTGGAACATGAGGGTGAAATGACAGAATTTTCATTTTTGGGGGAACTTTAACAATTGTTATAAATATAAACATCACATACAGATTATTAGGCTCTCATAAATTGAACTATGGGGACATTTATGTTCATTTTGATGGTATTTTGCTACAAACCCCCGTTAATTTCAGCCCCTGGTCAATCGATCCAAGCGGAATGAATCCCGTTTCGAGAAAACGATAAAATAAAATTAAACAATTTAACAAGAACAAAGCTTTTGTAACACACTTACAATTTACAACAAATTTTTTTACTTGAGGTTTACTGGTTTAAAAATTACGTTGTGTTTATAAACCTGTGAAAATGGTTCCCGCGCCCCTGGTCAAATTAGAAAAGATCAGCAAGCATTCTTTTAGCAGTTAACAAGCAAGCTAACGCTATCAATTTGGAGTTACACATTTGGAGTGCCGTAGTCTAGTGCTTCAACAACTGTAACCTTACCTTTTAGTTTTTGGCTTTGTTAAATTATAAGATCTGTGTGAGAAGAATGTTGACACTTTCTTCTGTGATGATTCAAGCTTCCAAGAAGAACAAAAGCGCCAGTGAATAAACAAATATGTAAATGCTGATAGAATGAGACCACGACTTTAAAACTGCGGTTGGTGAAGTGACTGAATAAATAATTCGTAGTCTTTATCTCCATTGTAAGACCCTATTTTGGGGATGGCAGCATCAGTGAAAGTTACTCACATGGAAAGAACCACAGTGACACAGTGCTTGGATTGTGTGTCTGCATTGTTCCAGATATGAGTATACTAAGTTTATGCGCGGCGCAGCACGTTGCTTTAAGCAACTTGCTTAATCATGATTTCAACAGCTTCACTGTTTAAAATTTCCAGTGTGTCAGATTATGATATATGTTCACAAAATGTTAGAATTGCTGTTTAAAACCTCATGGTATGCCTGCTCGTGGTCATGTAGTACTGCCATCGCGTGGCTGGAGCCTTATTCGCCGCATTGCACTATTAGCATTAGCATCATCATCGTGAGTTACATAAACAACCGGAGTAATGCAGTTGTTTTTTACGGTGCTTCCATTAAGTTGTTCCATGATCGAACTTCTGGATAATGTATTGCATTTAGAGTGTCAGAGTTATTTAACTAAATATATTTAAAGCTCGTAAATCACTTAAAAAGTGTCTATGCTGTTAGCTGGATCTCGTCAGCCTATATCAAAATTACTGAAATGTTCGGACAGTTCTGCAGTATTTGCGGCATTCCAAAGTTCAAATGTTTTGAGTATAAAAATGATTTCAATGATTTAATGAGTAGTGGTTATTTATTTATGACTAACTGTGGCATTCTTGAAAGCAAAATTTCGTTGCGTCGACACAAGGCGCCGTGGCTTAGTTGGTTAAAGCGCCTGTCTAGTAAACAGGAGATCCTGGGTTCGAATCCCAGCGGTGCCTTTTCGTGTCTATGTGTTACTTTCATAAAATAGCACTAGACATCCATTGGCTACTATGCTTGTGGTTATTCTTTTGGAACATGTACTGCCTATCTGACATTATTCTGCAAATACATTTGATTGGGTTGTGATTTTACTCTTCAATTTATGACTGCTTTAACCTTTAATGAAAACCATTTATTCTAATGAGAAGCGATAATTACAACTACAAAGTCTTGATCAGTGTTTCCCAACCTTTTATGTATTAGAACATCTTAAGCCCCACTACAACATCAATTCTAAAATGTGTTAGATAATCCTTACAGAGCTGTACGTTAACTTTTTTGCACATAGCACTGGTGCTACAGAGGTTGAAAGTTTTGTAGCACAGGTCACACAATTGTAGCGCAAGTATAAAATGTCTGTTACCACCTCTGAAAACAACCACAAGTAGTGGAGTTCATCACTTAAACAGGCATGTGACTGACAAAAGACATTAATGTTCCATACAGGGCACACAAAATACAAACAGACACAAAAATGTCAGACTGCAGGTACATAACACCTCTTGCTCAGCATTAAGTCAATTTCGTTTATATAGCCCAATTTCACTAATCGCAAACAACATCAATCCAATCTTTCAAAGTATCCCCTGGAACCTGCTTAAAAAGTATAGTTCACCCATAAAAAAGCAGCTTATTACAAACAACAAGATTAGAAACTGAAGATGTTCCGGCTCATAAAAATAAAAGAGTATGGTTAGATATTTTATCAAATAATTGATAAACATATTAGTCAAAATATTGAACAATTTGTTAATATTCTAATTTTACTTGCTACACTGGCATATGCCTATTAGCACCTGAATGATGGTATATTTTTCAATCATAGCTTATATTTGTTTTTTAACAGCCAGAGGCTTCTGCAGCTGCTGGCCATGCAAATCGTGCACTTTCCACTCCATGTTTTCGAGGACAGTGTAATTGTAGGTCTTGTAATTAAGCATGTCTCGGGCACGGAACACCTTGTTGGATTCGTACAGGTTGCTCCAATAGTGTGGGAGGGGTTGGAAACCCCCCAGATGGGCGAGCTCGTCATTGTAGGCCCACTGCTCAGAATCCAGTTTAAGGATATGGCGGGTGGCAATCCCACGGGCACGACGGGCGGCAATGTCCAGCTCGATATCATTCTCCATATCCTCACGTGAAGGCAGGGGGAAAGAACCATCCAACACTGACAGGACAAACTGAGACTGAGGGGAAAAAGTGAGGAAACAAGAAAAAGGACATATTTTAAAATAAGAATTTAATAATAACTTGGTAACACTTTACAATAAGGTCCCATTAGTTATTACCAATAGTTATTGCTTAAACTACCATTAACAAAAAATGAGCAGTACATTTGTTACTATTCATTTTTGATAATGTAGATAACTGTTCATAGTTAGTTCACGTTAGCTCGGCTCCATTAAATAATATTAACAGACACAAATTTTGTTTTTAATAATGTATTAGTAAATGTTTAAATAAACATTACCTGAGACTAATAAATGTTTTAGAAGTATTTTTCATTGTTAGTTCATGTTAACTAATGTAGAAAACCCTTGGGGTCAAGCAAAACATCACCAGACCCACTCATCGTTTTAATCATACACTAGATTTAATTATATTGCATGGAACCAATCTTACTGATACAGATATCCTAAAGCAAAGTGATGATGTCACTGATCACTACCTTGTAAGGTGCATACTGCGTACTGCTGACATTTGCCATATCGCTCTGCGTTATCAACCAGGTAGAACAATTATCCTAACCACTAAAGATAGATTCACAAATAACCTACCTGATCTGTCTCAACTACTCACTATTCCCCAAAACACAAATGAACTTGATGAAATTACTAGCAGTATGGGCACTATCTTTTCTAGTACATTAGAAACTGTTGCACCCATCAGAGTAAAAAAGATTTGAAAGAAAAAGTACCACACCATAGTACAACAGTATTATTCATGTTCTCAAGAGAGAAACTCATAACCTAGAGCACAAATGGAAACAAACTTTTTTGAGTTTTTGAAATTTAGAGGTCTTTTGAATCGCTTGGACAGAATATCCCGATATAAAAAGGCTTTAAAAGCAGCCATTTTAAACAGGGAACTATGTGCCTCAAGGGTCTGTTTTAGGCCCTCTGCTATTTTCAGTATACATGCTGCCCCTTGGTAATATTATTAGAAAACATAGAATTAGTTTCCACTGTTATGCTGATGATACTCATCACGACCAGATGAAATCTCTAAATTATCCAAGTTGGCAGAGTGTGTTAACAATATAAAATATTGGATAACCTGTAATTTTCTTCTATTGAATTCAGATAAAAGTGAGGCATTACTTATTGGACCAAAAACCTGTACACAGAGTCTCTTAGAATACAATTTTGCATTTAGAAGGATGTACTGTTACTTCATCCTCTACAGTTAAAGACCTGGGTTGTTATATTAGACAGCAACTTGTCTTTCGAAAATCATATTTCATGTTAAAAAACAGCCTTCTTCCACCTCAGGAACATCGCTAGGCTACAGGACGTTATCTGTTTCTGATGCAGAAAAGCTAGTTCGTGCATTCATGACCTCTAGACTGGATTACTGGTTGTCCTGCATCCTCAATAAACAAGCTACAGTTAGTCCAAAATGCAGCTGCTAGAGTTCTTACCAGGTTGAGAAAATATGATCATATAACCCCAATTCTATCATCTCTGCACTGGTTACCTATTAAGTTCCGTTTCAATACAAAGTATTGCTACTGACCTATAAGGCCCTAAATGGTTGACAGATAAACTGCATATTCCTATTTCAGTGTTGTTAAGTTGTGGATATTTGGGGGGGTCAAGCCTTCCCTGTAGTCCACACCCTGCTTGCAATCCATCACGCTCTTTAAGGTCACAAAACTCTGGACTTTTGGTAGTACCTAGGATTTCTAAGTCAATAAAAGGAGGGAGAGCGCTTTCCTGATAATATTTGGGGCTCAGAGACACTATCCCAGTTTAAATCTAGATTAAAGACACATCTCTTAATCATAACCTTGTACTCCGGTTATATCAGATCAAAACCATATGACTATGTATTGCTTGAAACGTTATGAACAGCAGCTTTGCTTATTATTTTCCATTTGCTTTTTTTGTTTCTATCTCGGTATGCTCTGATAACAGATTACTCTAAATTGTATTGTAGAAACCTGCATTTTCTGTAAAGCTGCTTTGGATTGTGAAAAGTGATATACAAATAAACGTGAATTGAAATGTGAATAACTAATGTTAAAAATGGAACCTTATTGTAAAGTGTCTAAAAAAATCTTTAAAAAAATCTTTAAAAAAAATACCTGTCACACATATTCCCTCAAACAAAATGTATCCTTCACAACTAACCTGAATATGGAAATGTGGGAAGGGGCATATAGCTCTGCAGATGCCCACTATAAACAGAGATGGATAGGCCGGAGGAATTAGGAACTTATAGAGAGGCCAGACAAGGTGCTCCTGCACTTTTACACCCACTTTCTCATCCAGGAATGGGAAGGTGAAGTTGTAGCCTGTACAAAACAGGAACACCTCTGGCTTGGCCCTCTCCCCGTCTTTAAACTCTAGAGTCCCATCATCTAGTACAGAGGTTACTGGAGGAGCCTGCTGGACTCCTGGAGGAAGGGGGCAGGTCAAAGGCCGCTGTCCATGACTCAGGATCACCTGGAGGTAAATATTGTGTAAATAAAGATAAATATGCAAAGAAATTCCAGATAAAATACTTTGGATGGCATTATACACTAAACCAGCGAGGATCACACAATAACAGACTTTTCATGCCATTTCGAACAACAAACTCATGAAGAAACGTGCACCGGTAACACTTTATTTTAAGGTGACGTAGTTACACATTACTACATGTACTTACTATAGTAATAACAGTAAATTATGCATAATTACATGTAACTAACCCTAAACCAAACCCTAACCATAACTCTATAGTACGTACATGTACTAATTTGAGTTAGTACAATGTAACTACGTGTAACCCGTGCACCTCATTTTTAGGAGGCACGTGACAAATGAAAACGTGTTCTAAAACCAGATCAAAATATCAAACGTGTTTGATATCCTCCGACTGGATGAAATCAAAATCAGTGCCCATGATACACTACATTTTTCTGTGAAATCTGTTAATTCCAACTGCCCAAAATCTGCAGACTGGCTCTGATTTTCAGCAACTAACGCTGGCTCATCCAGACTGCAAATCGGGTAAAAAAATTCACATAATGTATTCCAGCCTTAAGTCAAATATGCACCATTGAAAAGTTTAACACTGTAAAGGACCTTAGCATCAACATTGGAGAGCTCCATGGCAATATCTAGTCCAGAGAGACCAGCTCCCAGCAGCACCACCGACTTTCCCGCCAAAGGTTCAGCACTACGGTAATCATGACTGTGCATCAGCGTCCCTAAAAAAACAAACATTTGGACAATTACAATATTTTTTGCAAAGTTTAATAGCAATAACCACAATTACTAAAACTGGAACCCTAACGCATGCATGCATTGTTTGTACACAGAGCCGGTCCTCCATAGAAGCAAAGTACGCAAGTTGCATAGGGCCCCCGAACCACCAGGGGGCCCCCTTGCTCTCCAATGATTTAATGACTAGGGATGTGATTAATAGAATTTTAGTTTTGGTTTTGATTTTGGCTTTGGATTATAAAAACATGATGCCGCATTCCGTTCCTTTCCTTTAAAGCGGTGCGCTGCCACCCTTCCTTCGAAGGAAAGTCCAAATAAGTAAAATCATGTAATATGACTATCGTGATATACAGTCTCCTGTCAGACTTGCTTGATACTAAAACAGTTAAAAGTGTATTGAGCTGTACAAACCTCTTGAATGTGCTGCGTAACACACGAGAATGAACCTCATTGGTTACGCAACATGATTGAGCTTCCGGAAGAGGTTTGTTCTCTCGCATCATTCAGGTTCGGTTGAGCTTCTGTGTATTGTTCGCTAATCAGTGTTTATATGTGGGTAAAAGCCTAAATTAAATCTATCAAGTCTCTTCAGAAAATTTGGACTAAACAACTCAATTCATAGGGATTAGTTTTACGATCTTTTTATGAACTTTTTGAAGCGTCAAAGTTGCAGTTGCATAGGCTGTCAATGGAGGGACAGGAATCACTCAGATTTCATCAAAATGATCTTCATTTGCGTTCCGAAGATGAACGAAAGTCTTACGGGTTTGGAACAACATGAGGGTGAGCAATTAATGACAGAATTTTCATTTTTGGGTGAACTAACCCTTTAAAAGAACAAATACACGTCAAAATGCCAGTCTTCAACTGGCAACTTTTCACTTAAACGCAGTCAGTTATGTCTTAAGTGACCATAAACAGTTGGGAAAGTAATCGAATGCTTGTCAGTATTAGAACTGTGCATTTGGTCTTAAAGTGACAGTAGCCTAATAAACCTGCTGCTATCTGTGTCCTTTATTGTTAATCTAACAAAAGAAAAAGAGAGAATCATTCACTGCTCTTCAATGAAAAACTTAAGTAACTTTACTAAGAATCAATGTATATTTATTTCATACAGTGATGACTATAACCGAGTTTTATTTTTTACATTTGATTACTTTATTCAGTTTCTGTATAGTAGGCTATTATTGGTAGTAGACTAAATTGTTTATTTAATTTGTATTTTTTTCTGTTGTATTTGCCCTACTGTTTGTAATTGTATTTTTTATGGAATTACTGACTGTTTCAACTCGCTGTTGTTTGTTGACTGAAAGAACAGATTAAGGGGTTTGGGTCATTTTGGGGTTTTTATGAACGCATAGATTTTATGAACCCCCCAACAAAGTTTTGCTTAGGGCCCCCAGAAGTCTAGGACCGGCACTGAATGTACATTAAATGCATTAATAAATTGGCATATATAGCATTTCTATTATATAATGTAATACAATAAAGCCTTGACTGTTCATTGCACTTTGAGAAATAGATAACAAATACTCCAATCTCAACATCATAAAAAAACTTAAAGGTTTAACTTCCAATTTCTAATGCAATTAATCCACTGAGAAACGTAAAGTAATATAATGATTAACCAAAACTGTGTCTACTCTCCAACCAAAGCCAGTGTTATATCTAAAGCATTTCTCAGGAAGACCCCCATGCTGATAAACTGATAACATGTTGCAACAGCAAAGGGCGCTTTAGGCATTTGCTAAAACAAGTCTAAGCACATTTTTAAAGGTGTTTTGCTGCTAAGCACACACTTGGTTTGCAAGACATCAGATTTAGCGCTTTGGGTTCTAGAAAAGCGCATTATAAATAAAATGTATTATTATTATTATTATTTTGATTAACTTCACAAAAGTAAAAATGATTATGTAATGTAAGGAAGGGAAAACCTTTGAATTTTTCCAGTCCGGGTATTGCAGGGATGTAGGGGTCATAGAAATGTCTGAAATAAAACACATAATTTAATTTGTAAGACTCAATTTTTAATCATTTTCTCACCTGATTACATAATCACATCTTACACAGGAAAACTGGCACAGTATATAAGCAAAAGTGCAATACAGTTTCATTGCATCATTAGTTACTGTTTAATCCACTGTACCCGATGACCTTATTGATCTAGGCATACATTTCAACTTTGTTGCACATAGGAAGGTTTTGCAGAGCATAGTTCACTCATTTTGCTGTGCACTTACCCATTACACACCATAACAGCATCAAATCGCTCTGTAGTGGATTTGCTGTGGTCTAGGCCATCATTGGAGGTGACATTCCAAGCCAACCCATTCCACCCTCCCTTCACATCTACCGGGGTCACTGAGGCCACTGAGGTGCCAAACTTGGTGGAAGAGAGGAATACACCTATCAATACTTTTTTTTTTTAAAGATTCAGACTGATGTTTATCAAGCACTAAATGAATCAGAATGAATCAGCAACATTCAGTCCTTTGTATAGGTGGCTATTAATTCTCCAGTAGTTTTCCACAATCCCATAGACTGATCATAAATGTACAGAAAAGATAAGGTATGTGATTTCCAACAGGACTGACTGGTCATAAACAGTGAAATTAATGATAATCTATCAAACTATGCAAGGAGCAAGAATTGACCTGACACTGAACGAGATGTAAGAAATGGGCAAAATGTATATTCTTTTTCACCTGTATATGGTCCCACAGGCGAAAATGATCACAGTACTGCTCAAGGTACTTCCGTACCTCTGTGTGATGGACAAAAGAGGGGAGATGCTTTGCAAAAGGAAAGTCAGGGAAGGACATCACCTCTTTGGGAATATTGGTTCTGTCATGCGAGGAGAATACATGCAACACATTATAAAACTACAATACAGCTTTATACACTTAAAATATATCACAGGCTAGTGATCCTCCAAGAAGAGTTTAAACGGAAGGACATTAAGCAATCAATAAAATAAAAATGATGGATTTACATTACTTTTTAATAAGAAAAAAGCAATCATTATCACATGGCAGACTGCTTACAACACTGATTGACTCTTATTAATTCATTATTAATTTAAAATGTTCATTTACTATGGGTCGTCAATCCGTATCTCCTGCAATATTTATCACAATGCAATGTAATAAATATAAATTATTTCAGTTACATTAGCACTAAAAGGATAACCACTGACACTGATAAATTCACCTGAGGTCCCTGTACATGCTGCTGTGAATCGGTAGGCCATTGTCGTAACATCCTATTCTTTCCTCATAGACCCAAGTTCCTCCAATGTTCTTGGTGAGCTCGTATACCACAGGCGGCGCGAAAGTGTCCGGGCGGGAGAGGAGATGGCGGGCCGCGCAGAGTCCCGCAGCACCGGCCCCGATAACAGCGACGCGCAGCTTCCCAAAGCCGGCCATCGTTATGCAAAATGCGGATATGAACTAGAAAGTTGACACCTGACAAAATAAACGCAAATCCACAGATACCTTGGTGAAACCAATCCAGGTGAAAAAAAACTTGTCCAGTTCACAATGATTTTGATGATCTGCTTACTGAATTTCAAACCGGTATCTACAGCTGTCCTCGGGTGATCAGTACTGGGGTCTGTCAGTCACTCAAAGCGAATGCGAATGCTTGTCTAATTATATCGAAGACGCGTTGGAATCTGTCCAGCTACCCCGGCAATCAAATTAACCCTTCGTGTTTTGAAGTCATATTTTCATTGCAAATTGACTTAAAAACTTGCATATGAATTGAAGATAGCAATATGCGTGCCTGTATTTTAAAATTACGTTAATTTTAATTAAATTTAGAACATGGACATGGACTTGGTGAATACTACTTATTTCCACATGAAATGTGGAATTTTGATCATAAACAGCTAAGCGGTCTGAGCTAACTTATCAGTAATTGTTTAAAAGTTAAAATATGAATTGCAGTGTGCTTTAGAAGGATGCAATAGTTATTTTCAGTAGGCTATTTCACCAATCCACACCTGTACATGGATACAGTTACTATCATACGTAATTTCTTGTTGGATTCAACTCTTTTTTTTTTTTTTTAATACCAACATAAATCACACACTTTTCTGACATATGACTGCAATTTTCATTTACTCAAAACAATATTTTTTCGCTGCGAGCAGGGTTCGAACCTGCGCGGGGAGACCCCATTGGATTTCAAGTCCAACGCCTTAACCACTCGGCCATCGCAGCGCCGGAACTTAATTCCACAACTTCCTCCTTTGTTGTTGAACAAATTGTATTTGATATAGAAACTATTTAAAGAAAAGTATTAAAACAACTTTATTAAATTGCAAAAGCCCCGGTGCAAATAAGAACGTAACATAATCTACCTTTTACTAACCAAAATGCACGCCGATGTTAATGTTTGTTTGTTTTTTTAGCTTTGTCAATTAACTATTTTCACATCGATCATAAAATTAATTATTTGCATTTGGAGTTAATTATGGAATAAATCGTACCGTAAATGGATGCTAAGAGAATAAATGCAGCTTCAGCGGACCTCCAGCAAACTGGCCTACTTTCCCGTTTTATCAAACAGGGCGTCACATGATGGTTTTGGTTGCCAGATGCCCTCCCCCATTCAACTTTATGGGTCAATCAATCAATAAGCCTATTTGTTTCAATACAATTAACTACTCACGGTAATAAACTACTCTCTGATTTATTTAAACAGTTTCTATAAACGAATAAGATTTCCCAGACTGGCACGTCTAAAAAGTACGAGCGCACGTCATGGAAACTTGGTGACTTGTTGACAAGGGTTCTGCACTGACCCGAAAGAGATCTGTTTCTGACTTATGTGGTCTAAACTAGGAGACTTTTTGATTTTATCCACCTCACTTTTTACTGCGTCGCCTAGTAAAACCGATTTAGCATCTTAATTTCTTCTTGAGAAGAGTGCATTTACTTATTATCCTTATTTAAATAAATTCAGCTTTAATGTCTTTTATGACCTGCAACTTGAAAACAGACAGTTTTCTTCTTAAACAGCTTTTACAAAATTACAGAAATTGTGCAGGAACGTTTTGAGATTTGAATGTACACATTTTTTATAGCTATTCGGTAACACTTTACAATAAGGTCCCTAGTAGTTAACCTTAGTTGATGCATTAAATAATATTATCTAACAATGAGCAATAGGCCTACATTGTTACAGTATTTGTGAAAAAACAGTTTGGCAAGTGGGACTGTGGAAAAGTGTTCTTGCTATCACAAGAAGTAAAGGCTGCTGTGTATAATTATTGCAAGTAAAAATCTATAAAGAAAACTACAATGTGATTATAGGTTTTTCTACACAGAATTCGTACTGTACTATAATGTGAAACGTTAAAAAGTTACATGCATGGATGTTTCAGTCAACGTCCAGTAGGTGGAGGTATTCCACAAAAATAATATAATGATCTGCACATATCCTCCTGAAAACCAGGGGAAAAAAAGTTTTGTGAATTCAGGTTTTTTTTTTTGTTTTTTTTTTGTTTTTTTTTTGTCATTAAACTGTTTGGAGCATAAGAAACAAATGTGTGTGTGTTATTCATATGTTATACATAGAACTCCCTATTTTTGATATAGGGACTTTTAGAACTCCCTATTCTAAAAATAACAAGGAATGAATAGACATGTATAGGCAAAAACAATGGATTTTTTTATTCACCAATTAATTTTTAGGTTTCAGGATTTTCTTTTAACCAAGCATTGTATGAAGATGATTCTCAACTATGTTATGAAAGATATAACAGAATGATTTGATATATTATTTTACTTTATGCAATGTGTGTGTAAAATGGCCATAAATGGGTAGTCCGATTCAATACAATGCATCTATACATTGTATCTAATTTGCATATTAATATGTTCTTGGGGCAACATGTAATGAAAAAAGAAGCGTAATAACGTATATCTAATATTTCATAAGAATATTGATATATAATTTATTTCCCTATTCACTTGTTGTATCTCCCAAAATGTCTAATTTACATGCTTTAAGTCATGGCATCCACTACAGTGGAGGTATGAAATTGATATCCTGTTTCGTAACAGAAAGTCATATTCTGATTTGAAACCCCAAAACAATTTCCTGAGATGTTGATTTATGATAAACGATTTGAAAATAATTACAAAATATTATCAGATTTCCATAAGAGAGTTAAATTTGATCATTCAAAGAATGTCAGTAATTTTAAAGACCTCCAAACATTTGGTATCTCTGAAAAGCCCTGAATCTGCACTTTACAGGACATCCAGACTTAAACACGTACTGTACTGTGACACATACTATGTCAGAAAAAATGAAGTCATATTTGAGGCTATGTCCAATTATATGTTCAATGTACTCTGTATAGAATCTTTGGAGTGCTATCAGTGTCACCCCACCTAAATAATAATAGCAACTCACAGCACAAATAATCATGTTTGTTATAGGAGTCATATCTATGTGTCTTTGAACTGATGACCTTGAATCAGCACCTAAAGTGTCTGAACGATATTAATAGCATTTCTGTTCCTTTCCATGATAGTTAGTGTTTCATACATATATATAGTAATAATAACTGGTCAACAGCAAAATGCCACATAAGATCCATGACTAAAGTGTTTAAGAAAGTCAAAAAGACCTTACAACAGGGCAGACCAAGTCTAAACCACACCCAGTATCATAGGACGGCTCAGCCAAGTGGACCTCTTTGTACAAAGATCAATGCACTCTTCCCACATTTCACAAGTACATTGTTTAGTTTTGTTGCTGGCAACCACATATGTCATAACCACACGTAATGCCAATTAAACGTTTACAACCTTTTACACATGGCTACCCACAGAATCTAAAAATCAGTTTTGGAATTTAGACACACAGGACAACAGCCATCAACAAACAACCAATTTCCATAACACGCATTCAAATTTATGAAAACCAGCTTCTGCAGCATTCTAAAACAGCAATTCAACACAGACAGAAAAGCACATCAAAGACTGTTCGTCCTCAGACAACTGGGAAAATTTGAAGTCAGTCAGCACCACTTTTTTTTTTCAAAGCCTTTGTATAAAGAATCCTGAAATCATCCATCAGTGTGCAAAAAATCACAGGTAGAGATCTCCCACGAGTCTAGTGGAATCTGTACATCCATCACATAGGATGAAAAGATTAGATGCCTGAGATCAACAAAACATCCATATTACTTTCTAACAGCTGTCAAGTTTTTCCAACAAACACTCCTAAGTGACCTTATTAGTAACAGTCCTGTATAATCCACGTTTACATAGCACCCTGTCAAATTAAAAGCACCTTAATTTATCATTCTTTACCTCCCACGACCTCCTCAACTATACTGTATCACAGTTTGTATATGGTTTTGTATACTGTATTTTTTATGGTTTGGTATTGTTCCTTGTACTGTATTATAGTTAGTATATTGTAGTCTTTCAGACTGTAGAATTCAATTCAATTCTATTCTATTCTATTCTACAGTTTTTACAAAAAACAAATCTGTCCGCTATCAGTATGAAGAAGCCTTCAATCATATTTTAATTTATTATTTGTTATTTTCAGCATATTGTCAGGTTAAATTATCTTCATTGTTATTCTTGAATACAGACAAATTCTACACTGCTCAAAAAAATTAGAGAAACACTTTTTAATCAGAGAATAGCATCAAGTCCTCAAACTCCTGGGATATTGATCTGGTCAGTTAAGTAGCAGAGGGGGTTGTTAATCAGTTTCAACTGCTTTGGTGTTAATGAAATTTGCACTAAATGGGCAACAATGAGACGACCCCCACAGGAATGGTTTTACAAATGGAGGCCACTGACATTTTTTTCCCTACTCATCTTTTCTGACTGTTTTTCACTAGTCTTGCATTTGGCTAGGGTCAGTGTCACTACTGGTAGCATGAGGCGATACTTGGACCCTACAGAGGTTGCACAGGCAGTCCAACTCCTCCAGGATGGCACATCAATATGCATACCATTGCCAGAAGGTTTGCTGTGTCTCCCAGCACAGTCTCAAGAGCATGGAGGAGATTCCAGGAGACAGGCAGTTACTCTAGGACAGGGCCGTAGAAGGTCCTTAACCCATCAGCAGGACCGGTATCTGCTCCTTTGTGCAAGGAGGAACAGGATGAGCACTGCCAGAGCCCTACAAAATGACCTCCAGCAGGCCACTGGTGTGAATATCTCTGACCAAACAATCAGAAACAGACTTCATGAGGGTCGCCTGAGGGCCCGACGTCCTCTAGTGGCCCCTGTGCTCACTGCCTGGCACCGTGGAGCTCGACTGGCATTTGCCATTGAACACCAGAATTGGCAGGTCCGCCACTGGTGCCCTGTGCTTTTCACAGATGAGAGCAGGTTCACCCTGAGCATGTGACAGATGTGAAAGGGTCTGGAGAAGCCGTGGAGAACGTTATGCTGCCTGTAACATCGTTCAGCATGACCGGTTTGGTGGTGGGTCAGTGATGGTCTGGGAAGCATCATTTTTTGACTTTGATTTTCTAGGTGTCTTTGAATTCAGTCCTCTGTAGGTTGATAATTTTCATTTCCATAAAACGATGTGGCATCCTTTCGTTCCTAACACATTACCCAGTCCATATCATTATAGATATCCAGCATGATATTTTCCCCCATTGAGATCTGATGTGTTTTCAAAGTGTTCCTTTAATTTTTTTGAGCAGTGTATATTCTTTATTTCTAGTTTCAGATAACATATAACACACTATCCTGTCTTTATTTTTTCAAAGGAAAGCCAAAATGTGGAAACCAAAATTGGGTTTCAAACATGGGACAAAAATAAGTGCATCTTCACTGCCACAGGTGATGTGCCTATAAGAGAGTAATAAAGTGCTCTATAAATGCAGAATTTTATGCAGACTTAAAGTATTCAGGTGTGTCTTAACACTATGGCTGGAGGTCTAGACTCCAGCAATGAACTCAAAGCAGCAAACGTAACTGCTTATAAATCTGGGTTTTTAAGGCTGTTTTCAACAATTGCAAAATCCATCATTCCACAGTGATACTGAATAAATAGATAAAGATCAACATTTCATACAGTTGTCAATGCAGTTAAAATGCTATGACAGGAGAGCTGTACATACAGGAAGAAAAGAACAGAAGTAATGCTGTAAAGATGAGTTTGATACTTTAGACATCTTTGTATATTGTTACGTCCAGAGCCGTAAGGTTCTGTTGTTGGGCCAATCTATGCTTTGTTTGTCTCTCTCCCTGCCTCTCTCTCCCCACAGAACCAGTATCACCACCGGATTTTACTAATTAGAGCTCTGCTGAGATTGGACGATGGGAGAGAAGAGAGAGTATTTAAACCACAGCTACCTGAGCAATGGTTGGTGGTGGCTTGATGGTGTAAAATGGTCACATATTCATCTCCAGACAGTTGCTGTTGTGAAGCTTTTAGTTTGGTGATTTGGTGTATCTTACCTTAATTGTGTTGAGACTACTGAAGTAGAGCTTCTGTTCTTTGTCTCATTGTATAAATGTGTGATTGAGACTTCAAAGAGAGAAGTGAATGTTAACTTGTGTTGTCTAATGTAAATATTGATCTAGCTTTATTATTTAAATCTTTTATTTAAGTCTTTTTTTTCTTTAGGTTAGTAGGAAGTTGATGAAAGACTAGGAAGGTAGGAAGGCTGCAATACCAAATCAGTACTGAAATTTTAAAAATGTGACACTTTGAGCGCTGCTGCGTTCATGCGCTCATCAGATATGTCTGTAATTGGCAACAATGATCGACGTATGGGAGCGTTTGAAAGCACACGAAAGTGTTTGAATTTGAAAGCGTTTTGAAAGCTGGAGATCAATGCTTCAAAAACATGTTGTAAATAGACATCAATGACGCTCTTCACCGAGTGATTAGATACACACAGGAGCGTTTGAAAGCAGGCGTCTATCAGCAGACATTGATGCCTATTTACAACGTTTTTGATGCGTTGATCATTGTAGCCAATCACAGACATATCTGATGAGTGCGTGAACACAAAGGCCAATTAGAGGTGTTTACAAATCTGCTCAACAGCACTCAAAGTGTCACATTTTTAAAATTTCAGTACCGACTTGGTATTGTGGTCGGTACTTTTGACAACACTAGCTGCTATTGCAGCTGATGAATTTGTTGACACATAGAAGCATTTTTCTGCCCCTCAATCATCCAAAAAACAGTCTTCCATAGATGGAAGTTCTGAAGTTTTTTGACCACCTACTCATACTACCAAAACAGGACAAGACCATAGTTCGCAACATAAATCTAGTCCTAAACGTGCAAAGGACGAGCGAGCATGTTTTTTTGTTTGTTTGTTTGTTTGTTTTTTTGACCCCAATCATTTGATTTGGGAATGTAAAGCTTGGAAGCAGAAAAACGCTGCTTCCAAGTCCAAAAGTATAGCGCTTATGCAATCCGTTCCAAATTTAAATGATGTGAGTCCTATCACATATAAGCTATTCATTTTCACTGGTGCTGTCTCTATTTCATCTGAGTCAGAGGAAAGACAGATAAGGATTCACAGAGATACGGGCACTTCACATTCGTTTATTTTGAGAGAAATGTTTCCTTTCTCTGCCGAATCATATAAGGACACTGATGTGTTAGTTCGCGATTTTGGCATGAGCTGTCTTAATGTTCCTCTGCACTGTGTATATCTGAAGTCAGACCTTGTTACTGGGTTAGTTACATTGGGGGTATGTTCACAGTTACCAGTAGATGGGGTTGATCTCATCCTAGGAAAAGATCTAGCAGGTGGCTAGGTTTTTCCTCGTCCTATTGTTGTACATCAGTGGTTCCCAACCTTTTTTACGCCAAGGCCCCCTCCTCGCCTACTGACAGGTGAAGTGAACAACACTGATTATGTCTTCATCATGACACCTGTTAGTGGGTGGGATATATTAGGCAGCAAGTGAACATTTTGCCCTCAAAGTTGATATGTTAGAAGCAGGAAAAATGGGCAAGCGTAAGGATTTGAGCGAGTTTGACAAGGGCCAAATTGTGATGGCTAGACGACTGGGTCAGAGCATCTCCAAAACTGCAGCTCTTGTGGGGTGTTCCCGGTCTGCAGTGGTCAGTATCTATCAAAAGTGGTCTAAGGAAGGAACAGTGGTGAACCGGCGACAGGGTCATGGGCGGCCAAGGCTCACTGATGCACGTCGGGAGCGAAGGTTGGCCCGTGTGGTCCAATCCAACAGACTCAAATTGCTCAAGATTGTTAATGCTGGTTCTGATAGAAAGGTGTCAGAATACACGGTGCATCGCAGTTTGTTGCGTATGGGGCTGCATAGCTGCAGACCAGTCAGGGTGCCCATGCTGACCCCTGTCCACCACCGAAAGCACCAACAGTGGGCACATGAGCATCAGTACTGGACCACAGAGCAATAGAAGAAGGTGGCCTGGTCTGATGAATCACGTTTTCTTTTACATCATGGATGGCCGGGTGTGTGTGCGTCACTTACCTGGGGAACACATGGCACCAGGATGCACTACAGGAAGAAGGCAAGCCGGCAGAGGGTGGCTGATGCTTTGGGCAATGTTCTGCTGGGAAAGCTTGGGTTCTGCCATCCATGTGGAAGTTACTTTGACACATACCACCTACCTAAGCATTGTTGCAGACCATGTACACCCTTTCATGGAAACGGTATTCCCTGGTGGCTGTGGCCTCTTTTAGCAGGATAATGCACCCTGTTACAAAGCAAAAATGGTTCAGGAATGGTTTGAGGAGCACAACGAGTTTGAGGTGTTGACTTGGCCTCCAAATTTCCCAGATCTCAATTTAATCGAGCATCTGTGGGATGTGCTGAACTTATAGTTACTATACTGATATATTCAGAATTATTAAACACACCAAAATCTACTCAATCACCCATTCACTCAAGTACCCAAAGCTAGGATAGCTTATTTTTGGGAAGATGGAATACTGATGCGCAAATGGAAACCTCTGCACTGTAGTGCAAAGTGGCAAGAGGTACACCAGATTGTACTGCCTGCTGATTATCGACCTCAAGTACTACAGTTAGCTCATAAAAATGTTTTGTCAGGACATTTAAAGTAACAAAAACATTCCATCGTATCATGCAATACTTCTTTTGGCCTGGTTTGAAGTCCAATGTTTCTACATTCGTCCGCTCATGTCATACATGTCAACTTGTTTTGGTCCTACTTCCTGTGCCTGGAGCAGCCTTGCAAGCTAAGTTTGCTGGCCCTTACATTGTTGAGAAAAAAACTAATATTAATTATGTTGTTGGCACATCTGATCAACGACGTAAGAGTAGAGCATGTCATGCAAATACGTTGAAGGCATACATCACACGAAATGCAATCTCTGATGCTCCTGTTGTTAAACCTGTGTCTACAGCAGTTTTGCTACCTGCTGAATGCCCTGAGGAGGATGGACTGGTAGCAAAAGATTCTCAAATTTTGTGTGCTCACCTGCAGAATTTTGAGTGATCTGCATTCCTATCTTTCACACGTAACAGAAGAACAGAGTGAAGCTGTTAGTGATTTTTTTGCTAAATTTCCTAACCTGTTCTTTGATGTTCCTTCCCAGATTACAGTGCTGAGTCATGATATTGAAGTTGGAGATAGCAATCCAATTAAACAGCATCCGTACAGAGTAAACCCAAAGAAATGAGAAGCCATGAAATCTGAGGTAACATATTTATTAGAGTATGGTTTAGCAATTCCTAGTCAAAGTCCATGGAGCTCACCATGTATTTTAGTGCCCAAGTATGACTCTACATTCAGATTCTGTACTGAATATTGTAGTTAATTCTGTGACCAAACCAGACTCTTTTCCACTTCCAAGAATAGAAGATTGTGTGGATAAGGTTGGTGCTGCTAAATATGTTTCCAAGTTAGATCTTCTTAAAGGTTACTGGCAGGTGCAGTTAACTTGTCGTGCCTCTGGAATCTCTTGTTTTGTCACTCCTGATGCTCTTCTACAATACTCTGTTATGGCTTTTGGCATGCAAAATGCAACTGCTACCTTCCAACGGCTCATGAATCGAGTATTGTTGGGAGTGCCCAATGCTGAGGTATATTTGGATGATGTTGTAGTCTTTTCTAACACTTGGGAAGAACATCTTGACCAGTTGAATGTGGTTTTTGATTGGATGAACAAGGATTCTTTGACTCTCAGTTTGGCTAAGTGTGAATTTGCCAAAGCAAGAGTAACCTATCTTGGTAAATGTGTTGGTCAAGGGTAAGCGAAGCCTGTTGAAGCCAAGATAGCTGCAATTGTTCAGTTTCCTATGCCCATTAACAAACATGAATTGTGCCGCTTCTTCGGAATGAATGGCTACTACAGAACCTTTTGCAAGAACTTCACTGCTATTGTTTCTCCTCTCACTGATCTTTTGAGTACATCCAGGAAGTTTGTGTGGACTCTGGAGTGCATGGATGCATTTAATGCTGCAAAAGATCTTGTCTATACAGCACCTGTCCTTTCTTCTCCAAATTTCTCTCAGCCATTCAAACTGCAGGTTGATACCAGTGCTGTTGGAGCCAGAGCAATCCTGATGCAAAAGGATGAAGTTGGAATCGACCACCATGTATCTTTTTTCTTAATGAAATTCAACAAGTGTCAGTGAAATTATAGTGTAATTTAGAAAGAAGCTCTAGCTATGTTATTAGCCCTTCAACATTTTGAAGTTTATCTGGGTGGAAGTGATAGCCCAATTCTGGTGTATACAGATCACAATCCATTAGTGTTCTTAAATCGCATGTCTAACACTAATAAACATTTAATGAATTGGTCTTTAATTGTACAGAAATACCATCTTGACATCTGTCAAAAGAAAGGAACTGACAACATCATTGCTGATGCCCTGTCTAGAGTTCATTCCTTGGACAGTTAAAAAGGGTTTTGTGGTTTGATTTTGTACCTCAGCTTATAACCAGTGGGTGGTTATAATCTTTGGTGGTGGGGGTGTTACATCCAGAGCCGCAGGGTTCTGTTGTTGCGCCAGGCTATGCTTTGTTTGTCTCTCTCCCTGTCTCTCTCTCCCTACAGAACCAGTCTCACCACCTGATGTTACTAATTAGAGCTCTGCTGTGATTGGATGATGGGAGAAGAGAGAGAGTATTTAAACCATCTCCGGTTACTATGGTAACCTCGGTTCCCTGAGAGATGGGAATGAGACATGGCGTCAGAAGCTGACGCTTTGGGGACTCCCTTCCTTCCTAATCCTTCCTGAAATCCTATTGCACAACGCCAGTGAAGTTGCAACTCTCACTGGCCAATGCCAGCCAAGACGGCGAAAAGGGGGCGGTCCCCGCCACGATATAATGCGCCGTCCTGGCGGCATAAGCTCAGAATCTTCCGACTGAACAAGAGCACAGCAGACCTGAGCGGTGAACACAGCAGTCTACGCCATGTCTCGTTCCCGTCTCTCAGGGAACCGAGGTTACCATAGTAACCAGAGACGTTCCCTTTCGAGGACGGTCTCTCGACATGGCGTCAGAAGCTGACGCTTTGGGGACTGTATAGAACAACGCCGTGGGAACAGCGAAGAAGAGAAGCTCAGCCGCGGCGGAGCTATTATGAACAGTTTAACACATAGAATAATCCCCAACCAGTACACAACTTACGATATGTGCATAACGTAGTTACTCATCTAACATTATATGTATTCAAGTATATAATATAACAGGGTACATAACAGGGTAATGAAGCATGTGAGCGGCCAGGCCGGGCACAGTAATTAAGGAACATACACCTAACGAGCGGCTGCTGCCGGCATCGGTATAACATGAGAGAAGTCATCAGCGAGCCCGCGCTCATTACGAGGACATAGACGAATCGCCGGCTTTGTGATCCATATATTTCAGGTCGCAACGGTGGCATTACGTGCGCGGCAATATTGTATATCACACAGCTCGCTCTGCCGGTATGAAGGGGGGAGCGCCACAGACTGGGTGCGATGCTGGCTCCGCCCCCAGATTCCACTTATACGACCTAGTTGAAACCATCAGCCTCGGCTAGCGGCCAGAAACTGCAGGTAGAATATGAGTCGTACTCACCGCCAGGACTTGTGAGGCTAGGGAACACACGTCCAAATTGTAGAACCTGGTGAAGGTATTCTGTGATGACCACCCAGCCGCCATGCAAATGTCTTTGATGGCGACGCCTTTAGTCCATGCCCACGAGGATGCAACCGCCCTCGTCGAATGCGCTCTGACACCGATAGGGCATTCCATTCCTTGACTAGAATAGGCCAAAGTGATCGCATCAACCACCCAATGTGATAGCCGCTGTTTAGAGACAGGTTGTCCTTTGGTACTGCCGCCAAAACACACAAACAACTGCTCAGATTGCCTGAACTGAGCTGTGCGGTCAATGTAAACTCGCAAAGCTCGCACTGGGCATAGCACATGATGAGGGGCGTTATCCGCTGACTCTGGGATGAAAGCCGACAGCGTTATCACTTGCGCCCTGAACGGCGTTGATAGTGATTTAGGCACGTAACCCAGCCTCGGTTTGAGCGTGACGTTACAATCACCTGGTCCAAACTGCATGCAGCCAGCGTCCACAGAGAGCGCTTGCAAATCCCCCACGCATTTTACTGAAGCGAGGGCAAGCAGCAGTGCGGTTTTAAGTGAGAGCTCCTTTGGCGGCCGCGCCAAAGCCCCGAGCACAAGAGCTAGATCCCATGACGGTACCGTGGGAGGGCGGGAGGGTCTTAGCCGTCTTGCACCTCTCAAAAATTTTACCACTAGATCGTGCCTGCCCACTGAGCGTCCATCGATAACGGCGTGAAAGGCTGAAATAGCTGCCACATAGACTTTAAGAGTGGAAGGCATACTGCCGCCGTCCATCCGCTGTTGTAAAAAATCCAGAATGTCTGACACTGGACAGTTTTCCGGTTCGCGACCATTCGATTCGCACCATTTCACAAATACTGCCCATTTAGAAGCATATAGGCGTCTTGTAGAAGGGGCCCGCACCTCTGTAATCGTGTACATAACACGGCGGGACAGAACACTCGGTTCTACCAGTTCCTGCGCACTATCCACACATGAAGTTTCCACCATTCGGGGTTGGGGTGCCAAATTGAGCCGCCCGCCTGCGACAGGAGGTCTCGTCTCAGCGGAATCATCCACGGGGGAGCCGTTAATAGTTCTAGCAGATCGGGAAACCACGGCCTGTTCGGCCAGTACGGGGCGATTAGAAGCACTGACGCTCTCTCCTCCCTGATTTTGTGCAGCACCTGTGACAAAATCTTCAGCGGGGGAAATGCATATAGGCGGGCATCGGCCATGGCTTCGTGAGCGCGTCCCCTCCCAGGGGAGAGCATGACAGAGAAAATAACAGAGGGCAATTCATGTTCTCCTCCGTCGCGAATAAGTCCACCTCCGCCTTCCCGAATCATTCCCAGATCAGTTTCACTGTCCCGGGGTTCAATCTCCATTCTCCTTGAGGGATCCCGTCCCTCGACAGCATGTCCGCGCCGCTGTTCAGTGGCCCAGAACATGTGCTGCTCGGATGGAGAGCAGATGGTGATCGGCCCACAGTAAAAGCTGCGCCGCCTGCTCGTAAAGGGCTCGCGAGTGCACTCCGCCCTGGCGGTTTATGTACGATACCACTGAAATGTTGTCCGTGCGAACCAACACATGATGACCCCCGACTTGTGTGAGGAAGCTCCGAAGAGCCAGAAAGACCGCTCTCAATTCAAGGCGATTTATATGCCACGTTTTCTCCGACTCCGTCCAGTAGCCCGATGCCGGAACGCCATTGCAATGAGCTCCCCAGCCCGTCGTCGACGCGTCCGTCGTGACCACTTTTTGCCGCGTAACCACGCCCAGCTGGGCGCCGCATTGGTACAGGTCAGGATTCCGCCACGGCGCCAGCGCGCTCAAGCACCTGCGAGTGACCACAACGCGGGCACGGCCCGTTCTCCAAGCTCTCCTCAGCACCTGTGTTTTCAGCCATAACTGGAGGGGGCGCATATAGAGTAGACCGTGGTGGCATACCGTCGCGGCCGCCGCCATCCGTCCCAAGAGTCTCTGATATTCCTTCAGCGCTACGGGACGGCCCAGACTGAAAGCATTCAGGGCGGACATCAAATTGCGAATACGCTCTTGACCTAGACGCGCTCTCATCGCGACCGAGTCCAACTCCACCCCTAGATACGAGATCGACTGGCTGGGGCATAATACGCTCTTTTGTGTATTCACACATAGACCCAAGCTCTCCAAATGAAGCAGTAGAGCCCGTTTGTGGCTGTTGAGCACATTCTCTGAATGGGCTAAAACTAGCCAGTCGTCCAAATAATTGAGTATGCGTATTCCGCTCGCTCTCAGAGGGGAAAGCGCTGCATCCACACATTTTGAAAACATGTGAGGAGCCAGGGCCAATCCGAACGGCATTACCGTGAACTGATATGCTGTGCCCTCGAACGCAAATCTCAGAAAGCGCCTGTGACGAGGGGTGATCTGAATATGAAAATACACGTCCTTCAGGTCTACTGAAATAAACCAATCTTTGGGCCTGCGTGTTGTGAGGCGGCGAGTGTCGTGCATTGCCGAATAACGGGAAGCACGAGCCCTCCGCAGAATGTGCGAGGGACGCGGATGCGTGTATGTGAGAAATGTCGTGAGTGCTCCGCTGCGGTGGAGGTCCCACGTTCAACACCAGGGCGCGAGCATCGCCGATTACACGGGGGAGCTGCGAGCCTGACTGTATCAGCAGCGTCTCGCCTGAGCATAGAGTGTGAGAAGCTGCTGTTGCTAGAGGAGGAGAAAAAAGCTCTTTTTGTGAGGGTGTAACAGTCTTTATTGCATTTTGAACAGAAACAACAACAGAAACATTCTCGTAGTCGCCTGCAACTGCCAAGGGGACTTCGTGAGAACATCTCGGATGCTTCGCGGCGGGTTCACCGCTCAGCGCTCTCCTCCTCTGTACCCTCCCGTCAGAAACGAGACTTTTGCTCCGACGAAGGAGAAGCCCCGGGACGGCCGCCTTTCTTAAAGCCGTGACGTGACTTCAGCGGTCTCTGCCAGGGAGTTTTGGTGCGGGCAGAAGGCTCTGGGCCCGGCGCCGATGGAGCGGAAGCAGAGGGAGCTTGCTTCAGTGGCCTGTTAGAAGTAGACGATGATCTACTGTGAGCTGGAGGCGGCGCTGGAGCTCAGCGCGGGAGGAAGTGACTCATTGCCCTGGAATGCTTTTGTCCAGCTTGCTCTTCGTGGGTTCGTCGGGGGAATCCCATTCCAGACCGAGATCGCTCACGGCCTTGGTAAGAATTCTGACGAGTTCGTCTTGAAACGCAGCTTGTCCCTCCGCTTCAGAGCGCTCCTCCGGGGAGTGGTCTGCCCATTCCCTCTCGGACGCCGTTAGGGACATGGCCTCGTCGAGATCGTCATCCCCCGCCGCGCCAAACGAAATCATCTCCAACGCGCCAGGGGCAGGTCGAAGACTCTCTTCAGCGAAGTATACTGGAGGGCGGGGTGGTGAATCGCACCTAATCCCCGCGCAATCGCCCATATGTGGCTGTCCCACCAGCGGCTCGTTGGCGGCAGTGGAACGTTGCCGAGAAGAATCACCAAGGGCGATGCTCCTCCGAGCCCTCAGCACCCGCACTGGGAGATCCTTGCAGTGCGGGCAGCCCGACCCGGCGAGTGCTGCTTCTGCATGGGCGAGTCCCAGGCACAGAATACAGAACTCGTGGGTGTCTGGAGCCTCGATGGGTCCCGAACACAGCGTGCAAACGTTGGACATGCTGTCTTCAGAAGTCGTAGTTCGTTGTAGTTCGTGAAAGAGGAAGATTCTGAGCTTATGCCCCCTTTTCACCGTCTTGGCTGGTATTGGCCAGTGAGAGTTGCAACTTCACTGGCGTTGTGCAATAGGATTTCAGGAAGGATTAGGAAGGAAGGGAGTCCCCAAAGCGTCAGCTTCTGACGCCATGTCGAGAGACCATCCTCGAAAGGGAACACAGCTACATACAGAGCAGTGGTTGGTGGTGGCTTGATGGTGTGCAACGTCTGAGGTCTCATCTTCAACTCCACACCAGCTGTTTGTTTTTTATGCGAACCCACGGTCACAAACTTGCCAGTCTTGGTAATTTAGACAGAGGTAATTGACTATACTATTTAGAGGGTTGCTCCCATGCTCACTCACTCTAAAAGTATTTTAATTTAGTCCCCATAGATCTGTGTACACTTGAATGAAGCAACTTTTCTCTAGTGAGAGGTCATGACCACTACTTTAGATATAAGCTGACCAATACTTTCTCTAATAGTAGTTTGGGTTTGGTCAAGCCATGGTTTCCCATGTACACTTAGCTAGAGTAACATTACATTAAACAGAGGTAAGGCTCACCCTATTTCGGCTGGTCAGTCAACATTCGGTTGCCCTGAATGGAAATTCCCTTTATTAGCCTTCACATTCTAAGTACACTTGAACTAATGCCAAGTGTTAGCCTGAGCTCTAACATCTCAGTTGGCGTGCCCCAATACTCCAATCAAAACTGGACTTTAGTCCGTTACTAACCTGACGCAGATTTGCGGTAACAATGGATACAATGTAATCTACTAGGATCAATAATTTCAGAGTAAGTCAGAATAAAATCAAATGTAACAATTTATTAGTCAAGTAAGTGTTTCATACCAATTACATAATCAATTCAAACTTGATCAATACAAAACATCAGATGCTCAGAAACAGAGTAAAAGATGCATACCTGACATCTGGAAAAAACATAACGCTGAGTGTCTGGAAGACACTTAGCGTTACGGGCTGATCTGACTACAAATCGCCCTGAGCCCTTTGCAACATTTCTTTAAATACTCAGACCAAGACAAAACATCCTCCAAATGGAGACATGAGCTAACAATGGGAATTTGCATTAATCAAGGTCCCAGACCTGGGTAGTTTACATCTTTTGGGGACAGGAGGTAATTTGCATGAAAGAGGATCCACCCTCCTTTGTAAGCAAGATACACTATATTGCCCAAAGTATTAGGACACCCCTCCAAATCATTGAATTCAGGTGTTCCTTCCATGGCCACAGGTGTATAAAATCAAGCACCTAGGCATGCAGACTGCTTCTACAAACATTTGTGAAAGAATGGGTCACTCTCAGGAGCTCATTGAATTCAAGTGTGTACCATGATAGGTTGCCACCTGTGCAATAAGTCCATTCGTGAAATTTCCTCACTACTAAATATTCCACGGTCAACTGTTAGTGGTATCATAACAAAGTGGAAGCAATTGGGAACAACAGCAACTCAGCCACGAAGTGGTAGGCCACGTAAAATCACAGAGCGGGGTCAGCGCATGCTGAGGCGCACAGTGCGCAGAAGTCGCCAACTTTCTGCAGAGTCAATAGCTACAGACCTCCAAACGTCATGTGGCCTTCAGAATAGCTCAAGAACAGTGCGTAGAGAGCTTCATGGAATGGGTTTCCATGGCCAAGCAGCTGCATCCAAGCCTTACATCACCAAGTACAATGCAAAGCGTCGGATGCAGTGGTGTAAAGCACGCCGCCACTGGACTCTAGAGCAGTGGATATGTGTTCTCTGGAGTGACGAATCACACTTCTTTGTCTGGCAATCCGATGGACGAGTCTGGGTTTGGTGGTTGCCAGGAGAACGGTACTTGCCTGACCGCATAGTGCCAAGTGTAAAGTTTAGTGGAGGGGAGATTATGGTGTGGGGTTGTTTTTCAGGGGTTGGGCTTGGCCCCTTAGTTCCAGTGAAAGGAACTCTTAATGCTTCAGCATACCAAGACATTTTGGACAATTTCATGCAACTTTGTGGGAACAGTTTGGGGATGGCCCCTTCCTGTTCCAACATGACTGCGCACCAGTGCACAAAACAAGGTCCATAAAGACATGGATGAGCGAGTTTGGTGTGGAGGAACTTGACTGGCCTGCACAGAGTCCTGACCTCAACCCGACAGAACACCTTTGGGATGAATTAGAGTGGAGACTGCGAGCCAGGCCTTCTCGCCAACATCACTGCCTGACCTCACAAATGCGCTTCTAGAAGAATGGTCAAAAATTCCCATAAACACACTCCTAAACCTTGTGGAAAGCTTTCCCAAAAGAGTTGAGGCTGTTATAGCTGCAAAGGGTGGGCCAAATCCATATTAAACCCTACGGATTAAGAATGGGATGTCATTAAAGTTCATGTGCACATAAAGGCAGGCGTCCCAAAACTTTTGACAATATAGTGTATCTCCAAACTTTTAGAATCTTTATTAGCTTTTGGTTTACTACTGAGATGAGACCACTGTACCAGTCGCACTGAGACATTACAAATGATACCAAACATGACTGTTAATTCACTTGCATTGGCATAGAACATTATATTTTTCATATGATGATTCTGAGTGGAGAGAAGGATGGGTGAAGGGATTGAAGTGGGGAAGAATGAACAAATAAACAGGAGGGAAGGAAGCTTACTGCACCTCCACTCTGTGGGGTGTAGAGACAGATGCCTGTGTGTGTGTGTGTGTGTGTGTGTGTGTGTGTGTGTGTGTGTGTTTGTATTGTTCATTTCTCAGGAGATCAAAGCATCTGAAGTTCTTTCAGCCTTACAAGGGAAAACAATTTTTATGGAAGAAGGCTAAAGACCACTTTTCTCATTATTTAATTCCTACTTTGTGTGTGTGTGTGTGTGTGTGTGTGTGTGTATAGTAGCCAGAAGTGATGTTTGGAGGGGATATTGGGTTTTAATGACCCAAGTTCAATTAAACCATCAAATTATGAGGAAAATATCTTATTTTAAAAAAACAATATTTTAAATATGAGTGAAGGACAAAACACTAAACTTGGTTACGGCATTTTTTGGCACCAAAAAAAAAGCAAACTACAGCTACTTTTTATTTTATTATGCAAAAAAATAAATAAATAAATGCATAGAAAAATTAAAAAGCTCACATGACAAAACATACGTTGACTACAACATAATCAGTTATTAATATTTCATTGGTTTTCTTGTTTTTGCATGTGTTCATAATTTCTTTGTATGACAGCCAACATTTTTTTTGCTTTTGACTTTTGGTCATTATGTATAAAATAATATGGAATATTACATAAATTATAAAATAATAACAAATCTTGCAACATTGTGTTGTTTGATGTGAGATTATTGTTGCAACGTAGATAGAAAAATCACACATGAGTAACAGTAAAATTCTCAATGTGGGAGGTGGCATTTCTTAGCTATGACATTATGCACATTAGTTTTTTTTTATACCAGGAAGAACAGAGACATAATTGTAAAATTCAAAGAATAGGAGGATCTGTATGGGAAGACAGATTAAAGTAAATGATGAATGAGAGGGGTCTGTAGGTTGTGTGCGACTCAGTGATTGTGAGTAAAGGTGATGTTTAAATCATATGTTGCTCAATGAAAAGGTTTTGGTGCAGTCATGACTCAGAGGACTATAATGTACCATAATACACCATAGATATGGGACAAAGGTTTAAACTTGCTTATCGCTATATGGTTTCCTGGGATCAAGCCACTTATTAATGTTTAAGGCAATAAAAATGCTCTCTCTATGGTACATACAAGAACAGGTTAAAAACAATACAGTGCAAGGATCAAATGTATCAGTATAGAGTGGCAACAGGCTCATAGCTACATCTATCTGCATGGCCAAAAGCCCCAAAGTATTTCAGGGAAGAATTCAAAATGCGAACTATCTACAGTAACATTTTACAACAAGGTTCTATTCATTAATGTTATTGAAACACAGTAGCTAATGAACAATACTTTTCCCAATATTTATTATCTTTATTAATGTTAATTAATTTTTTAAGATTTTGTAACGTTTAATGTTTTGATGCTAACAAAGACTGCATTTATTTGATCAAAAATACAGCAAAACAGTAATATTGTAAACTATTATTACAATTTAAAATAACTGTTTTTTTTTATTTTTTATTTCAATATATTTTAAAATGTAATTTATTCCTGTGATAGCAAAGCTAATTTATTCATTACTTCAGTATTCAGTGTCACATGATCCTTCAGAAATCATTCTAATATGCTGATTTGCTGCTCAAGAAACATTTCTGATTATTATCAATGTTGAAAACAGTTATGCTGCTTAATATTTTTTGTGGAAACCAGTATACATTTTTAAAATCTAAAGAGACTTTTAAGAGATTTTAAGTTAAAAAGAACAGCATTTGTAATACAAATCTTTTGTAACATTATACATATATATGTCTTTATTGTCACTTTTGATTAATTGAATGCATCCTTGCTGAATAAAAGTAGTCATTTCTTTCAAAAATGTTTTGACTCTAAACTTTTGAACAGTAGTGTTCTAACATTTCAATTTGTACAATGAACACTAGTTTATTTATTATTATGAACAAACATGAATTAACAATGAACAACTGTATATCTATAAATTAACCTAGATTAATAAATGCTGTAAAAATAGTTTGTTGTTATTTTTACACCTAATGCATTTACAAAGGTTAACAAATTTGAACATTATTGTAAAGTGTTACTCAATCTACAATACCTCACATTTTGAAATTTGGGAGAAACAAAGAAGCATAGATAGATCTATATTTAACTGTAAGAAAAAAAAGAAAAAGAAAAAAAAAAAAAAAACAGATCAAGATCTATTCAGGTTTCGTTCATAAATTACACAAAACTACTACTTTTCATCTGAAGGCTACAGATGATTCAGTAACACTTTACAATAAAGTCATTACCAAACATGATATAATGCTTAACAGATCAGTAAGCACATTCAGATCTGTTAAATATTATGTAACAATGTTTTTTATAGGCGTACTAATCAACGTATACAACAGTGTACTTGTGTTCTGATATCTGATATCTGAATGATCCATTACAATATGGATTAATAATAAAGTATGATCGAAAAAAGGTGATCTTTTTTTATTGTAAGTTTAGCCTGGACCAAATACTTTAGCTTAATTTAAGAGAGGGTTGACCTTGACTCATCAAGCTTTAGTGACTCACATCGATGGGCTGGACCTGATTCAACACATTCTCAGGGCGCCTCTTTTTACAGGCATCATAAAGTACAGTATATGCGCTATCAGACAACAGGGTGGATTCTCAATAACATAGGAGTGATTCCCATCAGTTCTGGTCAGAGGACAGAATTAATTTTAGCATCATAAGTAATATATACAAGTAATATTCCTCAATAAGAGTCATTACCTCAGTGAAAAATTATGTAACTGGAAGACTGAAAATAAAAATCTCAAATTAAATTGAATTACTTCAGTCATTTTGCAAGTGTCATGGAAAAATATTGTTTATGTATTTTTTATATTATTTTTCAAGATATTTAACAAAATAAGTCACATGATGTTTCTGTTTTACCTGTGTTATAGCCTCCTGAGAACCAGTTTGTTTGTGTGTGTGTGTGTGTGTGTGTGTGTGTGTGAATTTAAATTATTTTAGGTTATTACATTGACGTTTAAAAAAAAAAAAAAAAAAAAAAAAATTATTTTATACCTGTGTTATGCTATGTCCTTTGGACACCAGGACCCATTTATTAAGAAAATTAAAAGACACGAAAAGACATGAATAGGCAAAACAATGTGTGTGTTTTTTTTTTCATTCACCAATCAATTTTTAGGTTTCAAGCTTTTTTTATCCAAACTTTGTATAAAGATTATTAGAACGATTTGATATACCATTTTACTTAATACAATATGCACGTAAACATGGCCATCAATGCTATTCCTATTCTATGCAATGCATCTATACACTATCTAATTTGCATATTAATGTATTCTTGGAGCAACATGTAATGACAAAAAGATGTGTAATAATGGGTGTAATTGGGAATATTTTCATAAGAATGTCTCATATTTCATAAAAATATTGATTGCTGGGTAATCAATGGAGAAAACTCAAAAGAGTTTTATACCACTCCAAAGCGGTATTCAAGATAGTGTGGGTTTATGTTCATGGTACTGTGCTTTGGCATTTTTATGACATGGGACAGTCTTGCATACTTACTTCCTGTTGCGTGCATGTGCTCTCAGGTGGCCAAGACAGCAAGTGTGGGTATTTGGACAGGCCCAAAGTATAATGTGACAATTATGCATGCCTAGTTGGCGATGCACATGTAATACGCATGCTCATGACGTCACCGTTTTCACAAATTCACGTTTTTAGACAATAGGCTAACGCATAAAAAAATTTCTGTTTTTAGTTGAAAACGTGACATCATGTAAATGGCCCCTTAGTTCTTGTTTCCTTTGTCCCTGTTCATTAGTTGTAATGGGCTGTGTCTGAAATCACCCCATATTCTTAAATAGGGCACTATTTGAGGGGACATCCATATGTAGTGGTGTCCGAAACGTGGACGTTATCGAGTGCACTCATTCAATCCCATAATGCACCACAATAACGAGTGTACATCCGATGTAGGCTACACTCAATGGCTAGAGAATATCCCTAATGCACTGTGAGCAAAGCCAATTGAAGGCAAGCCTGCAAACTTAGCCGAAAAAAGCGTAACGCTAGCTAGTCAGTGATTGACTATCGCACAATTCTGAATGAAATTCAATGACATCAAGGTTGTAAGGTGATTGGTTATCAAGGCACATGTGATCCAAGTTAGCTGTTACGCTTTCTCCAATGGTGGAGCCACGGACCTTCCTATCTTCGAATAATAAGAACATGGGTGCTTCTCAATACTCAAATTGATGCTTCCTCATTTCCTCACTCCTACATCCTCCAGCCTGTGACCCAGAAACCAGTCGAACTCAGCCATCTTGAAGGACATCTTAATTTTCTAATTGCACCACCAGGAGGTGAGGAACGAGGAGTGAGGAAGCTGAGGAGCTATGAGCGAGCATACTCAGGCCTGGTCCCAAATGGCACACTTCTATGCACTTTCGGTCTTGAGGACTTACAATGGCTGCCGCTTGTGAGTGTCTGTTAAGTCCACGAGACAATAGGGTGTCTCATTTGTCAATTTTAAGCTTCAGAAGGCTTCCTTTGCCGCCAATATGCGCCCTCGATGCACACTTTTACTGAGCCCGCACTGGTGCGAGCTCCGCAGCAGATATCTTCCCGACAGTCAAAGCGGCGTTACGTCACAAGAGTGTGGACTTGTATGAAGACCGCGAGTGTTTAGGGTGCCATTTGGGACAGGGCCTCAGGTGTATCCTTTGCGGAAGTCTTTCTCGTCGAGAAACCTGACGCATGTATACAATCTGCTCCCCCTTCACGTCTGCCACAATAATTTAAATGTATGCTTTACTTTTGCAGTTTAAATAAACTTCACATCTCACATATTTCAAAGGGGTATCTTGCGTTATTAATATTTATTATGATTTTTTTTTAAATAACCAAACTTTAACAACATAAGGGGGGCAGATCCCTCGAGTGCAGCTGATGACGCTTTGAAGTGACACTCGAGTGATCAAGAACATTCCAATAAACAAATAACATTTCCTTCAATTCCTCCGTCCTCGTTTTCTTTCCTTGCATGCTCCCTTCGCATCCTATGGGGGGTGGAGCTGAGACGCGAGGAAAGGAAACGAGGATGCACAAATAAGAAACGGAGTGTCTATTTACACTAAGTGCAAATAGCGTCCCTTGTTGGCAAACGCTATTTACACTAGCTCCGCCCACCAATGTCTGATTGGGCCACTCAAGTTTTAAAAAAGATGCGCAGGAGTCAACGACTTTAGTGGCATAGCAGTAGAGTAATGCTTGCAAACCTGGATTTTAACGCAGTCGACGCGGGTTCGAATTCGCCTTTTGCTGAGCTCGCATTTATTTTCACTTAGTGTAAATAGCATCTACAGCTATTTGCACTTAGTGTAAATAGCATCTATCGCTAAGAAAATATGCTATTTTCACTTAGTGTAAATAGTATCTATTTACACATCTATTTACACTAGCATCTATTTACACTATTACACTAAGCGGCTATTTGCACTTAGCAAATTTGCAAATAGCCGCTGCCAATAGGGGTTATGCGCAATCTAAAGCCTGGGATACACTGCACGATTTTAGCAATCCTATAAGATCATTACTTTATCACACTGTGCGACATGGATCTATTAAACTTGGGTACGACATGCATGTAGACTGTACGATAATGACACCTATTGACTCGTAGGCTACGATGCAAGTTTCTATAGAAGAATAAAACGTCATCAGCATGCGCTAGTGGTAAACAAAAAGACCATGTTAAATCACACTTCGGCAGTTGTAGTTTTTATGGGTGCTAAAAAAAATGGAAGCGGCGAAAGAAGAAGGGAAAAGAGCTTGAGGTAAGCAGTTTTAAGTTTTAGCGTCATGTCAAATTGATTTCATGTCGCATTTTTATTGGCTGGTCAGTAGACGTAGGTCGTAGCAGCAAACACACTGTGCTGAATTTCTCACACTGTCAGAAAATGATCGTAAGCTATCTTTGGTCGCAAGACCGGGAAAACAGCCATCTTTTAACCTCTCTCACTGAACGACATAGGACCACCGATTAAGAACCACGCTCACAGAAATCGCCACAATTGTTTCACGATGGCAATCTTCGTCTGGGACAGCAGAAAATCGCGCAGTGTATCCCGGGCTTAACTTCCGTATTCTGTAAAACAGACCAGATCACTTCCGGTTTAGGTTTTTTGTATGTGCTTTATGA
>CM077442.1:31669935-32089935 GCA_039654765.1 Mylopharyngodon piceus | reverse complement strand
TTCAGCCCTCTCAACATTCCCTATTTTCTCAAACTGTTTCTTTCCAATGCAGTGGGGTCATACCTGTTATTGGACTCCAGCTATAGCATTGAAGGAGAATCTGCTCAGCTCTGGAGTCCCTCTACCTCAGCCTCTGGTTGCCTGCAGCTGGACTTTCATTACTACATGTATGGCAGTGCTGCCAACATGGAACTTAATGTTCATGCAGTCACCACTGGTAAGGGTGAAGAATAAGAGTTTATTTAAACATCTTTAAGTTCAAAGGACAATTATGTTATTAAAATATCATGAGCATCATATGCACATATGAAAGCAATTAATCAACTTTCAAAAACTTGATGATCAATGGTTTCTGAAAATTTTATAATACAGGTTATTTACAGAGATTTTGGCTTAGATTTATTTATTATTATTTTTGTTTTAGGTGGGGCACTTGGAGCCCCTATTTTCAGCCTCAAAGGGAATCAGGGTCAGGCCTGGAAGCCCGCAAGTGTTCGCTACATCGGCTCAGCTGGTACAGTGCAGGTCAGTTTTATTCTCTCAGTTAGGAATTTGTAACAGAGCTTCTTTATAATCTTTTTAAAGAACGATGTGACCTATTTGAGTTACAAAGTAATTTGTATTCATGATAAATGTTGCCAAAGGTGTATGTTTTTATGCTGTACATTTTTTTTATTTCAGTTTGTAATTGTTGGTGTTTATGGTGAAACAGACCTAACTGATATTGCAATCGATAGTGTCTGCATTACCACTTGTACAGGTAGGTGGCAAACTGTGTCATTAATGTCATTTTAAGGCTATACATAGCAGTTCTCCCTTAATAAATAATTTTAAGGAGAAAGCACCAGTCTATTGATTGTTTTATTGCTTGATTTTAGCAACTCCAACAACACCATCCCCACCACAACCCACTACACCTAAACCAACAACAGCGGGTCCATCAACTCCTAAACCATCCCCACCACAACCCACTACACCTAAACCAACAACAGCGGGTCCATCAACTCCTAAACCATCTACACCACAACCCACTACACCTAAACCAACAACAGCGGGTCCATCAACTCCTA
Organism: Mylopharyngodon piceus; assembly: GCA_039654765.1. NCBI lineage: Eukaryota > Metazoa > Chordata > Actinopteri > Cypriniformes > Xenocyprididae > Mylopharyngodon > Mylopharyngodon piceus. The sequence goes on along the minus strand of CM077442.1, from coordinate 32,088,865 downwards.
AACCATCTACACCACAACCCACTACACCTAAACCAACAACAGCGGGTCCATCAACTCCTAAACCATCTACACCACAACCCACTACACCTAAACCTACAACACCGGGTCCATCAACTCCTAAACCAACAACACCTAAGCCGACTACTCCAAAACCAACACCACCAGGTAAGTTAAACTTGTTCTATTTTCCCTATAAAAGTCTATCAAGAAACATTTCCAACATTTGTATAACTAAACAACTCTTCATGGTTTCCAACAGTGAACTGCCCTCCAGACTCTGAATACATTGATTGCGGCCCAGCCTGTATTCCTACCTGTGCAGAACCCTCCACCAACTGCTCTGGTTCTTGCATCAGCGGCTGCTTCTGTAAACCAGGATTTGTTTTCCGTGGCCGGCGCTGTGTTCCTATTGAGCAGTGTGGGTGCCTGGATGAGGAAAACAATTACTTTGAGGTACAAGAGTTGTCGTTGAGGCTGCATTTTTATCTAGTTCTGTGACCTAAGCCTTTGTTCTAAACTTGGTCTGTATTTACACTCAGCCTGGTGAGATCATATTTGGAAATGGCTGTTCCAAGTTGTGTCGCTGTGCTGGCAACTACACTTTCGACTGTGTGGACAACACCTGTGACCCTGTGACAGAAGAATGTCGGGAGGTTGGTGGAGTGCACGGCTGCTATCCGAAAGGTATTGTACAAAACAACAACAACAATCTTTCCTTAAACTACAATTACTGTAACTGACAAGTGATCAGTGGTAGGTGAACTATGAATACCCTTAGACGACTTGCTAAATTACTTATGATAGCTCATATTTCATAGCTAATATGCTTCCAAACACATTTTATATAATCTTCTACTCTAAACATTTTTGTTAGAATGTATATCTTTGACATCAAGATATTTTTCACTCACAGGAACCTCTACCTGTGTTGCTTCTGGTGACCCCCATTACACCACCTTTGATAACCGGCGCTACGACTTCATGGGAAACTGTTCTTACCTGATGTCTGAACCTTGTAACAGCACAGATGTGCCTTACTTCGCTGTATACACAGACAATGAGAATCGCTACAACAATCCTTATATCAGCTATGTAAAAGCAGTTCATGTCCATGCGCTGGGAGTGATAGTGTCCATTCTGAAAGGAGGAACTGTGCAGGTAAGAGAAAAGAACATTATTTTCAATATGACTGCTAATGTACATGTACTGTATACATCTTATTTAGAGGGGCATTCTCATGGACAGTTATGTTTTCTGACTTTTCTCAGGTCAATGGAACCAATGTCAACATTCCTCTGAGTCCTGTCAGTGGTGTGGACATTTTTATGTCTGGCAAGCACTACACTGTGGCCTTGAGCTTTGGAGTAACTGTACGTTACGATGGAAACCACTTTATGGACATTAAAGTTATCAAGGAGTGAGTATGGTTCTTATAAAAGTCTTATTAACTATAATAACTTGATTGACTTTTAAATGTCTCTGCATGCTTGTGATCATTTTACAGCTATGAGGACAAACTTTGTGGACTGTGTGGCGATTACAACGGAGACTCTAAGGATGACTTCCAGACCCCGACTGGTGAACTGGTCCAAAGCCCCAATGACTTTGGCCACAGCTGGAACACAGACCCTGAGTAAGGCAATATGCAATTCACATACTCTTACTGTTAAAAGACTTAATCGTTAGTTCATATCATAGATGTCTTAACTTTGATTCTGCCCTTCAGGTGTAACAAGCCAGATGTCGACCCAACCCCAGGATGTACAGATGCTGAGCAGGATTTATATGAAGGACCTGCTTACTGTGGTATAATATTGGAAACCAATGGGCCATTTGCTGCTTGCCATCCAAAAGTCAACCCCAATGTGAGTGAAATCAAATCAGTTCATTTGAAATGCTTTAGTGTATCATTTTAACCATATAACAGATACTTACACATATTAACCCTGTGTGTATAGGGTTTCTTCCAAGCCTGTTTGTTTGATGTGTGTGAACTGGATGGAGCTCATTCTGCACTGTGTGAAGCAATAGAGTCGTACGTCAACGAATGTCAGGACCGTGGCGTCACAATTGGACCCTGGAGAAACAGCACCTTCTGTCGTATGTCTGAAAAATACATATTCCTCAACCATAAACTCTATTATTTCTCATACTGTCAGAAAGAGTGAAGTTTATTATTAGCACTAACACACATTCTTCCTCTCCAGCTCTGAAATGCCCACCCAACAGTCACTTTGAATCATGCGCCCCAATTTGCCAACCTTCCTGTAACCCATTTCCACCAAACCAGTGCACTGGGCCTTGTTCTGAAGGATGTGTTTGTGACCCTGGATACATCCTCAGTGCTGGCCAGTGTGTGAAAGAAGACACATGTGGCTGCAACCATAATGGACATTATTATCAGGTGAGGAAACTGGATGTGGTATCATTTAAGACAGCAATGGTTTGTTATAGTCAATCAAATAGGATTTTTCATCAAACTAACATGTTTCTTCTCTGCATGGATTTAGCCAGGTGAAGAGTTCTACACCAAGGACTGTGAGCTACTGTGTAAGTGTAACCCCCCATTCGTTACCTGTAATGCCGCTGACTGTCCACCAATGGAACAATGTGGAGTACAGGATGGTGTAATTGGGTGTTACCCAGAAGGTGAGTACCTTGGTTAACTCAGTAAGTGTGTTTCCATTCACTTTTCATCCATCCATCCATCTAATTTCAGTCAGGCTAAAGCAATAATCTGTCTTTTGTTTTTTTTTAAATAAATGTCTGACTTAAAATCATACTAGTCCAGTTGTACAATGTTAAGCTAAAACATTTAGATGTAATTATAGCTCGGCTTTGTACAGCATGTATATGCATTAATAAGAAAACAACTGGCCTCGTCTCTGTGCACTGACTCTGAAAGACAGATGTTATTTGTGATTATTCCTTAATATTTGATTACACATTGCATCATGTATATTTGGCTAGAGATGGATATGGTTGTATGATGTTGTATTACATGCAAACAGGTTATAACATCACAAACTTTTCGTTGTTTACAAATTGAGTCTGACAATATACTATTGTATTTTTATGCAATCTTTAGCGCTTAGTAGTTGATGTCTTTAAATATACTTAATCATTCTCTTTTCACAATCCCCCAGGATCTCAAGACTGTATTATCTCTGGTGACCCTCATTATAACACCTTTGATGGCAAATACTACAGCTTCATGGGCACTTGCACCTACACTCTGGCCCGCACCTGTAAAAACAACACTGGTAAGCAATGGACAAAACCATGTTAAAACTATCTGGAACCAGCAGTGACATTAGAATGCTTGGGTCGTCAGTAGGTGTTATGGAATAACAAAAAATCCTGACAATCTTAATATTGATTCAATGTACATTAAATGTTCCCAAAATTAACATAAATCTGAGTTTAAATAAGAATATAGGTGTACAGCTTTAAAATATCTTTACTTTCCTCTCTGGGTCTGCAGGCCCCTGGTTCTCCATAGAGGGTAAGAATGAAGAGAGAGGAGTTTCTGGTGTTTCTTACCTGAGGAAACTGTACGTGACTGTCGATGGTGTCACTGTGACAATGATGAAAAACAGGAGAACTCTGGTCAGTATCCACTGCAGCTGCCATCATTAAACCGCTATTGAAATTATTCTATAATCTTGAGATAAACAATTGAGATTTTAAGTCAACAGCTAAAATAGGTTTTATGGCATTAAGTAAATGAAGACAATAGTTTTGAGTCACTCCTCTTATCTTAAATCTTTTCTTTCAGTTGTTCCTAATCTGTTCATAGTCACAACATCTGTCCATTTTTTAGTTTTCCAAGAATAATCTTTCTTTAAAAGGAAAAGAAAAAAAATTCACAGTTCTTGTAGTCAGAGCTAATATTAGTCTTCAGTCCATCTCTATTGTTTATCTCTTTTTCACACATCCAGGTAAATGGACTCAGGGTGTCCCTCCCCCACTTCCCATCTCCACTCATTTCTCTGTCTCTTGCTGGCCAATATGTAATCCTCACGACTCCGTTCGGCCTGGAGGTGCAGTGGGACGGCAACCATTACGCCAAGATCTCTGTTCCCAGGTACTGAAACTCTGAAAACAGCCTCATTTGAATATATATACAGTACAGTATATCACTCTGACCTGAAGTATTTGTCAGGAAACACTAAGACCCACCATGATTTTAAGGGTTACAGGACTTGAGTAAATCCTGCAAAAGAAAAAAATCTAAAAGTGTCTCTACAGCAACGAACACCTTTACATTAATCTCTCGTTAATCTCTTTCTTTGTTACTCTCTCACTCATTTTATCAGTTCCTACTATGACCAGATGTGTGGCCTGTGTGGGGACTACGATGGAAACCCTAATAATGATTTCACTAAGCCAGATGGCTCCCAAATCGACAGTTCAAGTCAGTTTGGAGACAGCTGGCAAACCGATGAGGATGAGGATGCAACGTCAGTACCTTTTCTTCCTGTCAGGCAGCACAATGTTTTGAGAATTAGTTCGACTTCATAAGTTCAATGATGATGTTGTGTTTTCAGGTGCAAGCCTGACCCTGGACCTCAACCACCCTGCGATCCTGTGCTGGAGGGTGTGGTGTCAAACCCAGAGAACTGTGGGAGAATAACTGACACAAATGGACCATTTAGGTTGGGACTTACCAAACTATGAAATTTCTAAATACTGCTAATAAACAATGTTGAAAGACTTTTAGTGCTTAACCATTGTACACTTTCTCTTACATTTGCTCCTCACAGGGACTGTATAAATGTGGTGGACCCGTTGCCTTTCTTCCAGAGCTGTGTGTTTGATATGTGCCGTTATCAAGGGCTGCAGCAGGTTCTTTGTGACCAGCTTCAAGCTTACACTGATGCTTGCCTGAGTGCAGGTGCACCTGTCCATCAGTGGAGGGAGCCAGACTTCTGCCGTGAGTCACACTGTCATATAGATTGTATCACATCGCACAAAGTGTATAACGTTTTAAACATACAGTAAAGCAGTAAAATTTGGCAACTTACATCCATGCAAGAATTACATTTCACATTCCCAGTGACAAGCCTGCTTTAGGCTTTCTCTAATGCACAACATACATTATTGAAATAGAGTTCAGGAGGTTGGAATTAGACAGCTAGAGTCGATTAATTACTTTAACTTTAGTCTTATTGTTTTTATTATTTGAGGCTTTTATGACATGAATGCCGTCACAGAGGGATGGGGACATGGGTCTGGGAAACTACATGATTCACACTGCATCCTCACTTTAACCGTATTTTCACCATCAGTTAAGATTTTTCCTCATTTTTCTGCAGCTCTGGAATGTCCTCCAAACAGCCATTACTCCATTTGTGTGAGCTCCTGTCCGGAGACATGTCTGGGTATCAATGGACCACCGGGCTGCAGTGAGAAGTGTGTAGAGGGCTGTGAGTGCGACGCTGGCTTCATCCTCAGTGACAACAAATGTGTTCCTGTTAAAGACTGCGGCTGTGTGGACCCCTCAGGCTCCTACCACCCAGTAAGTTTAAAACCAGGGCTGACCCGTGGGGTACTGGGGACATGGATGAGATTAGGAAAATGGGTTGTTACAACCACTGATGTAACAACTGTCAAAACCATGATATCAACATTCTTGAAACCACTACAAAAATGACATGCATTCCTATCAATGTGGCCATGTTTAGGTAAATGAGAGCTGGTATCTGGAGGGCTGTACGCAGAAGTGTACATGTGAGGGTGGAGGAACTATTCAGTGTTACAACACCAGCTGTCTTCCTAATGAGAGTTGCCAACTAGAAGATGGAGACTATATCTGCAAACCAAGTGGTAACAATTATAGTGCTGGTTTATACATAATAAAGTTTTGAGCACATGTACTGGTACATTTGTTTACACATATTATCACATCATGAATATACACAAATGCAGTTATACACAAACCAGTCGACACTCCTGACAGATCTGGAACTATTTTTTCTAATTTCATATGTGTCTTTCTCTTTAGATATAAAGAATTTGTTCTGTCTCTTTTGACCCTCTTTGCGTCCTTTGATAATAAAGTACATCACTTCATGAGTACCTGCTCCTGCTCTATCAAGAAATTACAACAGTTATATAACTAAACAACTCTTCATGTCTTCCAACAGTGAACTGCCCTCCAGACTCTGAATACATTGATTGCGGCCCAGCCTGTATTCCTACCTGTGCAGAACCCTCCACCAACTGCTCTGGTTCTTGCATCAGCGGCTGCTTCTGTAAACCAGGATTTGTTTTCCGTGGCCGGCGCTGTGTTCCTATTGAGCAGTGTGGGTGCCTGGATGAGGAAAACAATTACTTTGAGGTACAAGAGTTGTCGTTGAGGCTGCATTTTTATCTAGTTCTGTGACCTAAGCCTTTGTTCTAAACTTGGTCTGTATTTACACTCAGCCTGGTGAGATCATATTTGGAAATGGCTGTTCCAAGTTGTGTCGCTGTGCTGGCAACTACACTTTCGACTGTGTGGACAACACCTGTGACCCTGTGACAGAAGAATGTCGGGAGGTTGGTGGAGTGCACGGCTGCTATCCGAAAGGTATTGTACAAAACAACAACAACAATCTTTCCTTAAACTACAATTACTGTAACTGACAAGTGATCAGTGGTAGGTGAACTATGAATACCCTTAGACGACTTGCTAAATTACTTATGATAGCTCATATTTCATAGCTAATATGCTTCCAAACACATTTTATATAATCTTCTACTCTAAACATTTTTGTTAGAATGTATATCTTTGACATCAAGATATTTTTCACTCACAGGAACCTCTACCTGTGTTGCTTCTGGTGACCCCCATTACACCACCTTTGATAACCGGCGCTACGACTTCATGGGAAACTGTTCTTACCTGATGTCTGAACCTTGTAACAGCACAGATGTGCCTTACTTCGCTGTATACACAGACAATGAGAATCGCTACAACAATCCTTATATCAGCTATGTAAAAGCAGTTCATGTCCATGCGCTGGGAGTGATAGTGTCCATTCTGAAAGGAGGAACTGTGCAGGTAAGAGAAAAGAACATTATTTTCAATATGACTGCTAATGTACATGTACTGTATACATCTTATTTAGAGGGGCATTCAAATGGACAGTTATGTTTTCTGACTTTTCTCAGGTCAATGGAACCAATGTCAACATTCCTCTGAGTCCTGTCAGTGGTGTGGACATTTTTATGTCTGGCAAGCACTACACTGTGGCCTTGAGCTTTGGAGTAACTGTACGTTATGATGGAAACCACTTTATGGACATTAAAGTTATCAAGGAGTGAGTATCGTTCTTATAGAAGTCTTTATAATAACAACTATAATAACCTGATTGACTTTTAAATGTCTCTGCATGCTTGTGATCATTTTACAGCTATGAGGACAAACTTTGTGGACTGTGTGGCGACTACAACGGAGACTCTGAGGATGACTTCCAGACCCCGACTGGTGAACTGGTCCAAAGCCCCAATGACTTTGGCCACAGCTGGAACACAGACCCTGAGTAAGGCAATATGCAATTCACATACTCTTCCTGCTAAAAGACTTAATGTTAATCGTTAGTTCATATCATAGATGTCTTAACTTTGATTCTGCCCTTCAGGTGTAACAAGCCAGATGTCGACCCAACCCCAGGATGTACAGATGCTGAGCAGGATTTGTATGAAGGACCTGCTTACTGTGGTATAATATTGGAAACCAATGGGCCATTTGCTGCTTGCCATCCAAAAGTCAACCCCAATGTGAGTGAAATCAAATCAGTTCATTTGAAATGCTTTAGTGTATCATTTTAACCATATAACAGATACTTACACATATTAACCCTGTGTGTATAGGGTTTCTTCCAAGCCTGTTTGTTTGATGTGTGTGAACTGGATGGAGCTCATTCTGCATTGTGTGAAGCAATAGAGTCGTACGTCAACGAATGTCAGGACCGTGGCGTCACAATTGGACCCTGGAGAAACAGCACCTTCTGTCGTATGTCTGAAAAATACATATTCCTCAACCATAAACCCTATTATTTCTCATACTGTGAGATAGAGTGAAGTTTATTATTAGCACTAACACACATTCTTCCTCTCCAGCTCTGAAATGCCCACCCAACAGTCACTTTGAATCATGCGCCCCAATTTGCCAACCTTCCTGTAACCCATTTCCACCAAACCAGTGCACTGGGCCTTGTTCTGAAGGATGTGTTTGTGACCCTGGATACATCCTCAGTGCTGGCCAGTGTGTGAAAGAAGACACATGTGGCTGCAACCATAATGGACATTATTATCAGGTGAGGAAACTGGATGTGGTATCATTTAGGACAGCAATGGTTTGTTATAGTCAATCAAATAGGATTTTTCGTCAAACTAACATGTTTCTTCTCTGCATGGATTTAGCCAGGTGAAGAGTTCTACACCAAGGACTGTGAGCTACTGTGTAAGTGTAACCCCCCATTCGTTACCTGTAATGCCGCTGACTGTCCACCAATGGAACAATGTGGAGTACAGGATGGTGTAATTGGATGTTACCCAGAAGGTGAGTACCATAGTTAGGTAAACTCAGTAAGTGTGTTTCCATTCACATTAAAATATGATTTCAGTCAGACTAAAGCAATAATATGTCTTTTTCACATGTAAACAATTTAGTCTGAAATATTTTTTTTGCGTTATTTTGCAATCAAATCATAAATGTGAGTGTAGCTTAACTTTGTCTAGCATGTACACGTTAATCAGACTACAACTGGCCTCAGTGCTGTCTGCATGCTTCAAAAGATGTGACATGCAATGTGTATTTAATTCTGTACTCGATTATGTATTGTGTCATTTATGCTTAGACAGAGAGTGGGAAAATGTAGCTTGACTATGCATGTTAACTGAATTCGTAAACATACTTTATGTAATAGTCCACTGTGATCTTAGGCAGTTACATCACTAGCAAAAAGGTCATAGCACCACATTATTATTTTTTTTTACAAATAATGCACTTTATACAATATTATATTATTATACAATATACTAATACAAGCTACACATTCTTTTCCCCTTAAAAATGATTAATGAATATTAAAAAACTTAATTCTCTTTTCACAATCCCCCAGGATCTCAAGACTGTATTATCTCTGGTGACCCTCATTATAACACCTTTGATGGCAAATACTACAGCTTCATGGGCACTTGCACCTACACTCTGGCCCGCACCTGTAAAAACAACACTGGTAAGCAATGGACAAAACCATGTTAAAACTATCTGCAGTCAGCAGTGACATTAGAATGCTTGGGTCGTCAGTAGGTGTTATGGAGTAACGAAAAATCCTGACATTCTTAATATTGATTCAATGTACATTAAATGTTCCCAAAATTAACATAAAACTGAGTTTAAAAAAAGAATATAGGTGTACAGCTTTAAAATAACTTTACTTTCCTCTCTCCTGGGTCTGCAGGCCCCTGGTTCTCCATAGAGGGTAAGAATGAAGAGAGAGGAGTTTCTGGTGTTTCTTACCTGAGGAAACTGTATGTGACTGTCGATGGTGTCACTGTGACAATGATGAAAAACAGGAGAACTCTGGTCAGTATCCACTGCAGCTGCCATCATTAAACCGCTATTGAAATTATTCTATAATCTTGAGATAAACAATTGAGATTTTAAGTCAACAGCTAAACTATATTCTAGTTTTTCTGAAATTTTAATCTCTGAGATTAAGTAAATTGACATAATAGTTTTCATCTTAAATCTTTTCTTTCAGTTGTTCCTAATCTGTTCATAGTCACAACATCTCTGTCCATTTTTCAGTTTTCCAAGAACAATCTTTCTTTAAAACAAAAGAAAAAAAATTCACAGTTCTTGTAGTCAGAGCTAACATTAGTCTTCAGTCCATCTCTATTGTTTATCTCTTTTTCACACATCCAGGTAAATGGACTCAGGGTGTCCCTCCCCCACTTCCCATCTCCGCTCATTTCTCTGTCTCTTGCTGGCCAATATGTAATCCTCACAACTCCGTTCGGCCTGGAGGTGCAGTGGGACGGCAACCATTACGCCAAGATCTCTGTTCCCAGGTACTGAAACTCTGAAAACAGCCTCATTTGAATATATATACAGTACAGTATATCACTCTGACCTGAAGTATTTGTCAGGAAACACTAAGACCCACCATGATTCTTAAGGGTTACAGGACTTGAGTAAATCCTGCAAAAGAAAAAAAATCAAAAAGCATCTCTACAGAAACGAACACCTTTACATTAATCTCTCATTAATCTCTCTCTTTGTTCCTCTCTCACTCATTTTATCAGTTCCTACTATGACCAGATGTGTGGCCTGTGTGGGGACTACGATGGAAACCCTAATAATGATTTCACTAAGCCAGATGGCTCCCAAGTCGACAGTTCAAGTCAGTTTGGAGACAGCTGGCAAACCGATGAGGATGAGGATGCAACGTCAGTACCTTTTCTTCCTTTTATCAACTGCACAGGCAGCACAATGTTTTGAGGATTAGGTCGACTTCTTATGTTCAATGATGATGTTGTGTTTTCAGGTGCAAGCCTGACCCTGGACCTCAACCACCCTGCGATCCTGTGCTGGAGGGTGTGGTGTCAAACCCAGAGAACTGTGGGAGAATAACTGACACAAATGGACCTTTTAGGTTGGGACTTACCAAACTATGAAATTTCTAAATACTGCTAATAAACAATGTTGAAAGACTTTTAGTGCTTAACCATTGTACACTTTCTCTTACATTTGCTCCTCACAGGGACTGTATAAATGTGGTGGACCCGTTGCCTTTCTTCCAGAGCTGTGTGTTTGATATGTGCCGTTATCAAGGGCTGCAGCAGGTTCTTTGTGACCAGCTTCAAGCTTACACTGATGCTTGCCTGAGTGCAGGTGCACCTGTCCATCAGTGGAGGGAGCCAGACTTCTGCCGTGAGTCACACTGTCATATAGATTGTATCACATCGCACAAAGTGTATAACGTTTTAAACATATAGTAAAGCAGTCAAATTTGGCAACTTACATTCATGCAAGAATAACATTTCACATTCCCAGTGACAAGCCTGCTTTAGGCTTTCTCTAATGCACAACATACATTATTGAAATAGAGTTCAGGAGGTTGGAATTAGACCGCTAGAGTCGATTAATTACTTTAACTTTAGCCTTATTGTTTTTATTATTTATGAGGCTTTTATGACATGAATGTCGTCACAGAGGGATGGGGACATGGGACTGAGAAACTACATAATTCACACTGCATCCTCACTTTAACCGTATTTTCACCATCAGTTAATGTTTTTCCTCATTTTTCTGCAGCTCTGGAATGTCCTCCAAACAGCCATTACTCCATATGTGTGAGCTCCTGTCCGGAGACATGTCTGGGTATCAATGGACCACCGGGCTGCAGTGAGAAGTGTGTAGAGGGCTGTGAGTGCGACGCTGGCTTCATCCTCAGTGACAACAAATGTGTTCCTGTTAAAGACTGCGGCTGTGTGGACCCCTCAGGCTCCTACCACCCAGTGAGTTTAAAACCAGGGCTGACCCGTGGGGTACTGGGGACATGGATGAGATTAGGAAAATGGGTTGTTAAACCCACTGATGTAAAACTTGTCAAAACCATGATATCAATATTCATGACACCACTACAAAAATGACACGCATTCCTATCAATGTGGCCATGTTTAGGTAAATGAGAGCTGGTATCTGGAGGGCTGTACGCAGAAGTGTACATGTGAGGGTGGAGGAACTATTCAGTGTTACAACACCAGCTGTCTTCCTAATGAGAGTTGCCAACTAGAAGATGGAGACTATATCTGCAAACCAAGTGGTAACAATTATAGTGCTGGTTTATACATAATAAAGTTTTGAGCACATGTACTGGTACATTTGTTTACACATATTATCACATCATGAATATACACAAATGCAGTTATACACAAACCAGTCGACACTCCTGACAGATCTGGAACTAATTTTTCTAATTTCATTTGTATCTTTCTCTTTAGATATAAAGAATTTGTTCTGTCTCTTTTGACCCTCTTTGCGTCCTTTGATAATAAAGTACATCACTTCATGAGTACCTGCTCCTGCTCTATCAAGAAATTACAACATTTGTATAACTAAACAACTCTTCATGTCTTCCAACAGTGAACTGCCCTCCAGACTCTGAATACATTGATTGCGGCCCAGCCTGTATTCCTACCTGTGCAGAACCCTCCACCAACTGCTCTGGTTCTTGCATCAGCGGCTGCTTCTGTAAACCAGGATTTGTTTTCCGTGGCCGGCGCTGTGTTCCTATTGAGCAGTGTGGGTGCCTGGATGCGGAAAACAATTACTTTGAGGTACAAGAGTTGTCGTTGATGTGAGGCTGCATTTTTATCTAGTTCTGTGACCTAAGCCTTTGCTCTAAACTTGGTCTGTATTTACACTCAGCCTGGTGAGATCATATTTGGAAATGGCTGTTCCAAGTTGTGTCGCTGTGCTGGCAACTACACTTTCGACTGTGTGGACAACACCTGTGACCCTGTGACAGAAGAATGTCGGGAGGTTGGTGGAGTGCACGGCTGCTACCCTAAAGGTATTGTACAAAACAACAACAACAATCTTCCCTTAAACTACAATTACTGTAACTGACAAGTGATCAGTGGTAGGTGATCTATGAATACCCTTAAACGACATGCTAAATTATTTGTGATAGCTCATATTTCATAGCCAATATGCTTCCAAACACATTTTATATAATCTTCTACTCTAAACATTTTTGTTAGAATGTATATCTTTGACATCAAGATATTTTTCACTCACAGGAACCTCTACCTGTGTTGCTTCTGGTGACCCCCATTACACCACCTTTGATAACCGGCGCTACGACTTCATGGGAAACTGTTCTTACCTGATGTCTGAACCTTGTAACAGCACAGATGTGCCTTACTTCGCTGTATACACAGACAATGAGAATCGCTACAACAATCCTTATATCAGCTATGTAAAAGCAGTTCATGTCCATGCGCTGGGAGTGATAGTGTCCATTCTGAAAGGAGGAACTGTGCAGGTAAGAGAAAAGAACATTATTTTCAATATGACTGCTAATGTACATGTACTGTATACATCTTATTTAGAGGGGCATTCAAATGGACAGTTATGTTTTCTGACTTTTCTCAGGTCAATGGAACCAATGTCAACATTCCTCTGAGTCCTGTCAGTGGTGTGGACATTTTTATGTCTGGCAAGCACTACACTGTGGCCTTGAGCTTTGGAGTAACTGTACGTTATGATGGAAACCACTTTATGGACATTAAAGTTATCAAGGAGTGAGTATCGTTCTTATAGAAGTCTTTATAATAACAACTATAATAACCTGATTGACTTTTAAATGTCTCTGCATGCTTGTGATCATTTTACAGCTATGAGGACAAACTTTGTGGACTGTGTGGCGACTACAACGGAGACTCTGAGGATGACTTCCAGACCCCGACTGGTGAACTGGTCCAAAGCCCCAATGACTTTGGCCACAGCTGGAACACAGACCCTGAGTAAGGCAATATGCAATTCACATACTCTTACTGTTAAAAGACTTAATCGTTAGTTCATATCATAGATGTCTTAACTTTGATTCTGCCCTTCAGGTGTAACAAGCCAGATGTCGACCCAACCCCAGGATGTACAGATGCTGAGCAGGATTTGTATGAAGGACCTGCTTACTGTGGTATAATATTGGAAACCAATGGGCCATTTGCTGCTTGCCATCCAAAAGTCAACCCCAATGTGAGTGAAATCAAATCAGTTCATTTGAAATGCTTTAGTGTATCATTTTAACCATATAACAGATACTTACACATATTAACCCTGTGTGTATAGGGTTTCTTCCAAGCCTGTTTGTTTGATGTGTGTGAACTGGATGGAGCTCATTCTGCATTGTGTGAAGCAATAGAGTCGTACGTCAACGAATGTCAGGACCGTGGCGTCACAATTGGACCCTGGAGAAACAGCACCTTCTGTCGTATGTCTGAAAAATACATATTCCTCAACCATAAACCCTATTATTTCTCATACTGTGAGATAGAGTGAAGTTTATTATTAGCACTAACACACATTCTTCCTCTCCAGCTCTGAAATGCCCACCCAACAGTCACTTTGAATCATGCGCCCCAATTTGCCAACCTTCCTGTAACCCATTTCCACCAAACCAGTGCACTGGGCCTTGTTCTGAAGGATGTGTTTGTGACCCTGGATACATCCTCAGTGCTGGCCAGTGTGTGAAAGAAGACACATGTGGCTGCAACCATAATGGACATTATTATCAGGTGAGGAAACTGGATGTGGTATCATTTAGGACAGCAATGGTTTGTTATAGTCAATCAAATAGGATTTTTCGTCAAACTAACATGTTTCTTCTCTGCATGGATTTAGCCAGGTGAAGAGTTCTACACCAAGGACTGTGAGCTACTGTGTAAGTGTAACCCCCCATTCGTTACCTGTAATGCCGCTGACTGTCCACCAATGGAACAATGTGGAGTACAGGATGGTGTAATTGGATGTTACCCAGAAGGTGAGTACCATAGTTAGGTAAACTCAGTAAGTGTGTTTCCATTCACATTAAAATATGATTTCAGTCAGACTAAAGCAATAATATGTCTTTTTCACATGTAAACAATTTAGTCTGAAATATTTTTTTGCGTTATTTTGCAATCAAATCATAAATGTGAGTGTAGCTTAACTTTGTCTAGCATGTACACGTTAATCAGACTACAACTGGCCTCAGTGCTGTCTGCATGCTTCAAAAGATGTGACATGCAATGTGTATTTAATTCTGTACTCGATTATGTATTGTGTCATTTATGCTTAGACAGAGAGTGGGAAAATGTAGCTTGACTATGCATGTTAACTGAATTCGTAAACATACTTTATGTAATAGTCCACTGTGATCTTAGGCAGTTACATCACTAGCAAAAAGGTCATAGCACCACATTATTATTTTTTTTTACAAATAATGCACTTTATACAATATTATATTATTATACAATATACTAATACAAGCTACACATTCTTTTCCCCTTAAAAATGATTAATGAATATTAAAAAACTTAATTCTCTTTTCACAATCCCCCAGGATCTCAAGACTGTATTATCTCTGGTGACCCTCATTATAACACCTTTGATGGCAAATACTACAGCTTCATGGGCACTTGCACCTACACTCTGGCCCGCACCTGTAAAAACAACACTGGTAAGCAATGGACAAAACCATGTTAAAACTATCTGCAGTCAGCAGTGACATTAGAATGCTTGGGTCGTCAGTAGGTGTTATGGAGTAACGAAAAATCCTGACATTCTTAATATTGATTCAATGTACATTAAATGTTCCCAAAATTAACATAAAACTGAATTTAAAAAAAGAATATAGGTGTACAGCTTTAAAATAACTTTACTTTCCTCTCTCCTGGGTCTGCAGGCCCCTGGTTCTCCATAGAGGGTAAGAATGAAGAGAGAGGAGTTTCTGGTGTTTCTTACCTGAGGAAACTGTACGTGACTGTCGATGGTGTCACTGTGACAATGATGAAAAACAGGAGAACTCTGGTCAGTATCCACTGCAGCTGCCATCATTAAACCGCTATTGAAATTATTCTATAATCTTGAGATAAACAATTGAGATTTTAAGTCAACAGCTAAACTATATTTTAGTTTTTCTGAAATTTTAATCTCTGAGATTAAGTAAATTGACATAATAGTTTTCATCTTAAATCTTTTCTTTCAGTTGTTCCTAATCTGTTCATAGTCACAAAATCTCTGTCCATTTTTCAGTTTTCCAAGAACAATCTTTCTTTAAAACAAAAGAAAAAAAAATTCACAGTTCTTGTAGTCAGAGCTAACATTAGTCTTCAGTCCATCTCTGTTGTTTATCTCTTTTTCACACATCCAGGTAAATGGACTCAGGGTGTCCCTCCCCCACTTCCCATCTCCGCTCATTTCTCTGTCTCTTGCTGGCCAATATGTAATCCTCACGACTCCGTTCGGCCTGGAGGTGCAGTGGGACGGCAACCATTACGCCAAGATCTCTGTTCCCAGGTACTGAAACTCTGAAAACAGCCTCATTTGAATATATATACAGTACAGTATATCACTCTGACCTGAAGTATTTGTCAGGAAACACTAAGACCCACCATGATTCTTAAGGGTTACAGGACTTGAGTAAATCCTGCAAAAGAAAAAAAATCAAAAAGCATCTCTACAGAAACGAACACCTTTACATTAATCTCTCATTAATCTCTCTCTTTGTTCCTCTCTCACTCATTTTATCAGTTCCTACTATGACCAGATGTGTGGCCTGTGTGGGGACTACGATGGAAACCCTAATAATGATTTCACTAAGCCAGATGGCTCCCAAGTCGACAGTTCAAGTCAGTTTGGAGACAGCTGGCAAACCGATGAGGATGAGGATGCAACGTCAGTACCTTTTCTTCCTGTCAGGCAGCACAATGTTTTGAGAATTAGTTCGACTTCATAAGTTCAATGATGATGTTGTGTTTTCAGGTGCAAGCCTGACCCTGGACCTCAACCACCCTGCGATCCTGTGCTGGAGGGTGTGGTGTCAAACCCAGAGAACTGTGGGAGAATAACTGACACAAATGGACCATTTAGGTTGGGACTTACCAAACTATGAAATTTCTAAATACTGCTAATAAACAATGTTGAAAGACTTTTAGTGCTTAACCATTGTACACTTTCTCTTACATTTGCTCCTCACAGGGACTGTATAAATGTGGTGGACCCGTTGCCTTTCTTCCAGAGCTGTGTGTTTGATATGTGCCGTTATCAAGGGCTGCAGCAGGTTCTTTGTGACCAGCTTCAAGCTTACACTGATGCTTGCCTGAGTGCAGGTGCACCTGTCCATCAGTGGAGGGAGCCAGACTTCTGCCGTGAGTCACACTGTCATATAGATTGTATCACATCGCACAAAGTGTATAACGTTTTAAACATACAGTAAAGCAGTAAAATTTGGCAACTTACATCCATGCAAGAATTACATTTCACATTCCCAGTGACAAGCCTGCTTTAGGCTTTCTCTAATGCACAACATACATTATTGAAATAGAGTTCAGGAGGTTGGAATTAGACAGCTAGAGTCGATTAATTACTTTAACTTTAGTCTTATTGTTTTTATTATTTGAGGCTTTTATGACATGAATGCCGTCACAGAGGGATGGGGACATGGGTCTGGGAAACTACATGATTCACACTGCATCCTCACTTTAACCGTATTTTCACCATCAGTTAAGATTTTTCCTCATTTTTCTGCAGCTCTGGAATGTCCTCCAAACAGCCATTACTCCATTTGTGTGAGCTCCTGTCCGGAGACATGTCTGGGTATCAATGGACCACCGGGCTGCAGTGAGAAGTGTGTAGAGGGCTGTGAGTGCGACGCTGGCTTCATCCTCAGTGACAACAAATGTGTTCCTGTTAAAGACTGCGGCTGTGTGGACCCCTCAGGCTCCTACCACCCAGTGAGTTTAAAACCAGGGCTGACCCGTGGGGTACTGGGGACATGGATGAGATTAGGAAAATGGGTTGTTAAACCCACTGATGTAAAACTTGTCAAAACCATGATATCAACATTCATGAAACCACTACAAAAATGACACGCATTCCTATCAATGTGGCCATGTTTAGGTAAATGAGAGCTGGTATCTGGAGGGCTGTACGCAGAAGTGTACATGTGAGGGTGGAGGAACTATTCAGTGTTACAACACCAGCTGTCTTCCTAATGAGAGTTGCCAACTGGAAGATGGAGACTATATCTGCAAACCAAGTGGTAACAATTATAGTGCTGGTTTATACATAATAAAGTTTTGAGCACATGTACTGGTACATTTGTTTACACATATTATCACATCATGAATATACACAAATGCAGTTATACACAAACCAGTCGACACTCCTGACAGATCTGGAACTAATTTTTCTAATTTCATTTGTATCTTTCTCTTTAGATATAAAGAATTTGTTCTGTCTCTTTTGACCCTATTTGCATCCTTTGATAATAAAGTACATCACTTCATGAGTACCTGCTCCTGCTCTATCAAGAAATTACAACATTTGTATAACTAAACAACTCTTCATGTCTTCCAACAGTGAACTGCCCTCCAGACTCTGAATACATTGATTGCGGCCCAGCCTGTATTCCTACCTGTGCAGAACCCTCCACCAACTGCTCTGGTTCTTGCATCAGCGGCTGCTTCTGTAAACCAGGATTTGTTTTCCGTGGCCGGCGCTGTGTTCCTATTGAGCAGTGTGGGTGCCTGGATGCGGAAAACAATTACTTTGAGGTACAAGAGTTGTCGTTGAGGCTGCATTTTTATCTAGTTCTGTGACCTAAGCCTTTGCTCTAAACTTGGTCTGTATTTACACTCAGCCTGGTGAGATCATATTTGGAAATGGCTGTTCCAAGTTGTGTCGCTGTGCTGGCAACTACACTTTCGACTGTGTGGACAACACCTGTGACCCTGTGACAGAAGAATGTCGGGAGGTTGGTGGAGTGCACGGCTGCTACCCTAAAGGTATTGTACAAAACAACAACAACAATCTTCCCTTAAACTACAATTACTGTAACTGACAAGTGATCAGTGGTAGGTGAACTATGAATACCCTTAAACGACATGCTAAATTATTTGTGATAGCTCATATTTCATAGCCAATATGCTTCCAAACACATTTTATATAATCTTCTACTCTAAACATTTTTGTTAGAATGTATATCTTTGACATCAAGATATTTTTCACTCATAGGAACCTCTACCTGTGTTGCTTCTGGTGACCCCCATTACACCACCTTTGATAACCGGCGCTACGACTTCATGGGAAACTGTTCTTACCTGATGTCTGAACCTTGTAACAGCACAGATGTGCCTTACTTCGCTGTATACACAGACAATGAGAATCGCTACAACAATCCTTATATCAGCTATGTAAAAGCAGTTCATGTCCATGCGCTGGGAGTGATAGTGTCCATTCTGAAAGGAGGAACTGTGCAGGTAAGAGAAAAGAACATTATTTTCAATATGACTGCTAATGTACATGTACTGTATACATCTTATTTAGAGGGGCATTCTCATGGACAGTTATGTTTTCTGACTTTTCTCAGGTCAATGGAACCAATGTCAACATTCCTCTGAGTCCTGTCAGTGGTGTGGACATTTTTATGTCTGGCAAGCACTACACTGTGGCCTTGAGCTTTGGAGTAACTGTACGTTACGATGGAAACCACTTTATGGACATTAAAGTTATCAAGGAGTGAGTATGGTTCTTATAGAAGTCTTTTTAATAACAACTATAATAACTTGATTGACTTTTAAATGTTTCTACATGCTTGTGATCATTTTACAGCTATGAGGACAAACTTTGTGGACTGTGTGGCGACTACAACGGAGACTCTGAGGATGACTTCCAGACCCCGACTGGTGAACTGGTCCAAAGCCCCAATGACTTTGGCCACAGCTGGAACACAGACCCTGAGTAAGGCAATATGCAATTCACATACTGTTACTGCTAAAAGACTTAATGTTAATCGTTAGTTCATATCATAGATGTCTTAACTTTGATTCTGCCCTTCAGGTGTAACAAGCCAGATGTCGACCCAACCCCAGGATGTACAGATGCTGAGCAGGATTTGTATGAAGGACCTGCTTACTGCGGTATAATATTGGAAACCAATGGCCCATTTGCTGCTTGCCATCCAAAAGTCAACCCCAATGTGAGTGAAATCAAATCAGTTCATTTGAAATGCTTTAGTGTATCGTTTTATTCATATAACAGATACTTACACATATTAACCCTGTGTGTATAGGGTTTCTTCCAAGCCTGTTTGTTTGATGTGTGTGAACTGGATGGAGCTCATTCTGCATTGTGTGAAGCAATAGAGTCGTACGTCAACGAATGTCAGGACCGTGGCGTCACAATTGGACCCTGGAGAAACAGCACCTTCTGTCGTATGTCTGAAAAATACATATTCCTCAACCATAAACTCTATTATTTCTCATACTGTCAGAAAGAGTGAAGTTTATTATTAGCACTAACACACATTCTTCCTCTCCAGCTCTGAAATGTCCACCCAATAGTCACTTTGAATCATGCGCCCCAATTTGCCAACCTTCCTGTAACCCATTTCCACCAAATCAGTGTACTGGGCCTTGTTCTGAAGGATGTGTTTGTGACCCTGGATACATCCTCAGTGCTGGCCAGTGTGTGAAAGAAGACACATGTGGCTGCAGCCATAATGGACATTATTATCAGGTGAGGAAACTGGATGTGGTATCATTTAGGACAACAATGGTTTGTTATAGTCAATCAAGTAGTATTTTTCGTCAAACTAACATGTTTCTTCTCTGCATGGATTTAGCCAGGTGAAGAGTTCTACACCAAGGACTGTGAGCTACTGTGTAAGTGTAACCCCCCATTCGTTACCTGTAATGCCGCTGACTGTCCACCAATGGAACAATGTGGAGTACAGGATGGTGTAATTGGGTGTTACCCAGAAGGTGAGTACTATCGTTAACTCACTAAGTGTGTTTCCATTCACTTTTCATCCATCCATCCATCTAATTTCAGTCAGGCTAAAGCAATAATCTGTCTTTTGTTTTTTTTTAAATAAATGTCTGACTTAAAATCATACTAGTCCAGTTGTACAATGTTAAGCTAAAACATTTAGATGTAATTATAGCTCGGCTTTGTACAGCATGTATATGCATTAATAAGACAACAACTGGCCTCGTCTCTGTGCACTGACTCTGAAAGACAGATGTTATTTGTGATTATTCCTTAATATTTGATTACACATTGCATCATGTATATTTGGCTAGAGATGGATATGGTTGTATGATGTTGTATTACATGCAAACAGGTTATAACATCACAAACTTTTCGTTGTTTACAAATTGAGTCTGACAATATACTATTGTATTTTTATGCAATCTTTAGCGCTTAGTAGTTGATGTCTTTAAATATACTTAATCATTCTCTTTTCACAATCCCCCAGGATCTCAAGACTGTATTATCTCTGGTGACCCTCATTATAACACCTTTGATGGCAAATACTACAGCTTCATGGGCACTTGCACCTACACTCTGGCCCGCACCTGTAAAAACAACACTGGTAAGCAATGGACAAAACCATGTTAAAACTATCTGCAGTCAGCAGTGACATTAGAATGCTTGGGTCGTCAGTAGGTGTTATGGAGTAACAAAAAATCCTGACAATCTTAATATTGATTCAATGTACATTAAATGTTCCCAAAATTAACATAAAACTGAGTTTAAATAAGAATATAGGTATACAGCTTTAAAATAACTTTACTTTCCTCTCTCCTGGGTCTGCAGGCCCCTGGTTCTCCATAGAGGGTAAGAATGAAGAGAGAGGAGTTTCTGGTGTTTCTTACCTGAGGAAACTGTACGTGACTGTCGATGGTGTCACTGTGACAATGATGAAAAACAGGAGAACTCTGGTCAGTATCCACTGCAGCTGCCATCATTAAACCGCTATTGAAATTATTCTATAATCTTGAGATAAACAATTGAGATTTTAAGTCAACAGCTAAACTATATTTTAGTTTTTCTGAAATTTTAATCTCTGAGATTAAGTAAATGGACATAATAGTTTTCATCTTAAATCTTTTCTTTCAGTTGTTCCTAATCTGTTTATAGTCACAACATCTCTGTCCATTTTTGAGTTTTCCAAGAACAATCTTTCTTTAAAACAAAAGAAAAAAAAATTCACAGTTCTTGTAGTCAGAGCTAACATTAGTCTTCAGTCCATCTCTGTTGTTTATCTCTTTTTCACACATCCAGGTAAATGGACTCAGGGTGTCCCTCCCCCACTTCGCATCTCCGCTCATTTCTCTGTCTCTTGCTGGCCAATATGTAATCCTCACGACTCCGTTCGGCCTGGAGGTGCAGTGGGACGGCAACCATTACGCCAAGATCTCTGTTCCCAGGTACTGAAACTCTGAAAACAGCCTCATTTGAATATATATACAGTACAGTATATCACTCTGACCTGAAGTATTTGTCAGGAAACACTAAGACCCACCATGATTCTTAAGGGTTACAGGACTTGAGTAAATCCTGCAAAAGAAAAAAATCAAAAAGCATCTCTGGGGAAATGAACATCTTAACATTAATCTCTCATTAATCTCTTTCTTTGTTCCTCTCTCACTCATTTTATCAGTTCCTACTATGACCAGATGTGTGGCCTGTGTGGGGACTACGATGGAAACCCTAATAATGATTTCACTAAGCCAGATGGCTCCCAAGTCGACAGTTCAAGTCAGTTTGGAGACAGCTGGCAAACCGATGAGGATGAGGATGCAACGTCAGTACCTTTTCTTCCTTTTATCAACTGCACAGGCAGCACAATGTTTTGAGGATTAGGTCGACTTCTTATGTTCAATGATGATGTTGTGTTTTCAGCTGCAAGCCTGACCCTGGACCTCAACCACCCTGTGATCCTGTGCTGGAGGGTGTGGTGTCAAACCCAGAGAACTGTGGGAGAATAACTGACACAAATGGACCATTTAGGTTGGGACTTACCAAACTATGAAATTTCTAAATACTGCTAATAAACAATGTTGAAAGACTTTTAGTGCTTAACCATTGTACACTTTCTCTAACATTTACTTCTCACAGGGACTGTATAAATGTGGTGGACCCGTTGCCTTTCTTCCAGAGCTGTGTGTTTGATATGTGCCGTTATCAAGGGCTGCAGCAGGTTCTTTGTGATCAGCTTCAAGCTTACACTGATGCTTGCCTGAGTGCAGGTGCACCTGTCCATCAGTGGAGGGAGCCAGACTTCTGCCGTGAGTCATACTGTCATATAGATTGTATCATATTGCATGAAGTGTTGAATGGTTTGAGAATATAATAAAGCAGCAAAATTTAGCAACTTACATCCATGCAAGAATAACATTTCATTTTCCCATTGAAGCCAGCTTTCAGCTCTCTCTCTAATGCTCTAATGCACAAAATAAATTATTTAAGTAAATGCAGTTCAGGAGGTTGGAATAAGAAAGCTAGAGTTGAACACTTACATTAACTTTAGCCTTATTGTTTTTATTATTTATGAGGCTTTTATGCCTTTAATGGCCAGAGTGGTGGAGACAGGAATGCCGTCACAGAGGGATGGGGACATGGGACCGAGAATCTACATACTCTACACTGCATCCTCACTTTAACCGTATTTTCACCATCACTTAATATTTTTCCTAATTTTTCTACAGCTCTGGAATGTCCTCCAAACAGCCATTACTCCATATGTGTGAGCTCCTGTCCAGAGACATGTCTGGGTATCAATGGACCACCGGGCTGCAGTGAGAAGTGTGTAGAGGGCTGTGAGTGCGACGCTGGCTTCATCCTCAGTGACAACAAATGTGTTCCTGTTAAGGACTGTGGCTGTGTGGACCCCTTAGGCTCCTACCACCCAGTGAGTTTAAAACCAGGGCTGACCCGTGGGGTACTGGGGTCATGATTATGAAAATAAGACACACCGGAGTAAAAATTGTCAATTTTGATCAAAACATCCACAAAACCACTGCAAACATGACAAGTAAATTAAAAGTCTAAAAATGTTCCATGTTTATCCATGATGTTATTGATGTATTTCTCTGTTAATGAGGTCTTAATTTAAAAATAATTAAATTAAAAATAGATAGTTATTACAATTAAAGTTAAAGTAGATTTAGGTTTTTTCGGACAAATTATAATAAAGGATAACCAAATATTCGGTCGATGTTTTAACGAATCGGTTGAGTAAATGATTCAATGAGTCTCTACACAACACAACGGCTGCATCTGAAAGTTGAAAGGGTTAGTTCACCCAAAAATGAAAATTCTGTCATTAATTACTCACCCTCATGTCGTTCCACACCCCTAAGACCTTCGTTTATCTTCGGAACACAAATTAAGATATTTTTGATAAAGTCCGATGGCTCAGCGAGGCCTCCATTGACAGCAAGATAATTAACACTTTCAGATGCCAAGAAAGTTAACAGTTACTAAAGACATATTTAAAACAGTTCATGTGACTGCAGTGGTTCAACCTTAATGTTATGAAGTGACGAGAATACTTGTTGTTCGCCGAAAAAACAAAATAATGACTTTATTCAACAATATCTAGTGATGGCCGATTTCAAAACACTGCTTCATGAAGCTCCGAAGCTTTACGAATCTTTTTTTTTTTTGAATCAGTGGTTCGGAGCATGTATCAAACTGCCAAAGTCACGTGATTTCAGTAAACGAGGCTTCGTTACGTCATAAGTGTTTATGAAATTTCAATGGTTCACCACTGGGGGGCGTGACTTTGGCAGTTTGATACACACTCCGAACCACTGATTCGAAACAAAAGATTCGTAAAGCTTCGAAGCTTCATGAAGCAGTGTTTTGAAATCACCTGTCACTAGATATTGTTGAATAAAGTAGTTATATTGTTTTTTTGGCGCACAAAAAGTATTCTCGTCACTTCACAACAGTAATGTTGAACCACTGCAGTCTCATGAACTGTTTTAAATATGTCTTTAGTAACTTTCTGGGCACCTGAAAGTGTTAATTGTCTTGCTGGCAATGCAGGCCTCACTGAGCCATCGGATTTTATCAAAAATATCTTAATTTGTGTTCCGAAGATGAACAAAGGTCTTACGGATGTGGAACGACATGAGGGTGAGTAATTAATGACAGAATTTTCATTTTTGGGTGAACTAACTCTTGAAAAATGCTGCCTCCGCTATGCAAGGCATGTCTGAATCCAATAATCATGTCACATCCTGTCTACTGCGATAACTTCAGCTGATTGATTTTGAAGGCAGCATATATGTATCCTTCGCTGCCTATGATATCCCACAATCCTGTGCAATACTGTGAACTAAATGTTCACTAAGTTATCACAAACGGAGCAGTCTGCTCTCTAATCGCTCTCGTGGTATTTTGATGTCATACACCAATCAGTCTGTGCAGCAGCGCTTCAAGTCGAACACACCTATTCCCCAATAGGGCAGCGAGGCAACAAGTCAGTTGCCTAAGCTTTCAGACGCAGCCAGTAAGACACTTTACGCTACCTACTGGCGTAACAGAGTCACTGAACGAATCAGTAGGTTAAATGAACCTTTTTGATGAACCGATCAAATGAATCGAGTCACTGGGATAAATCAAAATCCATTTTATTAGTGTTTATATAGTCTATAGCAGTGGTTTTCAAACCGGTCCTGCGAGCACCCCCAGCACTGCACATTTTGTAAGTCTCTCTTATCTTATCCCATTTCAGGTCTTGCAGTGTCTACTAATGAGCTCATGAGTTGAATCAGGTGTGATAGATGAGGGAGACATCCAAAATGTGCAGTGCTGGGGGTGCTTGCAAGACCGGTTTGAAAACCACTGGTCTATAGGATTGCTTAAAACATAGTGCAGATTTTTAATTAATATAAGGTATTAATGTTTAAAAAAGAAGAAATGTGCTTGATGTTCTTTTCTAACACATTCCTATCAATGTGGCCATGTTTAGGTAAATGAGAGCTGGTATCTGGAGGGCTGTACGCAGAAGTGTACTTGTGAGGGTGGAGGAACTATTCAGTGTTACAACACCAGCTGTCTTCCTACTGAGAGCTGCCAAATTCAAGATGGAGACTATATCTGCAAACCACTTGGTAACAAATATATACTGGTTTACACTTTTTAGTTTTTGTACCGGTACTACAGATATACCACTGGTATATTTGTTTACACATCTTATCACATACACACATGCAGTTCTGCACAAACCTGTTGACACATGGAACTAATCTCTTTTTTTATCTCTCCATTTTTATTTCTTTTAGGTACAGGCATTTGCTCTGTTTCTGGTGATCCTCATTATACCTCCTTTGATGGCAAAACACATCACTTCATGGGTGCCTGCTCCTACACTCTCACTAAGCCCTGTAATGAGACCTCCGGCTTGCCATACTTTTCTGTGGAGACACAGAACGAGCACAGAGACAATAATAAGAAAGTGTCTTATGTAAGATCTGTTATCATCAATGTCCACGACACAACAGTAATTTTGGGCAAGGGTCACAAAGTACAGGTGAGGGACATTTCTGAGGTTTGTGAGACCTAAATAACAGATTAGAGGAGATCAGGACTGTGGTGCATTCGTAAGCTTACCTTATTTGTACATCCTGCAGGTGAATGGAGTTCAGGTCACGGTGCCTGTCACACTTCCAAACGGTATTAAGATCTTCCTAAGTGGCAAATTTGTGGTGCTTGAGACAGACTTCGGATTGCGTGTCCGTTTTGATGGAAATCATCATGCAGATGTCACCCTGCCTTCCTCCTACAGCGGAATGTTATGTGGACTCTGTGGTAAAGACCGCTAATTCAATTATTCCACTGCTACTAACCAAATATTAATAGTGTTATATGATTCATTTAAATAATAATAATAATATATTACAGGAAACTATAATGGTAATCTTAATGATGATAACATCAAGTCAGATGGAAAGCCAACAGACAGCACCAATGAGCTTGGAGAGAGCTGGCAGGTGCCCGATGACAGACCAGAGTAAGTAAAAGCATATTTGACCATGCACTGCATCAATAATAGTAAAAAAATGCTCTTTTTATTATTCATGCCTTTCCTATCTCTCCAGTTGTACTCATGGTGGAGGAGACATTGAATGCGATGACAAGATCCAGAGTGAAGCTCAGAAACCTACTAGCTGTGGCATGATCAGTGACGAAAATGGTGGGACACATACATTTTAAAACACTTTGATGATGAGGTCACTGATCAAATACATAAAAGATTTAAAAGGCGTTATCACAGTTAAACATTTATGTACTATCTGTTCTATTTCTTATAGGTGTTTTATTTTATTTGTTTATTATTCAGTATTATTCATTATTATTTTTTATTATTTTTATTTTCAAATCAGCATATGACTTGGTTACAAGATATAATTATTTAACAGTCTTTTGGGGCTTAGTGTCACTTTTCTTAATCCATAATTATTGTCCTCTTTGTTCCCTTCATACTCAGGTCAGATCGTCTGTTATACTTAGAAATATTGGCTTATGCCAGGGTTATTATAATTAACCAAAATTAAAACTAAAACCTTAGAAAAAAATGAAGCTTTAAATAAAATAAACATTAACTGAAATAAAATAAAAAATTGAAAAACTATTTTATTTAAAAAAAAAAAAAAAAAATTATAAAAGACATTTTAAAAACAAACACGACAAAATTACTAAAACTTTGACTAAAATTAAAATCAAAACGGAAAATATACAAATAAAAACTATAATAGTATCTGAATGGTACTAAAATAAATAACACTGCCATTGACCTGAACGTCAAGAGTAAAGTGTACAAAAGTCCTCATTCTGCTCTATTTAGGCTTATATTCCAGCACATCTGTTCATTGCATTGATTTTCTCAGTTTTATAGGGCTGTTCTTGTGACATCTGTTTTGAGCACCATTAAAGCCTTTTCATCATTCTTTTCCCAGGAATCTTCAAGCCATGTCATGCAGTGGTGCCGCCTAATCCTTACTTAGAGAACTGTGTGTTTGATCAGTGTGGCACTGGTGGCGCCACAGTGGCACTGTGCCAAGCTATTCAAAGCTATGCTGACCTGTGCGCTCAAGCTGGGGTGCCAATTAACTGGAGAAATAACACCTTCTGCCGTAAGTGTTTGAGCCCTACAGGCATTCTGTAAAGTGCCCTTTAAAACCTGCTATTAAATGTATCCTGGTATCCTTTTTAAGACTTTGCAGTGTACACTCTTCAATTAGGGAGACATCAATAGGTGCTGTTTTGTTCTTTTGTTCCTAAAGTGGCTGTGTTAAAACAGTTTTGTCTCTCCTTCTCTGACCATAGTTCCCAGTTTCTCGTCTATCCTTTTCCCACTATTTTCATTAATTTGTTCTCATCTGTTCATTGACCACCACTCCTTTATTTCTATTTCTTGCAGCTATTAAATGTCCGGTTGGTAGTCACTATGAGCCTTGTGGTTCAGCATGTCCAGCCAGTTGTCAGGACCCTGGATCTGAAGGCACCTGTACTGAGCCCTGTGTTGAGGGATGTGTGTGTGACCCTGGTTTTGTCCTCAGTGGAGACAAGTGTGTGCCCTTCAGTGATTGTGGTTGCACTGACAGAGACAACAACTACAGGCCTGTGAGTTCCTGTTCCTTCTGTTTTCAAGTTTTAAACAATTTGATCACAAAAAGATATTAAACAATATAAATAAAACTGTATAGTTTAATTCAGTTCATTTTTGTTTCTAGTTTCCTTTGTGCAGTTAAATGATTAATTCACATCAATGTGTTTTTCAGGTTGGAGACAGCTGGTTCACAAAAGATGACTGCACAGAGCGCTGTGTTTGTTCACCTTTCAATACCGTGACATGCGAGGCATGGCAATGTGGTCCTGCTCAGGAATGTAAGGTCAATGAGGGTCAGCTGGGCTGTGTGAACACAGGTACATACTCTACCAATACCACATGTTAATCTTACCGTTATATACTATTCTATCTATCTATGGTAACACTTTAGTATGGGGAACAGTTCTCACTTTTAACTAGTTACATATTAGCTTGCATATTGGCTGTTTATTAGTACTTATTAGCACATATTAATGCCTTATTCTGCATGACCATATTCTACATCCCTAAATCCTACCCCAACCTAAACTTAAACGTTACAACTACCTTATTAACTATTAATAAGCAGTAAATTAAGAGTTTATTGAGGCAAAAGTCTTAGTTAATAGTGAATATGTGTTCCCCATACCAAAGTGTTACTCTGTCTGTCTGTATCTGTCACTTTGGATAAAAGCATCTGCTAAATGAATAAATATAAAATCTGTCTGTCTATCTAACATCTTTATAATACACACTTACTAACTGGCCTTCTTTGCAGGAGTGGGCATTTGCCACATTGCTGGTGATCCTCACTACTACACCTTTGATGGGATCATGCACACCTACATGGGTACCTGTACTTACACGCTGGTGGCGATATGCGACATCTCCATGGTGACACCCTTCACCATTGTGGCCAAGAACGAAGAACGCGGCCAACCAGAAGCTTCGTATGTTCGCTCAGTGACCGTCTACCTGCCCACTGCCAACATCACCATCAGCAAGAACGGAAGAGTACTGGTGAGAGTCCAAGAGGGAAAAAGGAAGAGATGGAGTAGTGGTTTTAACTATGTGGCATTTGCATGTCTTCTTCTGATTAGACATTGTGAATATTGCATGATTACGATTCTATACAATATGTATTCAGTGATATCATTGTGCTAAATCTCTGGCCTGTTCTCTCATCTGTTTTCTCCACCGACTAGCTGAATGAACGCAGGATAAAGACCCCCTACGACATCACTGCAGCCAAGGCACGGGTGTTTACCAGTGGAGTAAACACCATACTAGACACTGACTTTGGCCTGATTGTGAAGTTTGATGGAGTGCACCATATTGAGATCACAGTGCCTGGAGACTATTTCAACAAGGTATGAAACTACACAAAAACAAAACTAGAACATCACTCTACTATATTTGTACTAAATGTATTCTTTTGATACTGATATTTGATTAATAAACCAGACGGTTCCCTTTTTGTTAGAATATCTGAATTGAATTAAAGAATTTCCACAAGAAGTAACATATCACTCACTGCTTCTCCTGTCCTTTAATATTTCTATTAAAGGTGTGTGGAATGTGCGGTAATTACAACGGTGATTCCTCTGATGATAACTTGATGCCTGATGGCAAACCGGCTGAAAATGCCATTGAACTTGGTAACAGCTGGAAAGCAGAAGGAGACAGTGATCCTGGGTGAGTGATGCTGATTAATTGGTTCCTCTAAGCACCTCTCCATAATTCGGAAATAAACAAACCTAGATAAATAGCAGCATTATAGATGCATATATGATGCATATTTGAGGCATCATGGTGAAAGATTTGTAGAGTTTTACTTGTTTTCATTCTTCTGTTGTATTCAACCATCCCTTGTTCCTCCAATCGCAGCTGCCAACCTGATCCACGACCTGAAGACATACCCAACTGTGACGAGAATGAGGAAGAAATCTACAAGTCACAGTGTGCGGCGTCGATCCTGTCTGATCTCTTCAAGCCCTGTCACTCTCTCATTCCTCCAGAAGCCTTCCTGGGGAACTGCGTTTATGACATGTGCGAATATGATGGCATGCAGTCGACTCTGTGTGATAACATTGAGGCTTACGCCCAGGCCTGTTATAGCGCTGGAATCACGATCAGCTGGAGGAACAGCACATTCTGCTGTAAGTTAAAGAGAAAGAGGGAAGAAACGGAGTCTGTGCTGAGAATGTTATGCTGAGCTGGGTGACAGGAGGAGGAATCATTTGGCTAGAATTGTAAAGATTTAAAGAGCAGAACTGTGATGCTGATAAAATTAAGCATTTATAAGATTCTCCATTGATAACCCCTAGGCCATATAATGAATATTTATGCACATTTTGAAGAAATTGTCCCTAAATATGTCAGAGAATCATTGTCATTTAAAGTCAGTGCATCATACCTGTGTGTGTTTTTATTTCCAGCTCTCCCGTGCCCACCAAACAGTCACTATTCTGAGTGCACAGCACCATGTCCTCCTACTTGTGCCGACCTCTTCCCCGTATTCTGCCCATTACCACCCAATAGCTGTGTCGAAGGCTGTCAATGCAATGCAGGCTTCGTGCTAAGTGATGGCAAGTGTGTTCCCCTCTCAAGTTGTGGGTGTGTTGACAGCAATGGAGAGTATCATGAGGTGAGTAAACTTTGGGGCTAACAAAAAAACAACTAAAAATCAGCTTTCCTTAATACTAAAGGTTGCATGAAATATTGAGATACTACACTATTGTTCAAAAGTAAATAATTTTGACAGAAAATTAATACTTTTATTTAGCAATTGCACATTAATTTGACCAGAATTTACATTTACATTTTTTTATAATGTTACAATTGATTCTGAATGTTCCATTCATCAAATATCATGAAGACAATTATCATAATTATTTCCACAAAATTAAGCAGCACAACTGTTTTCAACATTGATAATAAAAATAAACGTTTCTTGACTGATTTCTGAAGGATCATGTGACACTGAAGACTGGAGTAATGGCTGCTGAAAAATTCGGCTTTGCCATTACATGAATAAATTACATTTTAAAATCGGAAATAGTTATTTTATATTGTAATAATATTTCACAGAATTACAGTTTTTACTGTTATTTTTTAAGAAACTTAAAAAAAACTTATTTCTAACACTTAAAAATCTCACCGACCCCAAACTTTTGAACGGTGGTGTAAATCCATTCTTTTCTGTTCTATTCTTCATAACTCTTCTATTCATCTCATTATTGAAATCATTTTCTATGTAAATGAATAATGTGCAAAGACAAGTTGCTTAAAGAATGTATTAGAAAAAGGTGCTGTAAAGATGGCAGTGCTTTCATTTTAAATGTCACGTAATATTACAGTAATGCCTGGTATACATTTCAGGTGGGAGATTCGTGGATAACTGACCACTGCGAACAAAGGTGCAGCTGCAGCCTTGGAGCAGTGCTGTCCTGCACATCCTTTGAATGCAATGACAACTCAATCTGTGATCTTGACAGCAGTGGAGACCGTTACTGCAAACCCGAGAGTGAGTTTTACAATGCGAAACACTAAGAATGAGGGAAAAACGTCAAAAATTTGCTTAATTCAGACCATCAGAGCTAAATTACTGAATTACTATACATCAAAGACAAAAAATGTAAGATTTTTACACATTTTGTCTGCTAGTCTTGTCAAATATAATATTTATAAAACAAAAATAATTTTCAGTTAATTTATTTATATACATTTGCATATAGCGACATTGCTATATCACACACCAAAACGAGTACATATTTAGCCCAAAATAATGGTGTTATGGACAGCTAAGCTACATTATACAGCAAGGAATACTCAATGACCAAAGTTTTTGGGGTTTAATGACTGGGCCTGGTGGGCATCCAAAGAAATGTATATGTTAGACCCTCTAAGCAGTTTCCAGATTAGTCCTAATGTCCACCTCAGGAATGAACTAACTCAAACTTCTTTTACTTCTCATAGAATTCGATGACTGCAGTATTGCTGGGGACCCTCACTATCGAACCTTTGACAATTACAATCACCACTACCAGGGAGCGTATACCTATGTATTAACCCAAGGAAACAATCTGCCAAGCTCCCTCACTCCTTTCAGGGTCCGCGGAAAAAACCAAAGGCAGGGAGGCATCGGTCGGGTGTCCCTCCTGCACGAGGTCTATGTGGATGTGTACGGCATTACTGTTCGCATGCAACAGAAGAAGAAAGTGCTGGTGAGAGAATCATGGGACATGTAGTCAGTCCTAATAACTGAATCTAACAGACTTTCAACTACACAATATAGTAAAATCCCACATCATAGAAGTCTTCTGCTTTGTTTTCCTCCATCAGGTCGATGGCGAGAAAGTTGGTCTGCCATACAGTCCTGTACAGGGAGTTACCATAAAAACAAAGTCTCGCTTTGTTGTGCTCACAACTGACTTTGGCCTTTCTGTGCACTTTGATGGCGGTTCCCATGGAGGTACAAGACTCAAACTCAAAATGAACTTTAGCACAATTCATCAAGAAATTTTTAACCCTGACTTGCTTCTTTTTTTAAGTATATAATCAAACACTTTCTCTCTCTCTTCCGCTCATCTAAAGTGGTGAGACTGCCTAGTGTATACAGATCTCATGTGCTCGGTCTGTGTGGTAACTATGATGGACGCACCAGTAATGAGTACACAAAACCAGATGGCACAGTTACTCGCAACCTCAATGAGTTTGGAGACAGCTGGAGAATAACGGACAAAGATGGGGCGAGTCTTCGTACCACGTCCCTACCAAAGATGGTGCACCTGCACAAGTACGGGAGACTCAGATTATCTGTTATGCTATGCATTATAAATCAGCTGGGATGAAAATTCTCACGAAGTTCAACCTAACCATATAAACTAACCTGAAATTAATCATCTGAATTTATTCTACTCCTAAAAATGCTTTCTTTTTTACAATTAGGCGTGAAGTAGAGGCCGATCCAGATTCAGGGTTTGACACGACGGGCTGCACAAACGCTCAGCTGGCTGAGCTGAACGGGAATAAACAGTGTGGGGCACTCAGTGACCCTACTGGTCCTTTCGCTGCCTGTCATGCTGTGGTCGCTCCAGACGTGTTTCAGGAGTGAGTAATGTGTGCATTTGTTTTTGTGTGAGGGTGTGTAAATTTTAGTGACAGCAAGTACTGTATGAGTTCATTTCCTGAAATCAGAGAATAACGTAATGTGAAGTGGGTGTGTATTGCACTTACTCTGAACAGGAGCATGTGTGTGTGTGCATTGTGTTTGACTGAGATAAACTCAGGATTGATTTGTGGGTGTTGGATGCACAGTTCTTCATGACCGTGTGTGTGTGTATTGCAGGGATTGTGTGTTTGACCTGTGCGCTGAGCAGGGCAGTGAAGTGCTGCGTTGTGAAAATTACGCTGTCTATGCTCGGGCTTGTCAAGATCACGGTGTCACATTAGGGCTATGGAGACAAGAGTTGAATTGCGGTATGGCAAAAAAAAAAATAATAATAATAATTTACACGATGCAGACTTTATCCAGCCTGTAGCACACACTACCTTTCCAAAAGTTTGGGATCAGTAAGATTTTTTTTCCACAAAAAAAAATAAGCGGCACAACTGATTTCTGAAGGATCATGTTACACTGAAGGCTGGAGTAATGATGCTGAAATTCAGCTTTGCCATCACATGAATAATTACATTTTGAAATATATTAAAATAGAAAACAGTTATTTTAAATTGTAAAAATATTTCACATTTTTACTGTATTTTTGTTAAATAAATACAGCCCTTGTGAGCATAAAAGAACAAAACATTCAGAAATCTTACCGACCCCAAACTTTTGAATGTTAGTGTATATAAAAACTGTAACTGAACTTGACCCTTTATATATATATATATATATAATTACTTAACATACTTGAGATATATCCATGTTTCCTCTTTCGCATGTACTTTTCTGATTGTGTGTTCATGATTACATTCAGGTCTGCAATGTGGGGCCAACAGCAACTACTCCATCTGTATGACTCCATGCCCGGCGTCATGCGCAGACCTGGCGGCTCCTTCAGAGTGCGAGCAAACAGAGTGTGTGGAGGGATGTAAGTGCCACCCTGGCTTTGTCCTGAGCGACCAAGACTGTGTGCCTTACAGCCAGTGTGGATGCACTCACCTAAATCGCTACTATCTGGTAAGGCTTTTGATACATGAGAAGTACTAGAGGTTAAAGGTTATGATGTAAAATGAATTGCAAAGAAAGATGAAACAAGACATTGCACTTGCTGATCATGTCTCTCTGTACCCTACACAGCTTAAGGAGACATTTGTCACTGATGATTGTTCACAAAGTTGTGAGTGTACTACAACTGGAGCTGTGTGTCAAACAAAGAGCTGTAGAGACAGCGAGATTTGTACTGTGTATGAGACCAAACGCGACTGTTATGAAGGTGAGCTTTTGAGATTGCTTTACTCTTAAAGCATTTTATCAATGAATATTGGTTATTCATAAGATATTCTGGCTCAAAATATTTGATAAATATATCATGCATAGCTTGAGACCTTTCTTAGTCTACAAATTATACTGGATTGGTATTATGTGGATTCATTATCATGTTACAGATGCTACAGAAGAGTAATGCACTGATTTTAAACTTTCTTTTGCCCTCTATCTCTCTCAGTGAGTCCATGTTTGAGCTCGCCCTGTCAGAATGATGGTACCTGTGTGGAAAAACCAGACGGTTCTGGGTACACCTGCACTTGTGCTGAAGGTTTTGAGGGCACAAATTGTGAAATCTTTAAAATCCCCACTGACGAAGGCCTGGGTAAGTGAATGTGAACATACCATACCCATTCTTAATGCAGCGTGTATTTTCATGCTTAAAAATGAAACCATATATGCCAGTGAAGTGTAATAACAGGTTTTACCTGCTTGCCGTTTTATAGATAAAACGTCTATTATCTTGATTGGAGTCCTTGTGCCGCTTGGTGTAATCCTCATAGTCACTGCAATTGTGTGCATTTACAAGAAGTGCAGGTAAAGCCCATTTAAAGAATACTCTTAAATCAAAGACACTGATTTTGCAATGATGTCAAAAACTTATCAAGCCAAGTATTCATTCATTTTTATAAGGCAAATTAATGATTTTTAATCTCTTTTCACACAGCCGCAAAAAAATGATTTATGATTCAAGTAAATTTGAACTGAACAAAACAGGTATGTGATAACTGATTGTATTTCTAAAACACCAAAAAACTATCAGAAGTATAATATGAGCTGTAATATGAGTATTTTTGTTCACAGAACATCCCTATGAAAGTCTGGATGATATTAAGAAGCAGGGAGAGGACAACAGCGTGATGAAGGCAACAACATTCTGAAGTGGTTTTTGATGCTGATTTGCTGATATGTGAAGATTTTGTTTATATTTATTCACTTTAAATGTCTTTGTGGAATATGAAGTAACTGGCAAAACCTTTGTTAATAGTTTTTCAACCTTTCAGTAACTTATTTGTAAACTTTTATCGTAATTTTTGGTGTGAGGTGTGATATGATTGGGTGAACAAGTGCAATTATCAAATGTCTGTGAACATCTGATATGAAATAAATTATATTTTCTTCTGAAATTTGTTTTATCTCCTTTATGGCTATTTTTTATTATTATTTTGAATAAGTCAACAAGACAGTTTATGCCCTGACTGCTTTTATTCAACTTGTTCAAGTGCAACAATCCAACAACACACATTTTCCAACAACTCTGAACACTTTTGTTAACACTTTAAACAGCATTGTAATTAAAGCTGTAGAAAAACAAAAAGGCGCAAAGCAGCAGTTCATAGAGGAGGAAAGTAAAACTTGCCTTGCTCGACCAGCTATCTATATGTTTGAGTGCCACAAGGACTTTTCCCCCAGAAGAGCTTCTTGGCAGGTCTTTGCAATTCAAAAATGCAGACAGTCCAAACACACAATACAAGCGCAATACTCAAAATATATTGCCTCAACAGCTGTGATACCTTTTGCACAACTTCTAACCTCGGGATATTTATACAGACTGGGAGTAAATCCAGTGGTTAGAGTTGCATTTCTCATCCCTGCCACGTCAATTAAGAATTGTTCTGTGTGTCCAAAAAAAAAAAAAAAAAAGAAAAAAAAGAATCCAAATATTTTTGAGTTTTTGAACCAGGTTGCTCAAGAAAGCATATGATCCTTTGCTTGAACATTCCTTCTTTCCCCCTCCAAAAAATAAGTTGCAAAAATTTTAATAAAGTGCTTACAAAAAATAAACAAGATCGTCTACATCTTTGTTGAAAATAAAATGAAATGTAATGAATTGATGCCCTGGAAAGTAGTATAACAAACATTTTCTGAACATTTCCTTCTGCAATAAACTGTCTAATTGCTTTCTTCACAAGTTTGTGATGTAAAATAATAACAATTACATAATCAAAAAAAAAAAAGATGCATATATGGAAAACACAAGTGAAATGGATTGAGAATTTGAAAATTAAAATACATCAGTTTATATTAAAACATTTTATCTACATCCACAATATGGTTTTGGATCAGTGTGTTACTTTTCTGCAGAATAAGAAGTCTGTCCAAACATTTTTGTTCGAAAAACTTAAACATTCAAGATCCTATATTCAGAGACAATATAAAACCATGTGTGACATTCCACAACAAAGGAAAAGCTTTTTCAGTCCCAAGGATGAGTCAGTAGTCCTCACATGTAAACATTGATGCAAAGAGAAATCAATCATAACCCCCATTAAATGGCTCGATGGGGTCACACTTTACGCCAGTTGATAATTGATTATCACTACAGCCAAAGGGGTTGTGGATATGAAGCTCTCTGTGAAAGTCTGATGTTTAGCGTAAATGCATAGAAAATCAATACTACTGTATGGCCAGAATCTGCCCTGACACTAACCGGGAATTTGTTCCTGGACATCTAGTAGGAGAGGGATAAGATCATTCTGGAGCAAAAAATTTAGAGCACATATTTGAGAGCACACACTGTAGTAGGAATGTGACAGAATGTTTCTAAATCCATAAAAGGAGGAGCAGAAATAAAATGGCACCAGCCAATAACACAAGCTCCACCTTCAAGAACCAGAAGTGATGATTTACCCGCTCTCAGGCATTGAAAGGTTGGGTGTGATTACATGGGAAACCTGTAAAAGTTAACACAACTTGATGAACTGGAGTGTTACAGTGAAATAATTGATGAAAACGTCAAATAAATATTAATTTAACAACAAGTACATATAACTATTGAAAGAGTAAGGAATATTGGTGACATGGAGTTACACTGCACGGTACCATTAAGGCCAGACCAAAAACATTCCAGTGTACAGGACTGAAAATTAAAGAAACGTTCTGATTGCCCACAGCTACAACATTACAAACCATCTTTCAAGTATTTAAGAAAAACAATAAAAGCACTTTTACAAAGTGGAATGCAAATGGCAAATAGGAATTAAACATGGGCAGGGAAATGTTGGCAGTGTTGACTAATGAAATGTAAAGACATCTAAAAAATCTATCCAAAACTAGGTAGCAAACAGAGAAGGGGGGCGGGGCGGGGGGGTGTGCTTTCGCATGTTACATGCTTTTACAATGGGATATGACTAGGCCCAGATGGAATATGCTGTCTTCTTCATATTTTCTGCATTGATTTTTGAGGACAAATCTACAGAATGAATTTAAATATGGACTCTAATTGGCAGCTGAAAACGTTACCAAAATAGCCAAAACTATTTAACCAACATGCAAGGGGCAGGTCCTTTGCGAAATTTCTTCGAAAAATCTGTAGAGATTTCTGAGCGCACAGATTCCATGATGATCTGTGCATTACTAACCATAACCATCCATCCTTCTCTTAAACAGCCATAAATACACTCTTTTTTTACTTTCAGAACTTCTTGACTCCAGTGAAATGTCCTATGGATAAACAATAAAAACCCTGTGTGTTTATGCTTTCTTTTCATTCCTTCAGTCAAAATTGTCAGTAGCTGCACATAAATTGCATCAAAATTATTTAAAATAATCACACTGTACAGCATGTAAACAATGAATGCTGGTAAAAGGAACAAAATAAATACATATTGAATAGAAACTGAAAGACAATGGACATTAAAACCTTTTTTTCCAATTACACTACTTCATGACACATGATTCTTTCCCAAAGTTCAAGAATATATAAGTCTTCTCCCTGTGCGTGTGAATGTGTGCATTTAGGTGTGTGAATCTAGAACCAGCACCTTGCACTCACGCTTGGCAATTTTGTCAAGCGACAAAATGTTCCTATCTGGAGGGAGGTACAGCGGCCGACCAACAGGAGAACCCACGGGAGGGGTGATGGCCCTGCGCTCCATAACACTGCCTGTCCTGTAAGACACAAACAAACATGAACAAAGACATTGATCAGTGCTGCATAAATGATACAATCATGATTTGACAAAGAAAACATAGTGAAGTGAGGCAGTTGTACGAGGATATACCAGTATGCAATATGCTATATCATAGTTCCTGAATATGTAAAAAATTCTAAATCAGTCAACTAAGATGTTCCATTTCAGTCAGGATGTTGCCATAGAACAGGAGTTTTCAAAAGTTTCGATGTCAAGGACCTACAAATATTACTAGCACATAAAGGCAGCTAAATATATTCATGTATAGACCCATTAATATGGTGTGTAAAAAATCTTCAGAGACAAATTTCAAGGAGAGCTTGTTTCTACAATTAATTTAACATTATATATATATATATATTACGGTTTAAAAGTTTGGGGTCGTTAAGATTTTGTAATATTTTTCAAAGAAGTCTCTTATGTTCATCAAGAAAATGTCTTGGTTACATATGTAACGTCTCGGTTACAAAGGTAACCCTCGTTCCCTGAAGGAGGGAACGGAGACGTACGTCGGACAGACCGACGAATAGGAATCTCGCTAGAGAGGCCAATCTACTTCGAGTGTAACTACAACGAGCCAATGCACATTGGCATGCAATCATATGCATCAGCTGCTCGCCTCGCAGCGCGGGTATAAATGAGCAGCAGGTGCGTTGCATCTTCAGGTTTTCGCTGAGGAGCCGAACCAGATAGGCGGCAGCATCAGCGGGGTACAGGGACTGTGGCGACGGGACGTACGTCTCCGTTCCCTCCTTCAGGGAACGAGGGTTACCTTTGTAACCAAGACGTTCCCATTCAGTCGGTCACGTTCGACGTACGTCGGACAGACCGACGAATAGGAATCCCTACCAAAGCGCCACAGGAGCTGCCCCCTTCCAGCGCTCTGTAGTAAGCCACCTGAACCCCCTTGCCTAAGGACGGTGGGACAGGGCTAACACAGAGAGTGTCGATCACTGCTGTTCCCCAAAACCCACTCAGTGAGACTATTGGATAACGCTGGGAAAGCGTACCCTTCCGTTGGGAAAGGAACACTGCGGAAGCCACATCCTTCGAAGGAGTTATGTGGAGAAGTACATATCGACTAACCCCGTAGGGCTGTACTACATATGGAAGTACTGGGGTGACTCCAACTCGATGAGAGGTGGGTTCTCCCAGAGGGAAGACACGGGCTTCGTTTAGGAGCAACCGTGGAACCAACCATATGGGATCCCCGTAGGGTCACACATATGGAACCCAGCCTAAATCCGGTTCTCAAGGATGCAACGGAGTATAGGCCTGGCGCCAGACGCTCCGCCACGTCGGCTGCCGAAGGGAGATCGGAGGACTCAACAGGGTCTGCCTTGTAGGGACTCTCTGGAGAAAAAGCGCGTGTAGCGCAGCAAGCCGACACTAAGCCGGGGCCTCTCCGTGCCTCTGACCTGAGGTGAGAACACGGGAGGAGACCGGCTCGACACGAAGGCTATAGAATCTAGCGAACGTGTTAGGTGTCGCCCAGCCCGCAGCTCTACAAATGTCTGTCAGCGAGGCGCCACGAGCCAGTGCCCAGGAGGATGCGACACCTCTCGTGGAGTGAGCATGCAACCTGAGCGGGCAGGGCACGCCCTGAGCTTGGTAAGCCAGGGCGATGGCATCCACTATCCAGTGGGCCATCCTCTGCTTGGAGACAGCCTTCCCTTTCTGCTGGCCTCCGTAACAGACAAAGAGCTGGTCTGAGGTCCTGAAGCTTTGAGTTCTGTCTATGTACAGTCGCAAGGCGCGAACTGGACAGAGCAAAGCCAGGGCTGGGTCTGCCTCCTCCGAGGGCAGCGCTTGCAGGCTCACTACCTGGTCCCTGAAGGGAGTGGTAGGAACCTTGGGCACATAGCCAGGCCGGGGTCTCAGTACCACGTGGCCGTCACCCGGCCCGAACTCTAGGCACGATTCGTCGACCGAAAATGACTGCAGGTTCCCTACCCTCTTGATGGAGGCCAATGCAACCAGCAGCAAAGTCTTCATAGACAGAATCTTTAAGTCTGCTGATTGCAAGGGCTCAAAGGGAGCAATCTGAAGTGCTCTTAGCACCAGAGCAAGGTCCCAAGAGGGTATGGAGGGAGGACGAGGAGGATTTAACCGTCTCGCCCCCCTAAGGAACCTGACGACCAGGTCGTGCTGACCAACAGACTTGCCATCTATGTGGTCGTGGTATGCGGAGATAGCAGCAGTATGGACTTTGAGGGTGGAGGGGGACAGCCTACGCTCCAACCCTTGCTGCAAGAAGGAAAGCACGACTCCGATCGAGCATCTTCGGGGGTCTTCTCGGCGAGAAGAGCACCACTCGACGAACAGGTTCCACTTCAAGGCGTAAGCACGTCTCGTAGACGGTGCACGAGCCGAAGTGATGGTGTTAAGTACCTCGGGGGTAAGTCACCTAGAACCTCCGCGTCCCGTCCAGGGACCAGACATGGAGTTTCCAGAGGTCTGGACGCGGGTGCCAGAGAGTGCCCCGTCTCTGAGAAAGAAGGTCCTTCCTCAGAGGAATGGGCCAGGGAGGGGCTGTCGCGAGGAGTGAGAGTTCTGGGAACCAGGTCTGGTTGGGCCAATAGGGCGCAACTAGCAGGACCTGCTCCTCGTCCTCCCTGACTTTGCACAGGGTCTGTGCCAGTAGGCTCACTGGGGGAAACGCATATTTGCGAAGGCCCCGGGGCCAGCTGTGTGCCAGTGCATCTGTCCCGAGTGTTCCCTCGGACAGGGAGTAAAACAACTGGCAGTGGGAGGTTTCTGGTGAGGCAAACAGGTCTACCTGAGCCTCTCCGAACTCTCTCCAGATCAGCTGGACCACCTGGGGGTGGAGTCGCCACTCTCCTGGCAGCGCAGCTCGTGATAGCTCGTCGGCCACACGGTTGAGCACACCGGGGACATGAATGGCACGAAGCGACCTCAGATGCTTCTGACTCCAGAGGAGGAGATGGCGGGCGAGTTGCGACATGCGACGGGAGCGTAGACCACCTTGACGGTTGATGTACGCAACGGTCGCAGTGTTGTCCGTACGGACCAGTACATGCTTGCCCCGTAGCGGCCCTTTGAGGCGGCTCAGAGCAAGGCGTACTGCCAGCAACTCGAGGCAGTTGATGTGCCAATGCAGATGGGGGCCCGTCCACACCCCTGACACTGCATGCCCGTTGTACGTGGCACCCCAGCCGGTGGCAGAGGCATCTGTGAATACCACAGCATGCCGGGACACCTGCTCCAGGGGCACTCCTGCCCGAAGAAACAAGGGGTCCGACCACGGGCTGAAGGCTTGGCGGCACTCCTGAGTGATTGCCACCCGGAACGTGCCGCGTTGCCACGCCCATCTCGGGACTCGGCCGTGAAGCCAGTGTTGAAGCGGTCTCATATGAAGCAGACCGAGCGGGGTTACTGCCGCTGCGGCCGCCATATGCCCCAGGAGCCTCTGAAAGAATTTCAGTGGAACCGCTGTCCTGCCATTGAACGTATTCAGGCAGTTCAACACCGACTGAGCACGTTCCTCTGTGAGGCGTGCTATCTGTTCGACCGAATCCAACTCCATACCGAGAAAAGAGATCCTCTGCACAGGGGAGAGTTTGCTCTTTTCCCAGTTGACCTGAAGACCCAACTGGCTGAGGTGACTGAGCACCAGATCCCTGTGATCGCACAACTGATCCCGCGACTGAGCTAGAATGAGCCAGTCGTCGAGATAGTTGAGGATGCGAACACCCTGTTCTCTCATGGGAACAAGGGCTCCCTCCACGACTTTCGTGAAGACGCGGGGAGACAGGGCCAGCCCGAAGGGTAGGACTCTGTACTGATATGCTCGACCTTCGGACGCAAAACGCAGGAATGGCCTGTGTCGCGGAAGAATCGAGACATGAAAGTACGCGTCCTTCAGGTCGATCGCTGCAAACCAATCCTGGGGACGGATGCACTCGAAAATGCGTTTCTGCGTGAGCATTTTGAACGGTAGCTTGTGAAGGCTCCGATTCAAAACTCGCAGGTCCAGGATAGGCCGTAACCCACCGCTCTTTTTGGGTACAATGAAGTAGGGACTGTAGAACCCTGACCTCATATCGGCTGGAGGGACCGGCTCTATCGCGTCCTTCGCCAGTAGGACCGCGATCTCCGCACGCAAGACAGGGGCATCGACAGCTTTCACTACAGTGAAGTGGACGCCCCTGAACTTGGGGGGACGCCGGGTGAACTGAATCGCATAGCCGAGCCTGACGGTCCGAATGAGCCAGCGAGACGGACTGGGGAGCGCTAACCAGGCTCCCAGAGACCGTACAAGCGGGATCAAAGGGACCGCAGGCGTACCCGCAGTGGGGCAGCGAGGTGGAACACAGGGACGCTGCCCGGGGGGCTCTCTTTGCGAGGCGGCCCGAAGCGGCATCACAGTGTGGTGTGCAACACTTACCTGGTTCCACGGATGGACAGAGGGAGCAGTCGAGGCTTTGGTTGCCCGCTGCTCGCTGCTGTCCGCTGGCGACAGAAGAGGGGGATGAGAGTGGTGAGGTTCTTGCCCTCCCACTGCTCTCCGCGCCCTCTTCGGACCCGGAGATGAAAGAAACTGCTCTTTTGTTGAGAATTTGGGTACCGCTGGCTGTAGGGCCAGCGGCGGAACAGAAACAAAAGGGAACAAAAGATTCTCCACCCGGCCCTCCTCCGGGGGAAGGAGTGGTGCGGTCACCATCTCCCGAAGAGCAGTCCCATCCATCTCCGGGTCGCCCGTCCTAGGGCCTCTTGGATTTGGCCTTGCCACCCTTCCTCTTGGGGGCGGGCTGGACGGGCTGGGCACCCTGACCGCGACCGGCTCCACGGCGCCGCTTAGATGAAGGCTGCTGCTGGGGCGCGGGAGCGGGGGCGGCCGCGGGAGGGCGCGGGAGCGGGGGCGGCCGCGGGAGGGCGCCCTCGGCGACGAGCAGCCTGAGGTGCTGCGGGCGGTGGAGGTGCAGCAGCCGACCGCCTCGGCAGGATGTGGCTGATGGCCTCAGACTGCTTCTGTACAGCCGAGAACTGCTGGGCGAAGTTCTCGACCGCGTCGCCGAAGAGGCCGGTCTGGGACACGGGGGAATTAAGAAACCTGACTTTGTCGGTATCCCTCATGTCCGCGAGACACAGCCAGAGATGGCGCTCCTGGACCACTAATGTGGACATCGCACGACCCACTGACCGCGCCGTAACCTTCGTCGCACGAAGCGCGAGGTCCGTCGCGGCACGAAGTTCCTGGAGAACTTGTGGATCATGACCACCCTCGTGCAGGTCCTTCAGTGCCTTGGCCTGATGGACCTGCAGCAACGCCATAGCGTGCAGGGCAGAGGCGGCTTCCCCACAGGCCTGATAAGCCTTGCCGGTAAGATCCGACGAGTACTTACAGGCCCGGGAAGGGAGAGACGGCTCCCCCGCCAGGTGGAGTTAGGGCACAGTTGCATAGCAACGGCCCGTTCCACAGGGGGTATGCGCGTATAACCCTTAGCCGCCCCGCCATCAAGGGTGGTGAGGGAGGAGGACCCACCGACACGGTTTCGGGCAGTAAAAGGTGCCGTCCACGTGCCAGTGAGCTCTTCATGCACCTCCGGGAAGAAAGGAACTGGGGTGGGGGGCTGAGAACCAGCCCTGGCCACCCCGAGAAACCAATCATCCAACCTCGAGGGTTCGGGACACGGTGGAGGATTCCACACGAGCCCAACCCTGTTGGCGGCCCGGGAAAGCATAGCCATCATTTCCGGGTCCGAATCGGGCACAGTTGTCACCCCCGAAGGAGGCAGCTGCGCCGAATCGTCATCCCCTGAAATATCAGGCTCACCCTCCGATGCAGCGATCGACATTCTATCATCTTGGGGAGCTCCGAAGGATACGGATGGTACACACCTCTGGGGTGGTCCACCACGTTCCCCCGGCAGCTCTACTGGCTGCGGAGTGCAGGAGGGATGAGGGTTCCTAGGGGGTTGGTTCCCCGAAGGAAGCGCGCTCACCGTGATCCTCAGATCACCAGCACCGCTGCCCGAAGCAACCCTCTGAGGAGGATTGGAACGAGGCAGCGGCACCGGGACTCCGCCCCTTTGCAGGAACTGGAGTCTAGATCGCAACTCCGAGACGGTCATCTTCCCACAATGGGTACATGACTCGTCCACAAACGCTGCCTCAGCGTGCTTTAAGCCCAGGCACGTGATACAGCGTTGGTGACCATCCCGCGGTGACAGATAACGACCGCATCCAGAAACACACAAGTAGAACGACATCTTTAAAAAGACGCGAATCTACTTGTGTAAGCTCTTTTAGGGACTGCTCTTTTAAGTG
Source organism: Mylopharyngodon piceus (assembly GCA_039654765.1). Classification (NCBI taxonomy): domain Eukaryota; kingdom Metazoa; phylum Chordata; class Actinopteri; order Cypriniformes; family Xenocyprididae; genus Mylopharyngodon; species Mylopharyngodon piceus. Next base: position 32,044,016 of record CM077442.1, on the reverse strand, counting down.
CTGAAGCACGCAGGGGAATGGCCGCTGCAGCACAGACAGGGAAAGTGCAGCCTGTCGTGTGCACTCTCTCTTTGAAGCCGCTCTCTTACCAGCTGTAAAAACAGCCTTTCAGCGCTCAACAGCGCACCGTTTACCAGCCGTGAGAACGGCTCTACTGGAAATGCTGCACAATGAAAGGCAACAAAAAAAAGAAAAAAAAAAAAAAGAGAGATCGACCCCGCTGCAGTGCTGTCCGCCGGCACCAACAAAGAACAGTTACAAAAAGGCTCGTCTAATATTACCCACTCCGTAGACACCATAAGGTTCGGCTCCGAAGCGAAAAGCTGAAGATGCAACGCACCTGCTGCTCATTTATACCCGCGCTGCGAGGCGAGCAGCTGATGCATATGATTGCATGCCAATGTGCATTGGCTCGTTGTAGTTACACTCGAAGTAGATTGGCCTCTCTAGCGAGATTCCTATTCGTCGGTCTGTCCGACGTACGTCGAACGTGACCGACTGAATGGGAACCCGCGTTCTCTGAAGGAGGGAACGGAGCCATACATTGAAACTGACTGACGAATTGGGGATCGCTTTGAGAGACCAATCTACTTCGAGTGTAACTAAAATGAGCCAATGCACATTGGCATGCAATAATTGCATCAGCTGCTCTGCGCTGCAGCGCGGGTATAAATGAGCAGCAGGTACATCGCTGGGAAAGCGTGCCCTTGAAGGAAAGGGAAGGCTGCGGAAGCCACATCCTGTCTGCAGGGAGGTGAAATGTGGTGGTTACACATATGGACTAGCCAAGCTAGTCTAACTAGGGTGGTTCCAGGGGGGAAAGAACACTGCCTGAGACGACAGAGTGGACTCTGTCAAGGGAAAGACACAGGCTAGCCGAGCACATGGGAGGATACCGGCTCTACACAAAGGCTATAGAATCTAGCGAACGTGTTAGGTGTCGACCAGCTCGCAGCTCTACATATATCTGTCAGCGAGGTGCCTTGAGCCAGCGCCCAGAAGGAAGCAACACTTCTAGCTGAGTGTGCTCGCAACCCAAACAGGCAAGGCAATAGCATCCACTATCAAGTGGGCTAACCTTTACTTGTAGACAGCCTTTCCCTTCTGCTGGCCTCCGTAACAGACGAAGAGCTGGTCTGAGGGCCTGAAGCTGTGCGTTCTGTCCACATATAGCCACAGAGTGTGGACGGGACAGAGAAAAGCCAGGGCTGGGTCTGCCTCCTCCATGGGCAGTGCATGCATGTTCACTACCTGGTCCCTGAAGGGAGTGGTAGGAACCTTGGGCACATATCCAGGCTGGGGTCTCAGGACAACGTGAGAGTTGGCCGGCCTGAATTCTAGGCACGATTCATTGACCAAAAATGCTTGCAGGTCCCATACCCTGGAAGCCAACGGTCAGGAGTACTGTTTTTAATGACAGAATTTTTTACTCAGCTGACTGCAGAGGTTCAAAGGGAGGTCTCTACAGTGCCGTGAGCACCAGCGACAGGTCCCAGGATTCAACCTCCTCGCACCTCTGAGGAACCTGATGATCAGGTCGTGCTTACCAAGAGACTTACCATCAACTTCGGTGGTCTTCCCGGTGGGAAGTGATGGTGTCTACCACCGCTTGGGGTAGGTCACCTAGAACCTCCGCGTCCCGTACAGGGACCAGACATTGAGTTTCCAGAGATCTGGACGCGGGTGCCAAAGGGTGCCCCGTCTCTGAGAAAGCCGGTCCTCTGAATGGGCTGGGGAGGGGCTGTCGAGAGGAGCGTGAGCTCTGGGAACCAGGTCCAGTTGGGCCAGTACGGCACAACTAACAAGACCTGCTCCTCGTCCTCCCTGACTTTGCACAGTGTCTGTGCAAGAAGGCTCACTAGAGGAAACGCATACTTACGCAGGCCCCGGGGCCAGCTGTGTGCCAGTGCATTTGTGCCGAGGGTCCCCTCGGTCAGGGACTAAAACAACTGGCAATGGGATGAGTCCAGAGAGGCAAACAGGTCTACCTGTGCAGCTCTGAAGAGATCCCATGTCAGCTGGACCGCCTGGATATGGAGTCGCCACTCTCCCGGAAGCACAGGCTGTTGTGAGAGCATGATTGAGCACACCTGGAATGTGAATGGCGCGAAGCGACCTCAGATGCTTCTGACTCCAGAGGAGGACATGGCAGGTGAGCTGTAACATCAAGGGAGCGTAGACCACCTTGACGGTTGATGTACGCAATGGTTGCAGTGTTGTCCGTACGAACCAGCACGTGCTTGCCATGTAGCGGCCCTTTGAGGTGGTCCAGTGCAAGACGTACTGCTAGCAACTCGAGGCAGTTGATGTGCCAATGCAGTTGAGGCCCCGTCCACAGACCAAAGACTGCATGCCTGTTGTTTCCGTGAAAACCACAGCATGCCTGGAAACTTGTTTTAGGGGAACTCCCGCCCGTAGAAACGAAGGGTCCGACCATGGGCTGAAGGTTTGGCGACAGTACGGGGTGATGGACACACGGTGCGTGCTGCTCTGCCACGCCCATCTCGGGACTCGGCCGTGAAGCCAGTGCTGAAGAAGCCATATGGCCCAGGAGCCTCTGCAAAAGTTTCAGTGGGGCCGCTGTCCTGCCTTTGAACGAATTCAAGCAGATTAACCCTGACTGGACGCGCTCCTCTGTGAGTCGAGCTGTTTGGTTGACTGAGTCCAACTCCATACCGAGAAAAGAGATCCTCTGCACAGGGGAGAGTTTGCTCTTTTCCCAGTTGACCTGAAGTCCCAACAGGCTGAGGTGACTGAGCACCATGTCCCTGTGTTCGCACAACTGGTCCCAAGACTGCAAACTAATCTCGGGGACGGATGCATTCGAAAATGCATTTCTGAATTAGCATCTTGAACAGGAGCTTGTGCAGGGCCCGGTTCAAGGTTCGCAGGTCCAAGATTGGCCATAACCCACCAGCTTTCTTTGGTACAATAAAGTAGGGGCTGTAGAACCCTGTCTTCATATCGGCTGGAGGGACCAGCTCAATCGCGTCCTTTGCCAGTAGGACATCGATCGCTGTCCGTAAGACAGGGGCATCGCTGCTCTGCACAGAGGTGAAGTGGATGCCCCTGAACTTGGGGGGACACCGGGTGAACTGAATCGCATAGCCAAGTCTGATGGTATGGATGAGACAGCGAGATCTAGCCAGGCTCCCAGACACCATGCAAGCAGGACCAACAGGACCACAGATGTACATGGGGTGGGGCAGCGAGGTGGAACACAGGGACTCGACTCGGAAGGCACTGAGGCAGCCCTACATGGAGTCTGAGTGTGCTGTGCAACACTTACCTGGTTCCAGGGTGGGGCAGAGGGTGCATGAGAAGGCCTGGTGGCGTCCTCGAACCGAACACTGCTGCCCGCTGGCGATGGAAGAGGGGAAAGGGAGTGGCAAGGAGTTTGTCCCGCATCGCACACTGCCAACCACACCCTCTTGTGACCCAGAGATAGAGGAAACTGCCCTTTTTTGAAAATGTGGGAGGCGAAACAGAAACCAAAGGAAACAAAAGATTCTCCACCTGGCACTCTTCCGGGGGTGGGAGTGGTGCGTTCACCATCTCCCGAAGAGCAGATCCTCCCATCTCTGGGTCTCAGGGCCGCTTGCCCTTACCCTGCTTTGGCGGGGGCCTGGATGGGCTGGGCACTCCTCTTGCCGCAGGGGAGCACCCTTGGCGACGAGCAGGTGGAGGCGCTGCAGCCGACGACTGGGTGGAAGCAGCAGCTGGTCGTCGGGGCAGGATGTGCTTGATCGCCTCCGTCTGCTTCTGTGCTGCTGAAAACTGCTGGGCAAAGTTTTCAACTGCGTCACAGAAGAGGCCAGTCTGACAGACAGAGACGTTGAGAAACCGAACCTTGTCGGGCTCAAGCATATCGGCCAGGTTCAGCCACAGGTGGTGCTCCTGGACCACTAATGTGGACATCGCCCGACCCAGGGAGAGTGCAGTGACTTTCGTTGCCCGTAGGGTGAGGTCAGTCGCTGTACGCAGTTCCTGCATTACACCTGGGTCGGAACTACCCTTGTGCAGTTCCATGAGCGCTTTGGCCTGGTAGACCTGCAGGAGTGCCATGGCATGCAGGGCGGAAGCGGCTTCTCCACAAGCTGTGTAAGCTTTTTCCACCAGAGTGGACGAGAACTTACATGCCCGGGAGGGGAGACGAGGATTACTCTGCCAAGAGGTAACAGTCTTGGGACACAATTGCATCGCCACAGACCGCTCCACTGGGGGGAGTTCCACGTACCCCTTGGCCGCCCCGCCATAGAGGGTAGTGAGGGAGGACCGGTTTCGGGCAGAAAAAGGTGCTGTCCATGATCTGGTAACCTCTTCATGCACTTCGGGAAAGAAAGCTGAGAACCAACACGGGCCGCCTTGAGAAAACAATCATCCAGCACCTCAGCGTGCCTATAGCCCAAGCACGTGAGACAGTGATCATGACCGTCAGCCGGAGCCAGATAATGATCGCATCCAGAAACACACGGTTTGAATGACATCTTGAAAAAAATGCAGGGTCAAACCGTGTATGCGCTTTCAGACATTTTCTCTCTCTGGTGCTGAAGCGCACAGGGAAATGGTTGCGGCTACACAAACAGGACGATAGTGCAATACTGTTGTGAGCACTCACACTCTCATTGAAGGTGCAACCTTAAGAGGCTGAATTAACAGCACACTCATTGAAGGTGTACTCTCCTGAAGAGCTGTGAAAACAGCTGTTTTTGTTTGCTCTAAGTGAGATCGCAACCACTGCTGTCCGCGCTACCACATCAACACCAGCTTGCAGAGGCTCCTTCCTGAAGAACGACTCGTCTTGACTAAACCACTCTCAGTAATACTGCAGAGCAGGAACAACACATCTGCTTGGCTCCAAAGCGAAAAGCAAATATGCAATGCACCTGCTTCTCATTTATACCCACACTGCAGCGCAGAGCAGCTGATGCGATTATCGCATGCCAACAGGCCAACACTTGAAGTAGATTGGTCTCTCAAAGCGATCCCCAATTTGTCGGTCAGTGCCGACGTACGTCAAACGTGACCGACTGAAAGGGAACAGTTGTGTGGCGTAATATTTTTGTGAATCTGTGATACATTTTTTTCAGAACTCTTTGATGAATAGAATAAAAACGTATTATTTAAAAGTATGCATTTTTCTTAAAAAAAATAAAAAATAAACACCTTTTAATTGTAGTGTATATTGTTACTGTACCAAAGTCGAAACTAAATATTAAAATATTATCTGGAATTTATTTAAAATGTTGGTGTTTGGCAGTTCATCTTTGTCCTTCCACTATGCGAGTAATATTAAATATAAAACAAATTAAACATTTAAAATGAATTAAAATTAATAAATATATTTTATTTCTTACTGTTAAAAAAGGTTGTCAACAGAAATATTTTTTTAATCCATACAGAATAAAACAAAATAGAAAAACAAAAGAATGAAACTTTTGTAAATTACTACTTGAAGAAATTATTATATGAAATTATTGTTAAACATTTTTAATTAATATCTTAAGGTAAGTCCTCCAAGGCAGCTCACTAGGTTTTGCAACAGACTTAAAATGTACTTGAGTATAGTGTGTGTGTGTGTGTGTGTGTGTGTGTGTGTGTGTGTGTGCGCACATTTGTGTGTGTGTGAGAGAGAGAGAGAGAGAGAGAGAGAGAGAGCGAGAGAGAGAAACTGGAAGATCGAACAATATTTGCAGCATGTGAAATATGTGAAGATCATCTGTGTGTATGTGCACATTTAACACTATACCTTGTGAGGTGAAACTTGGATGGTTGCTGGTGAGAAAAGGACTGAGAGCGGCCCAGACTTAGACTGGCCTGATGACGGTCCAGAATGTCTCTGACCGCTGGACTCGACGGACTGTTCTTGCGGGACAAAGGACGGGCATCAGGGGGAGGGTTGGACACGGATGCTGTGAACTGTAGCTTCAGTTTCATGTGCTGACTTAACTAAAGACAGAGGAGAGAGAATAGAGGATACTGATGTTTACATCCAGTAATTCAACTCATTGGTTTTGTTGAAGGAAGTGAAACAGAACAATGAACTGCTCACATGTAACCCAGACCTAATGACTCTTTACCTCAAAAAGGCCAGCTCGGAGTATCTGGAAAGCCACACTGACGGAGAGGGTACTGCCTTTTCGACAGTAGCCCAGGTTACTGAGAGGAGAATGACACACCACAGCATTCACTGCAGGATCCTCTTTCTGTCCACGACCTGAAAAGACAAAAGGAGGATCAAAAACCAAAAGGACATAACAGTAGAAACCGATGTAAAAAAACATTTTAGCCTTAACGCACACGCATCAGGCACATGGAATTGCACATGCTGCTCATGCAGAGATGCAGGTTCTAATAACATGACCGTGATTATGTCCTAATCTTGTTCTCCCCAACATTTTCTGTCCTTTCTGTACTTTCGTTATGAATAAAATAGCAAAACATCACAAAACATTAAAACACAAAAACAAATAAGAATAAAAAAGAAGCCAAAAGCTCCAATAACCTAAAATTTGTTTTTCATAAGGATATAAGAAAACCTAAAATCAAATACAAATGTTTATCTGCAATGCAGTCAATATGTACTTGTACGTCTTTAATGTACTAAGCCTGACATTAGCTCATCTTGCATTACATAACAAATATTCACATAGTCACAGTTGGAGCCACAAACTCTGTGCTATCTTACATCTACAAGCATGAACCACACCCTTTATGAGCAAATGACATTCAGAAACATTCACCTTTGCTCTCTACATTGCCATTATCAGGTCATTATCAGTATGTCACTCACTCTATGATCCAATCATCTCTCCACACCCTCTTTAAAACAGTGTTGTTATTATTTATAATAGTAAAAACTGTTTTTGTAAACTGAAATAAAGCTGAAATAAAAAATAAATATTGGGGGAGGGGGAATTAAATTAGAAACAACTAACTGGCAACTAACTGAAATAAGATGAAGTACTAAAATTACTAAAATTAAAACTGAAATAAAAATAAATTAAAGCTAATTCAAAATATTTAAAAACAAACTAAAAAAAATGAAGAAAAAAAAAACAGAACAAAACTTCACAAAAAATGAATACTGAAAATATCAAAATAAAAGCTAATTCAAAATATTTATAAATACTAAAATAGTGTATAAATAATAATAATAATAAAAAAAAAAAAACACTGCTTCAAAACATACAGATTTGATCATATACCTACCATACAGTATATCACCATTCTGCTCTGTTCTTAAACTTAAGCCACTTGTTTTACCAGTCCTCACCTTCAGGTGTCCAGACTAGTCGGACTGCCAGAAAGTCCTGCAAGTTGTTGAGGAGGGTATATCGCACCCGGAAATGCTCACGGGCCTTGACCGCACTGGGACAGCTGGCGGTCATAATGAAGCGCGGCCGGTCCAGTCTCACGCTGGGGAGACTATAGTGAGTGTAGATAGAGTTGGTAAAGGGCAGTTTAGAAGTAGACCACTGTAAGACTGCAACTAATGGCACCTCCAGTCCCTGCAGCAAAAAGAAACGTGTCATTTTATTAATAATATTTATTTTGTTTTTAAGTACATTTATGACATCAAAGTTTTAAATTATTGGATAGAAGATACACAAAAAAAAAAAAAAAAAAAATTTACCGCATAATGTACTACATAGTGACTGACAGCCCACCTCGTTTGAATCATCTTGTGGCTGGTTATTGAGCTGCAGCTGGAAGAGAAAGTTCTGCTCCTCTAGAGCACTGAGCATGCTGGGAAGATGGCTAGACTCGCTGTCCATTCTATAAAATGATGCCATGGCAACCTCTCCTGACTGATGACTGAAGAATAAACATAATATCAAAAACCTTTAAAACATCCAAAATTGATTTCTTGAACGTAAAGAGAGAGTGTGATTTATTAATAATGAATGGTATATTTGAAATTCCAAAAATCCAAATGCATAGTCATGGTCATGGTCACTTTATTTTCCCGTAAGCTATCAAAGATAATTGCATTTCCTCAAAGAGAAAAAAAGCAAAACGAGTTTCACACAAGGTTAGTTTTTAGGCTTTGGTACTGTGTAAAAGAAATAGCAGCAATAAATGTTCCAGGAAGTATGCACCACATTTAAAGGGTTAGTTCACCCAAAAATGAAAATTCTGTCATTTATTACTCACCCTCATGTCGTTCCACACCCGTAAGACTTTCGTTCGTCTTCGGAACACAAATTAAGATATTTTTGATAAAATCCGATGGCTCAGTAAGGCCTGCATCGCCAGCAATAACACTCCCTTTTTCAATGCCCAGAAAGCTACTAAAAACATATTTAAAACAGTTCATGTGAGTTCAGTGGTTCAACCTTAATATCATAAAGCGACTAGAATACTTTTTGTGCACCAAAAATAACAAATTAGTGAATTTATTCAACAATATCTAGTGATGGGCGATTTCAAAACACTGCTTCATGAAGCTTCGAAGCTTAACGAATAATTTGTTTCGAATCAGTGGTTCGGAGTGTGTATCAAACTGCCAGAGTCACATGAACTATTGAAGTTTCAAAACACTTATGACGTAACAAAGCCTCGTTTACTGAAATCATGGGATTTTGGCGCTCTGAACCACTGATTCGAAATAAATGAGTCGTAAAGCTTCGAAGCTTCATGAAGCAGTGTTTTGAAATCGCCCATCACTAGATATTGTTGAATAAAGTCGCTAATTTGTTATTTTTGGCACACTAGATTATTCTAGTCGCTTCATAATATTAAGATTGAACCACTGTACTCACATGAACTGTTTTAAATATGTGTCTAGTACCTTTATGGGCATTGAAAAAGGGAGTGTTATTGCTGGCAATGGAGGCCTTACTGAGTCATCAGATTTTATCAAAAATATCTTAATTTGTGTTCCGAAGATGAACAAAGGTCTTATGGGTGTGGAACGACATGAGGGTGAGTAATTAATGACAGAATTTTCATTTTTGGGTGAACTAACCCTTTAAATAAAGCATGCAAATATGATAAAAATGTTTAAACTTTTATCCTAAATTTCCTAATAAGTATGACGTTTACAAGCCAATATACAGACAACAGATCTTGTGTCTACAAATACAATGTTTGAATGTTAAGTGTTTCGAGTTGAATTAATAGCAGAGTTTGTAGTTTACTTTTAATAGTTTACTTAAGAACAAAAAAAACAAGACTTTATAATAAATCCTAACCAGAATGTTTAAGGACGTTATCTTTAGATTGATAACTGTACTGCAAATCACACTCAAGGTCACACAATGTTTTCTCTTACCAAACATTGTCCACCAGCAGCACCGAGCCATCTGGCATCATTGGTAAATATGAAGCATTGAAGTTGGGAAGGATCTTGACGTCACGCACACACACTTCCTCTTGAGAACTCCCGTTTAACACTGAAATAGTCAGATGTTCATACATGGGTGTTTCTGCAACTACGGATATTCACACCTGTCAGTGGTTTTAATGTTGTGGCTGATCAATGTTATATACAATATAAAACTTGAATTTGTCTCTCAACAACACAAGGTCTTTACCGCAACACCTAAAAATGCTGCGGTAAAGATGAGTTGCGGAAATGACATTTTTGCTAATATTGCTGATAACTGGCAGCTAGCAAGGTCTGATACATCACTTTTGACTTTTAGCACCAAATATACATGTATTCAACAGTAATATAAATTTGTTTTTTAGAAATGTAGTTCAAAATACACAATTACTAAGCTGAATGGTAAGGACACATAAATACTTAAGAAGAAAAGATGATCTTTATCTTAGTTTTCTGGATCTTGTGAGTGACCTAATGGGGGTGACCCAGTCTGTCAGCCATGTGCTCACATGCTAATTTCCATAGAAACTAGATTTGTTTGGCTTTGAACAAATGTCATATTAAGAGTCTTTTCTCAGTGTTGCGGTAAGGACTCAAAAGTGTGGGACAAGTGTATTTAGATGAAAAAAAAAAATCATATAAATGATTAGTAAACAAAAAAAGATCTTTAAGATGGTGTAAAGTAACATTTATATGAAACTAATTAATTTGAAATAATGTCAAATTGTAAAAGAATTAGCTAATTTTACGTATCTCAGCATTGAGACCACAGGTGTGGGACATGAGCAAAAATGGTGTTTGGACCTATAAATGCTTCATAATTTTTCATTAAATCATATTATTCATTCATTATTTTTTGTGTGTTTATATTTATGAAGCATCAGATGACAAATTTTAACATAAACCTTAAATTTCACTACTGGGAAATTTAAGTGCCCGTAGTTGCAGAAACACCCACATACATAAACAGGACATCTATCACATAAAGAGACAGGAAACAACAAAAATCAAAAAGAAAATCAACAGTGCATGCTAAAGCACTACAAAATGCCTACTGCATGTCTCACACAATAATACCGTTTTAGCACAATGATGTCTACTGATGTGCTTACACAATAGCAGTGGTGACAAAATGTAGTACATCAGCTGAATGAAACTGTCACTGTTTGAACATAGTTGACAGATTTAAATAAAAGACAGTCTAATAAAGTCATACAAACATATGCATGCATCCTCCTTTGAAGACTGTATGAATAGATATGGGAATAATTCTATAATGAGATATGAATATCTTTCTTCACTCCCTTACATTAGGGAAAACTAAGGACCCATTACAACATATTCTGAAGACACACAGACGCTCATGGTTATAAAAAATTCATAAGAGGCCTCCGTTTTTAAACAGAGATTTTAGGAGAATCACAATAAGAATATATATATTTATTTATATTTATTAGGGGTGTAACGGTACACAAACATGACGGTACGTACCTCAGTAGTGAAGTTAACCGTGACCGTTCGGGATGAATACATGTACCGTTACACCCCTAATATGTATATACACACACTACCGGTCAAAAGTTTTTGAAGATTTTTTAATGTTTTTAAAAGAAGACTCTTCTGCTCACCAAGGCTTCATTTATTTGATCCAAAATACAGCAAAAACAGTAATATTGTGAAATATTTTTACAATTTAAAATAAGTATATGTTTTCTATTTGAATATATTTTAAAATGCAATTTATTTCTGTGATGGCAAAGCTGAATTTTCAGCAGTCATTACTCCAGCCTTCAGTGTCACATGATCCTTTAGAAATCTTTTTTTTTTTTTTTAACATCATAATCAGTCGCAAACAGTTGTGCTGCTTTATATTTTTGTTAAAACCGTAATAGATCTTTCCCCAGGAATCGTTGATAAATAAAAAGTTCAAAAGAACAGCATTTATTTGAAATAGAAAGCTTTTATAACATTATAAATGTCTTTACTGTCACTTTATGAACTTGATGCATCCTTGCTGCATAAAAGTATTAATTTTCTTTCAAAAAACTCTAAAAATCTTGTTGACTCCAAACTTTTGAATGGTAGTGTATATGTATCATTTGTGCTCATAAAATGTGAGGAAGTGAAATAGGGCTGACATTACCTTTGAGGACAGTTAAGTGTCTCCCTGAAACAGTCATTTGCTGACACTTCACTGTGGGAGGGGGCAGGACGTTAAGTGTGGTGCTGACTGTTAGCAAACAAGAGAAAATGATACTAATTTAAAACCACCATTAAAAAATCCTAAACAGCACAGGCATCTAAAAAGAAAACAGTGCAAATGCCTTATAAAATACATGAAATTTCAAGAATATATGTGTGGCAAGCAGGCGGGGGCCAAGAGCCATGGAAACTGGAAACGTAGTGAGTCCAGTAGCGCAAGTGCTAATGAGCGTCACCTGCGTGCCACACCGTGTTTTTCACGGAGGAGCGATGTTTGTTTATTTTATAATTAAAGTTACTTTGAACTGGGGCTGGGTATCAATACAGATGTCCTGATTCGATTCAATTCCGATTCACAAGATCTCAATTCGATTCAATTCTCGATTCGATTCAATTCTCAATTTTTGATTCAATGAATTCAATGATTCAATTTTCACTGGCCCCACCACAAAAAAAAGTAATGAATAAAATAGTTATTGTTTTTGTTGTTTTTGACCCATGTATCCTTGTATTGCAATTAATAAGGTTATGACACCCAAAATTTTAGATACCAGTGAAATTTAACAATTCTCGATTCCAATTTCGATACCACAGCTAAAACTACTAACTAATATAAATTTCAAGGATTGTTAAAGACAAGTAAAGTCATTAATAAAAAAAAAGAACAAATAATTAAACTACAAGCAATAACACAAATAAATAGATATAACAGAACAAAGATAAAAATGAAATAATCAGTGCTTTTTAGGTTTTTCAGGTAGGTCTAACAGTAGTTCTCAGGTACAGAAATTGAATAAAGTAAAGAGAAAGCCAGAGAAAACACTCAATCTGCCCTGATCTGGTGTTTCCAGCACATGTAGATTATATTAAACCGTATTACTCTGTTATATTACTTAGATGTACATTTTGCTTCTGTAAATCTGTCTAATCCCTCATCTTTTTTTTTTCCTAGTTTATATACTTACATACATTAGTAATTCATTTTGCACTACATGCTTAATACTTTTATATATTATTATTACTATTATTATTATTCTTCTTTCTTTTTTTTTTTTTCTGTTAATACATATATGCACTATTTGTAAGCAGCCCAGCTGCAATTGCTTTGGCAAAACAAATGTATAGCTTTTGTCATGCCAATAAAGCAGACTTGAATTGAAAAAATTGAATTGAATAAAGTAATCAAATGTAAAATAACACTGCAAATAATATCCACTGTACAAATTAAATAAAGGTTAATCCTTATTAAAGTTACAAAAATGTTATTCATTGAAGAGCAGCTAGTGATGTCTTTGTCTTTTGTAGTTTGATTAACATTAAAAACACAAACAGCAGCAGAAATATTAGGCTGCTGTCACTTTAAGACTAATGCACGGATCCAACATAATAACACACTTGCGTTCTTTCTCTACTGTTTGTTTAAGCCATAACCGACTATGTTTACTTGGATACTCACAAAGGCGGGCATTTTGAGATAAATTTGTGTGAATTTGTCCGTTTAGCGCAAGGAGATGTGAATGAGAAGTCATGTTTTTATTTGCATGCGTTTTCAAGCCTTGCCAATTTAAAGGGTTAGTTCACCCAAAAATGAAATTTCTGTCATTAAGTACTCACCCTCATGTCCTCCCAAACCTGTAAGACCTTCGTTTGTCTTCGGAACACAAATTAAGATATTTTTGATAAAATCCAAGAGTATCTGGTCCACACATAGGCAACAACGACATTGCACCTTTTGAGGTCCAGAAAGGTACTAAAGACATTGTTAAAACCGGCGACGTGACTACAGTAGTAGTCAGGCAAATTATTGAATAAAGTCGCTATTTTTTTTTCAAATACTGAAATGAAGGAGACAACTATGAAGTGACGAGCGAAAAAGTCAGATCCCTGAGGTCCTGAATCAGTAATGACATCATGCAGTTTTGTGCTAAAGGAAGCAAGAGCTCACCCTGTGCTTTGAAGGTGTTTAGGTCCTGGCGGAATGTTTGGCAGGGGCTCTTTTGTTGGAGGATGCTGAGGTAGCCATGTTCTTGGATCTCAGCTTTCTCCTCTTCTTGCTTCCACACAGTCACAATTATCTTCATTGAGGTAATACACAAACACATAATCAGAAGTGCGATCAGCAACACATGCAAGGTGATGTGGCATAGCGTGAGAATTGGTTTTTGATTTCATCATTTCTTGCACTCACACTGTTTGCATTAGAACCTTGCACAAACATGTACAAGTCAGCAGCACAATCGAGTGCCAAAAATATGATGATGATAGAAGTTCCTTCCTGTTTCCATTTATATCACAACCCATATTAAATGCATAACACATGCATGAATGCCAGAAAGTACATAAAAACAAACACATTAGCCATACCTTCACTTTGAGAGTGTTGACAGGGAGCTTATCCAGGGATACAGTCAGAGGGAAGATGACCTCATCACTTAAAACAACTGGTTCATCCACAGGAGACTAAGAAATATAAAGTAAAACATGAGACATGAGACGAGGTAAAGGGCCCCCACTATGACATTTTAAAGGAACACTCCACTTTTTTTGAAAATAGGCTCATTTTCCAACTCCCCTAGAGTTAAACAGTTGAGTTTTACAGTTTTCGAATCCATTCAGCCGATATCCGGGTCTGGCGGTACCACTTTTAGCATAGCTTAGCATAGTTCATTGAATCTGATTAGACCGTTAGCATCTCGCTCAAAAATGACCAAAGATTTTCAATATTTTTCCTATTTAAAACTTGACTCTTCTGTAGTTACATCGTGTACTAAGACCGACGGAAAATGAAAAGTTGCGATTTTCTAGGCCGATATGGCTAGGAACTATACTCTCATTCCGGCGTGATAATCAAGGAACTTTGCTGCCGTACCATGGGTGCAGCAGGTGCAATGATATTACGCAACGCCTGTGACCCCCTGCTTGCACAGGGAGCGTGCCTTGCAACCATGGAAACATTTGTGAGAGACGATGCGTAATATCATTGCGCCTGCTGCACCCATGGTACGGCAGCAAAGCTCCTTGATTATTACGCCAGAATGAGAGTATAGTTCCTAGCCATATCGACCTAGAAAATCGCAACTTTTCATTTTCCGTCGGTCTTAGTACACGATGTAACTACAGAAGAGTCAAGTTTTAAATCGGAAAAATATTGAAACTCTTTGGTCATTTTTGAGCGAGATGCTAACGGTCTAATCAGATTCAATGAACTATGCTAAGCTATGCTAAAAGTGGTACCGCCAGACCCGGAGATCAGCTGAATGGATTCGAAAACGGTAAAACTCAACTGTTTAACTCTAGGGGAGTTGGAAAATGAGCCTATTTTCAAAAAAAGTGGAGTGTTCCTTTAAAGATTCCTAATTTTGATTTAGAGGTCTCCTACAATAGGTTTACATGCATCCAAGGTTAAAAAACACTTTCATCTTCTCATAATATACACTCCTGGGCAATAAATAAATAAATAAATAAATAAATATTTTTTGGTCTTTTAATAGTCTTAACCATTTTAATCACAAATCACTGCTCAGGAAATTAGCAAGAATTGCACAACTACTGTAGATAAAGTAACTAAATATCTTCCCCTTTGTTTTCTTTAAATGTTTAAGCCATGTGGGTAAACTTGCAGACAGCTTTTTACGGGAAGAAGAGTCAGTGTTGTTCTACTTAATGTTACTGGCTTCAAACAGTTCATGAATAGTTGAAAAATGTCTCCCAGTTCGTTTGAGTTTAATGTGAGACCAAATATTCACTATCGGGTTCAAATGTGGACTCTGACCGGCCAAAACATGAGCCTGATGGACTTGTTCTCAAGCCACTTCTTGGTTGTCTTTGCAAATTGGGCAGGAGGATTGTCTTGTTGGAAAATAACATCTGATCATTCCTCTTTAGATATCAACTTTTCATTTGTGGAAGGCAAGCCATTCTGCAATATTCTCCAATTCTCCAAAGCATGACTTTTCACAGTGAAGTAGGTCACCAATACCAGCAGCTAAAAAGGCTCCCCACAATGACACCTCTTCCTCCATGCTTCACTGTGGTGCATTTGTTGTTGTATTTCTCAGCAGATTTTCACAGTGCACCATGCAACTCGCATTTCATTGTGATCACTCCACACACAACTTCCCATATTCAGCAAAAAAATTCACTCTGTCTTTGACGTTTTTCTGAGACAGCAATGTAGTGCAAGTAGTGCATTTGCTTAAATTTTGCTTTCATTTGTGGTTAAGACAATTAAAAGCTTAGTGTTGTTTAGCCATTTTGGGCTTGGCCCATTTTTTTTGGCCAGGAGTGTATATTGCAGCATCACCTCTTTTTTCACAGTGTCTGAAACGGTTTAATAAATGATTCAGCCTCGCCAAACCCCTCCTTTCTGCAAGCCTACTCTGCTCTGATTTGTCAGATGGCCCAGTCTGTTGAGATTGGTCTACCGTTTACAGTGTATGTTGGAAACAAAACGGCAATTACCATATCTGAATTTCAGCACTGGAGGCTTCCTCAGCACTTGTATACACAGTGATAAGAACCATAACAATGGCGTTAGTTGTACTGTATCAATTCGAGCCCGAGTCCTCATCCTTTGGAAGTGCATGCAAAGTGGATTTCAGCGTGTTCTCAACATGCTGACAACATGAACCAAACTCTTCCAGGCCTCAGCTACAACTACAGTGTTTGAGGGCGGGTCAAAGTAGACATTGTTCGCGGGCAGCCAATGAAGACCATAGACGGGCAGTTTGTAAACGTAGGTTCAAGCAGGAAGCTGAGCTGGAATAACTGAAGACTCATTTCAGGCAGTTCAGAATTGGTTCTTTCTTTTGGGAAACAATAACTCTAGTTCTCGTGCACTTTCATCTTTAAAACTTTGCAGACATTTTACATTCACAAACTCACAAAGCTATATTACACACTACATGAAAGGCAGTATCTGAAAAAAGCATAATAGGGGCACTTAAAGACACTATTCTTATCTATGTGTAGAGTATCTATGTGTTCTTATACTTCAGGGACAATAAACATAGCCACACAACCTTGGACTACAGCTTGAGCATCATGGCTCTGTAATGTATGACTTCTAAAACTGGCACATTTAAAATGATTTGCACTATGGGGTGTGACTACCAAGAAAGCAGAGCAAATAGCAGACTAAGCCCTCATTTCAAAGGTGGGTTGAACCTCCCTAACCTGCGCAATCTGTTTGGAAAACTAATCGCTATGCTTTGCTTCTTATGAGAATTTTCAATATGGAAAAAAACAGATGCATCGAATGGCAACTTGATGGGCTGTCTTTGTTAGGTGTGAAGAATTTGTCCAAAACTCAAATAACTGTCAGCAACCATTTTAAAGAAAATGACTTGATTACAGTGACCATATTTGACTAGACATCATTTACAATCTGCAGATATTACTTAACCTTCAAATAGCATCTGTATGCTGAGAAAGAAAGACATTTGAGAGGCTGGGGGCTTGGAAAAATATTGAAAATGGGTCCCTACAAATACTCAGGTGAAGTGACTTTAAAAAACACTCAGACGTAATAAATCTATGTTTGTCGATTGAGTGTTGCACTTTTCTTCTAAAGTTTGAAAGTGTATAGTAACAAAATCATTTTTGGAGTTATTTTTATGCGGCCTTTTAAAGTTAAGTTTTATATATATATATATATATATAAATTATCAGTGATTATGGGTTTTATTTTTTGCTTATCTGTGAAGTTTGTTTACTAACTTTGGATCGCTTCACACCGAAGCTGTTTCTCTTCTGTCTTGTTCAAAATCATTGTTCATCTGATTTTTTCCATCTAATATACTACATTAACACTAAATCAGCATGAAACAGAAGTTGAAATAGTCCTTTCTTCCCTATTGTGGCGTATATTCAAGTGAAAAGGCTTCTCGAACAAGAAAAAATGTAGGGCGGGACTTGATTTTGTCAATCAGCAATTGATTGGATCGCTGTGGTTTGATATTGCTGTGATCTCATGTGCGTGACAGATTTACCCGCCCTTGTGCCAGTAAACACATCATCAGAGAAGAGAAGAGAAGAGAAGAGAAGAGAAGAGAAGAGGAAGGGTAAGTTATTTTGATTAAAGATTACGAGGGCACATGAATTAAAAAATTATGTGCACAGATAAATCGTTTATAATAAATACTGCAATATTCTATAAAAAAAAACAAAACAAAACAAAGAAACAAGAATTGTCAATTTTGAGTGCACCTGTAGGTGTTGAAGTCAAGACTGTTATAGAATATACTGCATGAAATACACATGGTAGCATTTTGGCCAGAGCACTAAAACAGGAAGTTCTTACCAGTAATTAGACTACCCTTCGTTATAAATTAGGACTGTGTTCTGCATGGTTACCAACTTACCAGCCATATGAAAAGGCACACACATCTTTCAAACAGTACAGTAACAGGAAATATCAACACTTCCGTGTTATTATAGATAAAGTCAAGTGTATTTGCATGCATAACAGAAACTTTACCTCTACAAGGAACAGCTATAATCCAATAGACTACAGTGTTTTTTTAAGCACCTGCACAGGAGCCTTGCGGAATTCCCTCACGCCGTTGCCGGGGTTGTTGTGAATGAGGAGCGGCTTGCATTCCCTGAAGCCCCGGTACCTCGGGCCCCCTCTACCTGCGCATCCCACGTCCGCAGCATCATCATCGTCCGTATCCTCCACACACTCATCCCCGCTGCTGTGGTAGTCGTGATACAGAGGCTGTGTCCGTTGTCGGTTATCGCCCGGGCTAACGCTGGCCACGGCGCTGAGAGAGCCAGCCAGCTCCCTCCAAGAGCGACTGCTGTGATGCTCCGAGCCGCTGCCATCAGATGCCGCAGTGTTCGATCCGGACACAGACGCGACGTTCTGGGAGCGCAAAACCAGGAGAAAGCGCACAGTTTCCCCCAGATAAAGGTGGCTGCGACGCGGAAGCGTGCGGTATTTGGCCGGGTCAGACAGGTCTGAGATGGGGACGGCCGGGAAATACATGAAGTACTCGCATTGCGATTCCATCATTAACACCATAACCATCACAGCGCACTGCAAGCAGACAGCGAAGGTATCCGGTTAGCCTATGCAGTCTGCAAATAACACTCCCATTCAAATAAGAATCAGTAAATTAAACAAACCCGTTTTACCTTTCAGCTCAGTTCATATTAGGGTTTCCCAGATTGAAGAAAAATTACATTCATCATATTTTGCCCCATTTCGGTTGTCTGCCCGTTGACGTATACAATACATTGAAGTGCGCTGTATGACAGGCATGCTTATCGAGTTAAGATGGAGTAGATCGGGATAATAACTAGGCGAGAATAGTCGCTTTTCGATTAAGGTGAATAATGGTTTAGCTTTTTGGATAATTCTGCAAATAATTATTATATTCAGTTACTTCATTTGTACTGATATTCATTTGAAATGTATATTATTATTTCCCCCAAAAAAATGTTTATGTATATTCAGCCATGAGGAAAAGTACCGTGTTTTGAAGCTTCTGTCTGAATTTAAATGTAAATTGTTTTGAGCTAATTAAGATAATAATGTAGTAAATATGGTAAAGATGTTAAAATTTGTTTTCGTTGAGAATTTTTTTTTTAAGCTTTAAATTTGAGTGTTCATAAAAAACACTTCTTAATGTTATGCATTTTTGCCCCTTCCTTCACCTATTTTCCTTTGGAAGTCAGTGAATACTTGAATGTTATTTAATTTTAGCATATTTCATTGAAGGCAATGCAGATTAAATTTACCGTTTTGAATGTTTGCATATTGAACATTGAATCAAATCAAAACATGATAAAGTTGTCTCTGAGAGTATACAGTCAGGTCCATAAATATTGGGACATCGACACAATTCTAATCTTTTTGGCTCTATACACCACCACAATGGATTTGAAATGAAACGAACAAGATGTGCTTTAACTGCAGACTTTTAGCTTTAATTTGAGGGCATTTACATCCAAATTAGGTGAACGGTGTAGGAATTACAACAGTTTGTATATGTGCCTCCCACTTTTTAAGGGACCAAAAGTAATGGGACAGATTAACAATCATAAATCAAACTTTCACTTTTTAATACTTGGTTGCAAATCCTTTGCAGTCAATTACAGCCTGAAGTCTGGAACGCATAGACATCACCAGACGCTGGGTTTCATCCCTGGTGATGCTCTGCCAGGCCTCTACTGCAACTGTCTTCAGTTCCTGCTTGTTCTTGGGGCATTTTCCCTTCAGTTTTGTCTTCAGCAATTGAAATGCATGCTCAATTGGATTCAGGTCAGGTGATTGACTTGGCCATTGCATAACATTCCACTTCTTTCCCTTAAAAAACTCTTTGGTTGCTTTCGCAGTATGCTTCGGGTCATTGTCCATCTGCACTGTGAAGCGCCGTCCAATGAGTTCTGAAGCATTTGGCTGAATATGAGCAGATAATATTGCCCGAAACACTTCAGAATTCATCCTGCTGCTTTTGTCAGCAGTCACATCAACAATAAATACAAGAGAACCAGTTCCATTGGCAGCCATACATGCCCACGCCATGACACTACCACCACCATGCTTCACTGATGAGGTGGTATGCTTTGGATCATGAGCAGTTCCTTTCCTTCTCCATACTCTTCTCTTCCCATCACTCTGGTACAAGTTGATCTTGGTCTCATCTGTCCATAGGATGTTGTTCCAGAACTGCGAAGGCTTTTTTAGATGTTGTTTGGCAAACTCTAATCTGGCCTTCCTGTTTTTGAGGCTCACCAGTGGTTTACATCTTGTGGTGAACCCTCTGTATTCACTCTGGTGAAGTCTTCTCTTGATTGTTGACTTTGACACACATACACCTACCTCCTGGAGAGTGTTCTTGATCTGGCCAACTGTTGTGAAGGGTGTTTTCTTCACCAGGGAAAGAATTCTTCGGTCATCCACCACAGTTGTTTTCCGTGGTCTTCCGGGTCTTTTGGTGTTGCTGAGCTCACCGGTGCGTTCTTTCTTTTTAAGGATGTTCCAAACAGTTGATTTGGCCACACCTAAAGTTTTTGCTATCTCTCTGATGGGTTTGTTTTGTTTTTTCAGCCTAATGATGGCTTGCTTCACTGATGGTGACAGCTCTTTGGATCTCATATTGAGAGTTGACAGCAACAGTTTCCAAATGCAAATTGCACACTTGAAATTAACTCTGAACCTTTTATCTGCTCCTTGTAAATGGGATAATGAGGGAATAACACACCTGGCCATGGAACAGCTGAGCAGCCAATTGTCCCATTACTTTTGGTCCCTTAAAAAGTGGGAGGCACATATACAAACTATTGTAATTCCTACACCGTTCACCTGATTTGGATGTAAATACCCTCAAATTAAAGCTGAAAGTCTGCAGTTAAAGCACATCTTGTTCGTTTCATTTCAAATCCATTGTGGTGGTGTATAGAGCCAAAAAGATTTGAATTGTGTCGATGTCCCAATATTTATGGACCTGACTGTATGTAGCTCCATGTGTTGTGTTATTTGCAGGCTACACATGGAAAGACAAGCAAACTTCCAGTTCCAGCCTATTTTTCCATTGTTTAACTTTGTATATCAAATATGCACTCTGTAGAATGACCTTATCTCATTCAGTACAGAGATCATTGATAAGGACACTCACCCCGGTTTCACAGACAAGGCTTAAACTAGTCCTAGACTAAAATGCATGTTTGAACTGTTTCAACTGAAAGAAACTTGCTCTGAGATATCTCAAAATATGTCAGTGCAGTTGTTTTGTCCCAAGATGGACATCAGATATATTTTTGTCGAACACATGTTTATAAAAGATACTTAAATGCCCTAATTGAACTAAGGCCTAATCCTGGCTTAGGCTAAGCCCTGTCTGTGAAACTGGGCCCAATACTATTAGAAAACATATCCGAAACAAATTCATCACAAAAGTCGTAAAAGTTTAAGTTGTTTTATTTTACTACATACAAGTAACCCAAATCAAGTTGATCACACTCAAATATTTACAGAGGTTTCCCCATATATTCAAGTAACAAAGAAAAATAATAAATATGGTAAACAGGTTTGAAAAATCTCAGACAAAGAGAAACCCAACCAGAAACATCATGTGAATTGCATTATGGCCTCAAAAGTGCAGAACAGACATTAATGAGTTTACTTATCCTGCTCAAATGAAACTGAATGACTCATACTGATTTATAGATTGTGTTGTAAGAGCAGTGTAGCATGGAAAAAGCACACTTTTTAATTAACTTTCTGCCTGTCTTTTTCTTCTCTTATGATATGATAGTTAATGTCAGTTGGATCAAATCTGCAAAGACACAGAATGTAGGCTGCATTTGCCCACTTGCACGCCTTCTGAATTAATTTTCCAGTCAATGAATATAATGAGAAACTGTGTGCCAATTTTTGTCATATCAAGATTCCAAGCACAGAAACATCAGTACCTCTTTGGTTTATCTTTAAATTGCAGTACCACAGGTAATCTACCTAAAGAGTCATGAAGACGCTGAACCTACTGTTTTGTATGACACGCAGGTATTACAGCACAATATTGCCAGACTTTAAGTCTTATTACAGAGTATTCACTAAAATGAGGTGAATGAATGTAAAAGCTATTATACATCTCAAGCTGAACAGGAAATCAATGCTTAAATTCAATTTAGGTGAATTTCTTCAAAATGTTTTACAGCAGTAGCATTAATATTTTCTTTTTAATGCCAGAAGCATTAAATTAGCCAACATCAGAGTTTTTAAAGAGAAAAGGGTATTATCAAAATGGATCATTATGTCTTGGAACACTTTCAAATCAAGTCTTTTTTGTAAAATATAATCAGTTAAATGCATCTTCTTTCACTCCATGTTTACTGAACAAAAATCTTTTTTCTAAGATTTGAATTTAAATCATTTAATTATTTTTGAATTTAGCTCCATCAATAACTGCATGTGATCTGCAAACACAGAAGCTACTGTGGATGGAAAATTCAGTGATAAAGACAGTTAATTAACTGGCAATAGTACAATTCAAACTAAAATGGAATGGGGTATTAAAATGCAAGTCAAAATATGCAGTTGTTTATCAGTTACACAAGGAAATGATTGCTAATTATAGTCATGCATATAAATCCTAACTATACAATAAATGACACATGAATGAGCATACCTAGTGTTTTCTTCATTTCAACAACTTCTGAATTAGAACAGAGGAAGTAAATTAATTTGTAATGCAAGATATCGTCTTTCTCTGCGGACTGAAATTTGCATAAAGCTGGCTCTATTTATACATGGGGCAATTTGCACAGTGCATTCCAGTCAAATTTCTACACTACGTTTTCTCAGCACTCACGATAAGAGAAAAAACATTTTAGTTTTAGAGTATAAATGCAGTAGATACACAGAGAAATTTATACAAAAGCATAATAAATACAGCAAGCTTTGATATTAAAGCACTGCTTCACAAAGGTACTAACTGTAAGGCAAAATAACCATTGAGTTTTGGAATTTCAGGTGGAGTTTTTTCTGGTCAATAAAGTGTCTATGACAGGCCTCAGAAATGACCGCATTTACCATGCTAATAAACATTCACCATCTTTTTTTACTCAAAACATCAAAATAAAAATGCTGAAAATATCAAACTCTAGCAAACATCAAGAGGTAAACAGACTGTTACAGGAAGTGCATTGGCCAATCAATGAGGTTAATAAATACAAATCTACAGCTCATTTTGCCCTTTATGAATGGTCATATTATTTCACAGTGTTAAAAACTGGAGATGTTGTTCTCACAGACCCAGGGAAGTCATGATAGCTTATACTGTTTCACAGAAAATCGAACTATTGCAAGTCTGCTTTTGTGGCTTCTCTCAGTTCCCAGTTTTTAAAACTGAATGTGAGGCACATAAAACAAAAGTTTGCAATGTATTCAATTAGAAAACGCCGTCAGGATTCCTGTTGAATAATTACCCATTTAAATGGATATAAAATGAAATTCCAGCCACTCTGAACAGTACCACTGTTTGAATCATGTGTGCCAAACAATGAAGGGTCTGTGAATCCACTTTTGTGGAATTTCTTCATACAGCAAATGGATATCCATGTTTTTTGTACCATAAACAAATCCAAATGCATTTCCAATATCAAATTGCTATTTCATTGGATGCAAAAGCCTTTTAGTTGGTAGTGATACTAGATGTTCACTAACACTTTCAAAAGTTTGGGGTCTTTTTTTCCTTTTTTTTTTTTTAAAAGAAGTCTCTTATGCTAACCATTTATTTGATCAAAAATACAGTAAAAACAGTAATATTGTGAAATATTATTATGATATTCTGTTTTCTATTTTAATATATTTTAAAAGTAATTTATTCCTGCGATGGCAAAGCTGAATTTTCAGCATCATTACTCCAGTCTTCAGTGTCACATGATCCTTCAGAAATCATTACTGT
This sequence comes from Mylopharyngodon piceus, assembly GCA_039654765.1. Classification (NCBI taxonomy): domain Eukaryota; kingdom Metazoa; phylum Chordata; class Actinopteri; order Cypriniformes; family Xenocyprididae; genus Mylopharyngodon; species Mylopharyngodon piceus. The sequence goes on along the minus strand of CM077442.1, from coordinate 32,020,070 downwards.
AATTTATTTTAACAAATATTTTTGTGGAAAACGTAATACATTTTTAGTAGGATGAAAAGTTCAAAAAAGAACAGCATTTATTTGAAATAGAAATCTTTTGTAACATTATAAATGGCTCTATTGTCACTTCTGATCAATTTAATGCATCCCTGTTAAATAAAGTATTAATTTCTTAAAAAAAAAAAAAAAACAAAAAAAAACATACTGACCCCAAACTTTTAAACCCTAATGTGCCAAAGATACTTTATCTGATTAAAAGTGGGTTTTAATAGTGTGTTTGAAACCCTGCAATAGAGATGGGCGATATCATTTGTGGTATACCAGTAAAACTTCTCTCCACGATAAGACTCACCGTCGCTTTGCTGAGAGCGATGGGTGTTTCCCACACACTCAAAGAGAGAGCGAGAGAGTCTTACATACCACGCAGAACTGACATGCTATATGTAAACTTAAAGTAAATTTGTAAATTTAAAGTAAATCTGCAACTTTTTCATTTCTGCAAGGGCTGGTGTTTTTTTTTGTAGCCAAAACAGTGGTGAATGGTACTATGTTTATATCGTCATTGACATCGTTATCGCAATAAATACAAGAAAATATCGCGATACATTTTTAAGTCCATATCGCCCATCCCTACACTGCAACCACTTAGATGACATGTATACTGCTAAGTTGCGTTTTCGTACCACACCATGGCTTGTCATGGACAGAGAAGCAGCATTTTCTCACTTCTTCTCAATGTCACTTCAACTCACCAACAGCGAGCTTTTTGCACTTAGCCACCATCTGGCATGTTTGCACCATTATATTACACCAGCCACTGTAATGTACCTCTTCTTCATTCTGACACTTAGCATTGTATAAATTAGCATGTAGAAGGGCAAGATGAGGAGGAAGAGCCGATGACAAAGTATATGTCTTGGATATCCCTTCTCCTCTAGTAGTGCAGCACAGAGGCCCATGGAGCCAAAATGGGTCAGAACTACTGACCTTGAGGCAAAAAGGTGCAACTAGCTCACTATCTAAATCTTACTTTTGAATCAACCTGATGATCTAACGATTGATTCCGAAACAGAATGGTCCCATCCCAGTCCCTTTCCACAAGCCTCTTTCCCCCACGGTCTTCAGTCCTGAGTTTCGAGGACTCCCTCCTTATTGGAAGCCCTCCAGCGACTGGGGGTTGCTGGACACGCGGGAATTGCCGAAGATCCAGCAAGTCTTTGTATTGAATCTCAGGCCTGATCATGCGTAGGCAAGCTTCCCACGTGGCGTTGTCCAGTCCCGACTGCAACTCATAACCCAAGATCTTCACTAATCCACTCTGGAAAGGGCGGATGGTCTTGTCTCGGATACGACTGGCTTCTATGGGGCGGCCGCCGTCGCGTAAGCAAATGCGAGTGAGAACCTCCCGTTTGGTCCTAAGCAAGGCCACCTCAGTCTCCATTCGACTACGCCCAAAGCGCTCTACTTCCTGCCAAAAAGTAAGATTAAAAGCTTGGTAAAGGTGCCAGTCTAGCGCATTCCACTCACGTAATTTTGATCTTTGCTTGTCTGTTAAAGCCAAAGGGGCTGGAGCTGCAGCTTTGCCCACCCATCCTGACCTTCCACTGGACACTTGCTGCCTGGCGTTTAGGCTAAAAGAAACCACAGCATCTAGCGGCCAGCACAGAGCGTGGCGCAGCAGCACCATAGATTGGTCAAAATACTCAGAGAGAAGAATGAGCTTGAAATTCCGACGCACTGCTGCCACACCGCGCTTGGCCAGAGCTAGGCTGAAGTTGGAGGTATGGTCCAGACCAAAGTCAAACCACATCAGGTTGCGGGCATAATGGTTGTTTCGGAGTCTGGGGTCGTAGTACTTATAGGGGTTGTCTGCAAAATCACCCAGTCCTTTGGCACGCCTGAAGGCAGGGGCAACGTTTTTATAGTAGGCATAAGAAGATTCAGCTAGCGCCACAGGGTCTCGAAGGATGGAGAAATAGAAGGTGTCTGCTGGCATGACCTTTTCAACCTGTAACAAAAGTGAAAAAGAGAATAACATTCCAAATAGGAACATTTTCAATCATGTAACTGAACTCAAATATAAATGGTTATAGAAGAGGAGATTTCTACAGTTTTTCCTGCTTAAAAAGTCCAGATTCTGGACTAAAAGAAAATAAACATGCTATTAAAGTAATTATTTAGTTAATTAGTATCTGACCAGGAAAAAAAAAAGCCAGGGCCACCTAGGGCCAGTTGTTCAAAAGTAATCTGATTTTGGCTATCGGATTGGATCAAATCTTGAAAATGGGATTCTGAAATCAGATTAGATCACAAAATCCAATCTTGGTTTTGATCTAAATAAAATCAATTTGTGTTGTTCAAAACATTTTAGTAAGATTGGGATACCTTTGATCCAAAAAATCTGGATAATACTGATCCCATCAGAAGGGTGGATTTCAGGAACAAAAATGTAATAAACTTTAAAACTGGTCGAAAAATACAACATTTTTATAATGTAATATACATACACAATTTTTTTTTATGTTGCTCTTGATTAGTTTAACTGTTAAAGTAATAAATTAGAAATAGACATTAGGCTACATATTTAGCCTTTCGATAATACTGTAAAGTAAAAAAGAGATTTTGGTGCCATAAAATAATCCCCAAACAGCTGTAAATATCAAACAAAAATATTATATTCAATTCAAAGTGTTTTTTTAATCACTGTTTATAAACTACACTGGCACAATAATAAGAGATGTACCAGTCAAAAGTTCTTTGAGAGCAAACGCAAAGTTTCTCGGATGAATGATACGCAAAACTTTTCTGAGAGAACACGAAAGCATTGAAATGTTTATTTTCCCACCCCCATCTCATATTCTTTTTATCACCATGTCCCTGTAGGGACTCCATAGAGATAGTAATCCATATTTGGTAATCTGAAAAGTGTGTATCTGGATCAGGGTGATCCAATCCAATTTTGCTTTGAAAAACCAGCACAAAAGTAAGATGGATTACCTGATGCTGGATAGCAAAACATGGGATTTCCAAATCCAGATCATTCTGATTCAGATTAAACTTTTTGAACAACTGGCCCCTAGTGTCAGAAAGAAAGGTCTTTGATGCCCAAACTGTTTTAGGCCATAAAAACAATATTAATACTAAGGAATTAAATCAGTTTTGTTGCTTAGAAACCTAATTAATTTGATTAAAATATGTATGAACACAGAGTGTGAGTTCAACAGATCTGTCCAAGAAAATGCCAGCTACCATATGCTGTACCTCTGGTTTGTTGAAACGCATGTGATTTCCCATAATGTCAAATTCTGCCACGTGAGGGCCTCTGTATCCTTTCACCCTCTGGGCGATAAAGGGCAGCGGGTAGCCAAATTGGTACCCCACAGGCAGGGCAAATTTAAGGCCCCGCTCCTCTCCAAAGCGATAGAGCAAATTGAGAACGGTGCTGCTTGCTGTCTTGTGAGTCTTCAGGAACATGATGTGGATGTGGGGTTGACAAGACCCCAGAGAGGCCCCTTGGGAATTCTCAGAGGGAAGAGAGTAGAGGGAGTGAGGCCTCTCTGGCTGCATCCAGCTAATGTAGAGAAAGAACAAATTATGACATAAAAATGATAACAAGAACGAAAATGAATCTCCTGTTCTACTCAATATAATAAGAGAAAAATGACAGGATGAAGAGTGAAATGAGGAGAAGAAGTTAAACAAGACAAAAAGGCCTGTCAGGTTACAGATAATAACACAATAGAGATAATTGAGATAAAGTGAGGAAGTAGAGAATAAACACTTCAAAGAGAATGGGTGAGAATAGAGTACCTCATAATGAATTCAGAGATATTCTGAGAATGTGAAATGCATAATCACTTAAGATAATCGCATAAGATCCCGTACAGAAGAATAATTACACAATACTCTTGACTGGATAAATAGCATTTCTTAAAGGGATAGTTTATTTAAAAAAAAAAAAAAAAAAAAAATGAAAATTCTGTCATTATTTACTCACCCTCATGTCGTTCGAACCTGTATGACTTACTTTTCAAAATATCTTCTTTTGTGTTCAACAGAAGAAATAAAGTAATGCAGGTGATGACAGCATTTTAATTTATTTAATTTCTGGATAAACAAGGAAGTGAATTTCCTTCTCAGAAAAGCCTTTAGGCCATGTCACAGTTATTAGCTATTATTATTATTATTAGTTATTAGAAGTTATTAGCCTATATAGCATTATCAGATTTTGCTGCAGGAAATAATCCAGAAACATTTAAGCAACATTATTTCTTAACACTGGGTGTTAAATGACAATAATATGTATTCAAGCAATGTTTTTATAAATGCTGTAGAGTACAGTAGAGTAAAAAAGAGGAAAATTGGTATTTGAGAAGGAATGAAAATAGAAATGGGAACATTTTCTTGCCTCTTGTTGAAGATGACTCCCAGTAGTTGCCCAGCAAAAGCGATGACAACAAATACCAGGAGTGCTTTCCATATGGGCCCCAGCCGATAACATCCCAGCCACCGCATTCTCCTATTACCAAGAAGAGGACGGTTAGCTTCGACTGTGATATTGTGCAGCACAGGAGAGTGAAATATTCATTAATAGAATATGAAATGATAAATAACCAACAAAGGAACAATAAAAGGGAAGAACGTGAGCATGCGAAGTGTGGAATGTGTTAGAAAGGAGAAGCCGTGATTGTAAACACAAAAGTGACATGACAGAGAAGTGGCAGAAAATGGAGAAGACATTCAATATGACAGGGAAAAGAAGACGACAAACAGGCAGGTGTATCTGTTGTCAGATCAAATCCACATATAATAAACACATACAAAAACATTAAAGGCTGCTATTTAAAACTATTTTCCATGCCTTATGTATGTCGCTTTATCAGCAACCTAGACTCTCTGCTACTCAGGCTTTGATCAAAGCGAACAGACTTTTGTCTAGTGCTTCATTGCAAACTAAATTATGTTTCCATGAAAACGGATGTAGAGGAAAATTAAACAGTCTGAGGGACAGAATAGATGCAAAAAAAAATGGCCTTTGTTTCCATACGCTTGCCTCGTCTTGTTGAAAAGGGTGTTGCAGAATTCGTTCGGACAAAGACAGACTGCCGCTGTCATAAATCACAGATTTATGAGCCTGACACACTTACCGAGCTGACCGTCTGAAAGCCATGATAAAATCCGGCCGGTATCACTATAGATCGGCGCTTGGCAACAGCCACGGTGCATTTCGGCCGATGCCTTTCAAATCCGCCCGACGACGTCTGTGTAATGTATGTGCTCCATCCGTGCGTACATGGTCCGACAACAGAGCGCCTGCACGATTGCCCTCAAGTGCGTTAAATTTCCCGTTTCCTTGACATTCATGCGCTTTGCTTCAGTTTTTCGATAGGTTATGACGGAGAAAAGGGACTGCTTTGTGTTTTGGGTGAGTGTGTGGGCGGGTGTTTAGGGACCAGTCTGCTGCTATGTGTGAGTCGAGGTCTGACGTCAGACCTGCTCTTTGCTTATAAGCACAAATCCAAATTTGCAGGAACGATAAGCAAAGGCATTATTGCAAGCGGAGCACATAAGTAAACAGCACACCCATCATTATTAAAAACAAATGAGATTGCCACGAATACAGTACTCTTCGATGTTTTATAATATTTTTTAGAGCATTAGAGGTATACATGCAGTTTTTTTTTTTTTTTTTTTCCATTATTATTATTATTGTGATAGATATGTTAGATCAGGGATGGGCAACGTCAGTGCTGGAGTGTCGCTCTCCTGCAGAGTTTAGCTTCAACCCAGATAATAATAATAATAATAATAATAAAAACTCACCTGCCTGTATCCTTAGTAATCCCAAATACACTGATTTAGCTTGCTCAGGTGTGTTATAAAATATTATTTTGCATAAAATGAACTTTGCATGTAAAGTAGCTAGTTTTAAAAACATCAAGACCTCACACATCAAGATCAACACAAAAGTACAACTTTTTAAATCTTTGTTCACTTACTTTTGCCAAGTCTAGCCTTGCGAATATGCCTACTTCCATGCAAGGGGAGACCAGGGAGTGTTGTAACACGGGGTGAGATGTAACACTTTGGCTGCATCTGAAATCGCATACTTCCCTACTATATAGTAGTGCGAAAAACAGTATGTGGCAAAAGAAGAATGTCCAAATTCACAGTACTCATAAAAGAGTAGTAGACCTACTTGTGAATGGCATTTGTGAATGGCAGTGAAGCGACGTAACTGACGCTGGTAGGTCACATGATAATGACAGCATGGCGGATGTAGTCCGTCCGAATTATATTACTACACACATTCATACTATATAGAATGTACACGCGCTGAACATGTCTGTCTGAGCTCATGGCCAAAGGAGTATACTTTGAAAGTCTTGTGCGCTCAACTGTGCAGAACTCTGAAAAATAAGTATACACGGGCCTTTACATGCACATTCACACAAACAAGTGTGGCAATTGTTTTGGGCTACATTTTAAGTTTTTTTTGTCAGTTTAAAATGTTCACGTTGTTCAAAACTGTTTTTTCTTTGTTCTTCAATGATGTTTATGCAAAAATTGGATAGTGTGAATGTTATGTCAGCAAATTACATAAGTGTTACATCTATCCCCAGCTAGTGTTACAAACTCACCCCAGTACTGGGGTAGATTTTAACAGCGGAACTCTTTGTATTTTACATTAACTCACATAATCTGTGATTAAGCAGTACACATCCAAGTGAGATTTCTTTGTAGTAGACAAATGTGGCTACCATGTATCCATATTTGAGACATCTAACACAAACCATCCCCAGTCTCCCCCATGCGAAAAACAGTTTGTGAGCCGAGTAGTATGTCTGAATGCATAGTATTCATAAAACAGTAGACAAAAAGTACCCAGATGACCTACTACTTCCACTGAGATTCGGAAGTGCGCATCCAATGGGCATGTTACTATCCCATGAGGCCACAGAAGTGGATTTGTGAATGGCGTAGGGTGCTTCTCAAACGGAAGTCTGCATCCTAGGCTGCGTTTAACTCCATTTTTAGACATACACTTGCGAACTTCCTTAAGCACTTCCCCTCCCCACCACCATTCTGAAGTGCGTTCAACTTCGTCAAGTGGATGAGGGAAGTTTATTTGGACAGACCCTCGACCCCTCGATATTGAACGAGGGAGCGTGTCTCCTCAACAGCTGCTTCCCAATTTAGAGTCTGCATCCTTCAAAGGATTTGGACTTTAAAAAACACACCTTCATAGGCCACAAAGGTTGGAAAGGGCATTGTTAAATGGGATGGTCTAGCCTACTGAGGATTGTTACTGTCTCTTAGCAACTATGACAGCTGCCGTTGATGAGTGACAGTAACGTTTGTACGAGACTTTTTTGAAAGTTATTTTAAATGGTCTGAAAACAAAACAGGGTTCACAAACTGTCTAAATATGTTCAAGGCCGCGAAGGATCCATCTGTTGTATCCTTCATTTCACGGGAAACGAAGGACACATTTGGAGGCCACATTTGAAGGAGACTTCGAATTGGGACAGGAAAGGCCTCTGCAGCATTGAACACTAGAATGAGATGGTCTAATAAGTCCCTGCGGTCATGACACGAAAATACTATTCAAATTATAATTTTAAAAATACTTTATATTAAAAACCTTTATGTCAACTGGCTTTCTATTAATGCAGTACAGGTAATGACAACAATCTGTGGTCTCCCAGTGGCTTACATTACGCACGGTTTAACATTGTGTGATTCATTTACAACAAAACAAAAGAAACATAATGCCTTTATCTCAAAAATATTTTTTTGTCTTGCATTATGTAGGGAAATTGGACAATCTCAATGCCGATTCATTTTCCGTTAATTCTTTTTGTGAATTGGAATGTTTGCAAAGGATTGTTTGTGATTGGAGGATGCAAAGGTTACACTCGATGCATCCTTTAAAACAGGCCGAATGAAGGACGCGAAACAAAGGTTTTCTTCAAAGGATCCTTTCAATTGAGACATTTGACAGAGTTTGATGATGTGGCAGCCGAGATATGCAGCCTTACTAGGATACAGCCTTCTGACTGAGAAGAACCCATTGAAGCCAGCAACTGTTGCTGGTCACAGTGACAACATGGCGACAAATTTTCTGAATTTTTTTCATATTACACACATTCATATTATATAGAACAGTGGTTCCCAAATTTTTTAGAGTTGCGTACCCCCTGAGGCATTTACCCCCTCTCTTCCACTCAAACTGCAGTCACAGCTTTTCCATTAAAAGTGGGGTATGTATTTTTTCAACAACACTGTTTGGAAGTTAGTCAGGCCGACACCAACAACAAATGTCTAACCAATCAGCATTAGGGGCGTATGACGGTCGAGGAGACAGAACGAGCAAGAGGGAGATTTGAAAAAGAAAAAAAAAACGCAGAAAGAGAGATGATGAGACACAATACAAAAGAGCTCAAAAGAATATCACTGGAATGAAGGTTTATGACTGGGCAAGTGCTTTAGGACCAGCATTAATATTAGAAAAGCTTTCCAGCGCTGGAGAGAGCTAAGCGGGAAGGCCTGAAAACAGACGTGGAGGCTGCTTTGATTCCGCTTCTCATGTGAGTAACACTGGGTTTGAGTGTCATTGATTGTCTGAAGCTGCTGTGCTGTTTGCGACTAACAACGAACACTTGTTTGTATTTACTCGTGTGTACTGTACATTCATTTTTTGTGCTTCCTTGTCGTTCGTTCATCATCAGCGCTTTATTTTTCGTGAAGCATTTTGTTGCGCGTCAGCTGTGATGAACAGACATCCACTCTCGCATTGCGTAACAGTGGCCAGATAGTGACAGTTGAGCAGGTAAACCACTGCAGACTGACGATTGCTAGAGAATGCGTTGTTTGGCATCATTGTTAGTGCACTCGCCTTGCCTGCCAGCAGCGGACGGGCTGGGGTTCGAGACCGACTCGGAGCAGGGTGGTTAGGATTGGAGAGTGAGTTTTGGAGGCGGAGCAATAAAGAGAGGGTTGATTTCAAATATCAACAATGTCCAACAGCGTTGTTGAAAAAATACATACCCCACCTTTAAGGGACAATATTTGCCCCCTTAAATAGATTTTCAGATGCATTTTTACCTTTATAAAGGCAAAGATTTTCTAACCCCTATTAAATGTATGTCATGTTGACTCTCCCGATTTGTTCAAAGCCGCAGATTCGTTCACTAACGAAACACCGCAGTTTTTTTACCTGAAGGAGGGGTTCTAGCAGACCAATCACAGCGCTTGTGGTCCGCATAGAATTGACGCGTTGTTACATTTTTGGAGAGGTCCATGTCAGGCTACTTCATAGGCTACGTGTGCTACACACAGCCTACGATGTAGCATACTCTGCACACAGCCTATCATATGCTCGCTGCTTGTGTAGATGCAGTCAGTTTTGACCAAAAAATATGAAGTAATTTGATTGGATGTCATGTTATGTATTTAACCTTTTACGGGACTACCATTTTTCCGTTTTTATACTAGATGCGGCATTTTGCCTGTTAGAAATACATACTTAGTTGTAATGCTATTTTAAGGTGGGAATTAAATGAAGGGCAAAACTCAGCATTTTGTTTGCGAACCCCCTCTGTCACCTCATGTACATCCAGGGGTACGCATAGGCCTATCCCAGTTTGGGAACCACTGATATTGAACATACTTTTTTAATGGTGGCAAAGTAGTTTTTGAAACCAAATGTATTATCTACTATATAGTATGTGATTTCGGACACAGCTTAGGTCAGCTATTATAGGCCTATGACTTGAAAAGTTATATAGTCTCAAATTATTGAAACATACCAATTGTCGGACATGGCACTACTTTTTGTTTTTAATTTTCATCAGTGATCTGAACCAATATAATATTGTAGTGTTTGTTCATTTTTAAGTTGCAATGTCTGTATTGAGACGTACATCTACATGGAATGGATTATTGAAAAAGAAAAAAATGCAGGGCTGTTGATTAAATGGTGGCAGATCTAAATACGAGCTTGCAGTTGACTCTAAGAAAGAGGAAGATGAAATTATTAGAAAAATTCGACACTAATAATTTAATAGAAAATCTGTTTAAATAAACTCATAATCAGTCATTTGTCTAAAAGAGTCATTTGTTCATGAATCGGACATCATGGATTACAGTGTTGCACTGTGTTCAGTGTTGCCTGGAGCGAGGACAATGCAACAAAGAGATGCTGAATAGCAGTGCAGAAAACACTGGCATGCAGTCTAGATATGTAATTAACTAACACCCGCTCACCAGAAGAAATCTAATAAAACTGCAAAACTGCTTCAGGGATTCTTGGGATGACAAAGAGCTCCAAATAGAACCAATAACACTCACTCAATCCTGTAAGCATATCCAAGTAAGCAGTTCCAAAAGCTTCTAAACAATTAACTTAAAAGGATCTGTTATTTTTGAGGCCCGGCATCACAAGTGGTCAGGTGAGACAGATGGCCATTTACACCTTGTTTTAATGTCTCTGGTGACCACTTGTGTTCGGATTTTGTTGAGGGCAAGAATTCTGATTTTGCCACAGCATACACATTACTTACAACATCAGTGCTTTTTGAACGAGCAAATAAAGTTTTTTACACATTATTTTTTGTATCCCCACAAAGGTAAGGTGTGAAATGCTCGAGCAACTGTATTACCTGATATACAACAATTGTCTTTACCTTAGGGGTAAATTTCACCCCGAACAAACAAATGGTTCATACGCAGTGTGTACATTTTTGAAAAAAAACTGACCTTGTTTGTATGTTACTGTAGACTAAGGAACAACGAATTGTAATGTACAAAGACATTTATTGCTACTAAGGACCATACACACGTTTCACTGTATGAATTTCAATGAGGCAGACATAAGGTTTAGATTTCCTACATCTGGTTTCCTGGCTTTTACAGTACCTAGTTTTATTTGCCTTTTTTTTTACCTCATTGGCTATATACATAGTTTAGTCATGAAACTCTAGAGGGCGCAGGCTGATGGTTCCTTAACGCAAGCTGATGATAATTACAGCGTTAACTACTGGCACAAGCTGATTGGTCCATGTCACATCTGCAGCCAATGACCTTGTTGCTCACACATTTAAATGGCTGGTTACATTCACTATAGCAGTTGCAGCGTGTTTCAGAGTTCCTCTAAAACCCTCCACCTTCCCCAGCTCCACCTGTATAGATCTGCTATGGGTTATTGATATATGCTATTTGTGCAGCAGCACTATGTCTTACTCGCAGCAGCTTATCGGCGTATGTATTGACAGTAGCAAGTTTCTGTACTTGCTCTGCAGCAGCAGCAATTCAGCAGCAGCCTAGCAGATTTATTCCGCCAAGACCAAATACATTAACGTTGTCATATCCATTAACATGCTAACAATTTTCCGAGAGTTGTCATGATTGAAATTAATATTCTTAACCTGTTTTGTTGTAAGTAAATGTAAATATGCTGGACAACTTTGTATCTGTAAAAATATTGGATGCACAATTGGATTTGTAGATTACTTAATGCAATTAGTTACCATTTAGCAGATGCTGTTTCTAAAGCAGCTTACAGTACACTAATTGCTGGAACAGTGCCTTGTAGTAAGTTGCTAAGGAATAGTCTTGATACAAAAGGTTTCTGATTAAAAAAGAACAGTCTCTGGTTCGCATTTACTGAAAAAAACAACTTTTTTGTTGCAACACTCCTAAAAATAAGGGGGGGGGGGGGGGGAATCATTGAAGAACAATGGAAGAACCATTTTTGGGTTCCCCAAAGAATCTTTCAGCAAGCAATTCTTCTGCTTCATGGTTCTGACTGTTGACACTTCACACAGTACTCTGATTGGTGGCTTGCTAAAGCCTGCATAGTCACTTCCCCTATGCTAACCTAGTGCATAGTTTAGTGGGTTAGACTGCAGCTTAGAATGCAGTGAATCTGATGACAAGTTGCCTGTAGCCTGAAATATGTGCATGAAGGTAATATATGATCATGATTTAAGGCGACTGGTGTAAAAAGCACTGGGCCCCGCGGCAAACAGAGTGTTTGGTTTCTAAATGTCATGGTTTCATTCCCTCTGCATCCAATATTTCACTACACAAAACATTTTATCCTAGCTGAAAATGAACCCATAATTAATTTAATCTGGGTCGCTAAATTGGCTACTGTGATTAGGTGCACTGCCTTTGACATCAACAACAAAAGGTAAGTGAACAGTTTTCTCTTCCCTTTTAAAACTTAATACACTTATTTATTTTTGCTGTCCTAAACATGATAGTAAAGTTAGTTGCATCTAGTATTTTTTCCATGCTGTCTAGGATCCAATCAGAACAGATGTTCAACCCATTTTTGAGTGTTCTACAGGCTGGTTACTGACTTGAGCAAACTTGAGGTAGTCCTTTACAAGCATGCCTATATATAGACTTAAACCCAAGAATCGTTTAACTTTGGTAGACCTCTAGTTAAAATAATCTTAAGAATATATGAGAGTAGAAATGAAAAATGATGATTCCTGAAAAATGTCCGTCTTTTCAAGAAACAAAACACAGGTAATATTGAAACAGTGATAAAACAGTGAAACAAAATCATCCAAATCAACATTTCAGTTCATCTGGGAAATATTTGTAAGCCACAAGGGTCACTTTTATGATAGTTAATAGGGCTGGTTAAAAAATATCGATTTCTCGATTTTAATCGATTCTCATTTTTACGAACCGATATCGATTCTTAAATCCCAAGAATCAATTAGTCTAGTCTGTTTTCAGTTGATGAATGAACAGAACTTGTAGCACGCCTCCCATCCAATAAATCACAATCTTTGTGCTTTGTTACTTTTGATATGAAGCAAAGTCTCAGGTTTCAAATGATGTCCATCTTATGAGATTCTAAAAATAAATACCGTTTTGGCGCTGTTTAATGTGGCGTGACAGATCGCTGTAGCGCCTCAGAGAAGCGGCAGCGTGAAGCGCACGTGAATATCCTCTCTTCCGCTTTAATACCAGTTACAGCGCCAAATAAACATGAATAAACATCTGAAGGTATGTTAAAAGATACAGTACAACTTACCGAAATCCGTATCATGTCTCGTCTAATAGCACAATCAGTGTTTCAACCTCGGAAAGACGCCAATAAAACAGCTTGTAAACAATGTCAAGTAACGTCACATTCAGAAAAACCATATTCAGTGACCATAAACTCATTAGTCAGCTAGAAAAGTGAACTCTAGAGAGCAGCATTCTGATAAATATTTGCACCATTACATAATTTTTAATGTTCTTCAATATTTAATGCATGTTTGAATGTTGAATGTTTTTCCTCTAAAAAATTTGCCATGTACTGTATCTGATATACTACGTCCAAAATAATCGATATCAAATCGAATTGAAATCGGAATTGAATCGCAAGCATGTGAATAGAAATCGAATCGAATCGTGAAAACTGTCAATACCCAGCCCTAATAGTTAAGTTGTTTTTGTTGTTGTTGTTGTCATCATTTCAGAGCTTGAAAGCTTCAGTCCTTATTCATTTTATAATGAAAAAGTGACCAGGATATTCTTCAAAAAATCAAGAAAGTCAATCAGTCAGGGGTGCGTTTCCCAAAAGCATCGTTAGCCAACTATGGTCACAAGTTCCACTGAACTCTATCGGTAACGACGGAACTTGCGACCATAGTTGGCTTTGGGAAACGCACCCCTGGTTTGGAAAAACATGAAAGGGTTAGTTCACACCAGAATGAAAATTCTGTCATTAATTACTCACCCTCATGTCGTTCCACACCCGTAAGACTTTCGTTCATCTTCGAAACGCAAATGAATGTCTTTTTGATGATAGAATGCTGTCAGATTTTCTTCCACTGACTACCTTTGTAACTACCACTTTGATGCTTCAAAAAGTTCATAAAGAGATCAGAAATCTTATCCATACGAATTGAACAAAAGTCTTACAGGTGTGGAACGACATGAGGGTGAGTAATTAATGACAGAATTTTAATTTTAATTTTAATCGATATCGAATTTTAATTTTGGGATGAACTAACTCTTGAAGGGTGAGTGAGTAATGACAGCCCTTTTGGAGGGTTCACTATCCCTTTACGCTTTGTGTGAGAAAAACAAGACAACAGTTGCAGTTGCATCTGTGTGTAAAATTGGAGAGTGGACAACAGTCCAACCTTGTTCCACAGGCCGTTCACATGTGACTAAAGCTGCTAAACAAGCTTACCCTCACTAATCGACCCCATAGCCGAATAATCTATATAATTACTCGGGATGACTATAGCAACGGAAAACCGCTTTAGGGTGGATGTCATTAGACCATATGTTGACCCGACACGTATTCAAGGCAAAAGTAAACAGAAGTAAATCAAGTATAAAAGGAAATATACAGAAGATGGAATAAAGTGTAAAACTTAATCGCAGGGCAAATGGTTTCCAGAAAATAAAAACTGTGTCAGTTTACTGTGTGCGGTCAGATTAAGATATTTGAATATGAATCTTGGACGACGCTGAAGTTGGAACAGCGGCTGTCACAAGAGAAATGCACCTTTAGACTGTCATTATTAGTATTTGTTTGTATATTAGCATATCTACTCACCCAAAATGTGTCTCAGAACTTATAGCGTCAGTGCAAATTTGGGGCTGTTTCTTTACTCCAAGAGCAAAGAAATGTTAGTTCGCGCGGCACTTCAGCATTCCCTGTGAATCAATCCATGCGCGAGTCTTCCGTTATCCACAAACTCACACCAAATGCAACAAAGTTTTGTGTTGATAAACGGCCCACCACGCGGAGATAGTTGTCTGTCCTTCAAACTACATTAAATGCGATCTTACTCGTTTAAGAAGTTCCTCGCGTCTGCCTGCTAAAACAATCCATCTGTCCCAACCCCCATCCATTACTGTATCCCCGTCTGTCTGCGCTCTGACAGTGCACGCGCGGCGCGCTCTCTTCACTCCGCAGGGAGAGTGTAACTTTATCCTGTCTGCTGCCTGCAACATCTTAATACCATACTGCATTTCAGTGCTTTTGTTGCAGCACAGCAGCAATAAAAGTGACGGTTTTGTTAATTTAATCCATAATGAAATCTTCTGTGTCAATACTTTTAAAAATAAAGGTTCTTTATTGACATCTATGGTTCCATGAAGATCCTTGGAACCTTTCCATTCCACAAAAAGATCTTTATAGTGAAAAATGTTCTTTAGAGTTTTAAAATGTTCCTCACACTAAGAATGGTTCTTTTAACCGTTCACTGAAAGGTTCTTTGGGGAACCAAAAAATGGTTCTTCTATGGCATTGCCGTTTTACTTTTAAGAGTGTATGTGTGTGTCAATGTATGTAGGCCTATAAACAGGCTATAAATGAGTACCTGACCAAAATTTAGGTTTACAATTAAACTTTTAAAATAAAAATGTAAAAATTATTATACATTTGTGTAAAATTTCAAGTTAAAATTCATGAATTACGTATTATTTTAGGTTAAAAGAGTTAGGAAGTGTATATCCTGTCAATATCTCCATTAAGAATGTCCTCATTTTTAATCACATTTTACCCTCACTAGTTCATTTTAAATTGACCTGTTATATGACATGATTTTTTTAATGTTCAAATATTCTGTTTTCTTTGAATTAATTCTAAAGTCATGTAATAATGCCTTACGTATGTTACTTTTTGCCATACTTAATGTTAATAAATGTGAAATAAATAAATGTGGGAGCTTTTGCTTTGCTATGACACTGAAGAACTGACAACTCCAAGGTTTTATGTGTCACTGTACACCCAAACTATGCGACCCCCATCTGTTTCGCTCACATTCAATATCCAAAGCCAAACAAAAGCCCCATTCATCTCTGGGCTCTTGCTCTGCCAGCTGATACTGAATAATGAACCTCAAGGGGAATCTGGGGATCACAAAGCTCACCGTTTTCATCATCTGAAATCAGACTGTGCCTGGTCACTTGGACCATATAAGAATAATGCTTAGCACAGCCATGGCAAACGTTTTGAGTATGTAGGCCTAATTACAAGCTTAAAGTGAAAAAGATGAAAGTCTTTATGAGGAAAACTGAGCAGCCTTGTTCTGTCAACAAAGGGGCCAGTTACAGGATAAATGCTGGCCATCACAGACCTGTTTTGTCTTGTTGAAACAGTCAGTTGCCACCTGGATGTATGGTGAACAGGAGTGGGTGCAGATCACCACGTCAAGGACATGTCCAAACACACCGGTGGCCCTAATGAACCACATGTTGGGCAAAACAGCTGGAACCCTAACTCATTCTACCTAAAATTATATTGTCATTTTGTGATTATTGACGATGACAAGAGAAAATGCCTGTTTTTCATTCTCACAATTGTGACTCACATGTCTGGAACATATGGATCATATTTAATTTTCAGGAATGAAAATGAGGCGTTGATAGTGTGCCACCAGGACTTAGCTGTATATCACACAATTTTCACAACATTTTTTTCCAGTATTTATTTATTTACTGATTGATTGATTGATTGTTTGATTGATTGATTGATTTACAGAAAATGTGTTTTGGAAATATATAGCCTATTATCAATGCTGCATCAGCTGAATGATTGACATCCAGCTATACAACATCACTGAACGAACTACGTGAACAATTAAATATGCGTCCTACCTGCTCTTATCCAAAACCCGCTTAAATCACACTTTTCTAGTTAATCTATTATTAACTAGAACGCTAGACTAATGCTAAAAATGTTTTATAGAGATATTTTCTTTAGGAGAACAGTCAAGGGAGGTGGGCGATAATCCAGTAGGAGGCAGTTATCTAATTTTAACATAATCTGTGACTTAGCATGTGACTAGTAAATAGTGACATCCTCAGGCTGTTTTAAGTAATTGCACCATTTCTCACAATATTGAAGGAATATACAGTATTGTTAGCCTTAATTCGATTGGTGTCATTTAACAGACCTTTTGCTTCTTTGATATTTTGTTGATCTTGAGCTCTTTTGTCTTTGCCACGCTAAATTATCCATCAACAAATTAGCTGAAAAATGTGTTCTCGTTTTTCATATTTACACAGTGTATTGAATGGAAAGCAAAGTTACTGTACAGGATGTAGGCTAGTAGATCAAATTGTTCAAGTTCAAATTGCTGGCAAAATAAGTGAAATACAATGGGATGTACATAATATTATAATCTGAGCAAATTCATTTAGAAGTAAATGCCTGTGATGCTGTTTGTAAAAGTAAAAAAAAAAAAAAAAAATCTAAATTCTAACAATTTTTGTTTGTCACTGGGATAACAGCCAGATATCAAGTACAAGTGATTAAATATTAGTTTAAAAAAAGGCAACATACAAACTGATTAGTGTCATATTTTATTTTAAAATCACCTTTATCATAATCATCATAATTTTCAAATGTTATGAGAGTACAAAATCAATACACAGTTCTGAATTTTCATAAAGGAAACCAGTTTTAACTGCTTCAATATGAGGTACTAGTCAAGACTCCTTGCTTCTTGTAATATACAAGGATGGAGTATTTTTCACAAATGATCTTGTCCATTCTACCCATTCTGAGTCACTATTAGTGTTTTGCATTTAAGGTAGAGAAACATGCATGATTTTAACAAATCCCCTTTACTACATGTACAAAATACACCACATCTAAAACCCAGCTATTAAAAATATTGTTTAAAAAAAGAAAAAGAAAAGAAAACCAAAGTAAGGTAATCTAAACTTGCCCTATAAGTAGTCAAGACAGCAATAACTAGTATATACAGTCAATGAGGGCAGCTTTGGTGTCATTTGTGATCATACCCTCAAAGCATGCACATTACATCATTTGTTTCCAAGCATGCAGTACAGTGCTTTAGATGATACCACACAACCCAATGAGACTTTGTAACCCAATATGACGCACCCCTCTGAGTGGAAAGCACTACAACCTCTCAAGAGATCAAATGTAATGGAAACTATTAGGTAGAAGAGGGCAGGCCAGGAAGGGCAAGGGGAGGGCAAATGGGAATTCATTCACCAGGGCCTCCACATGGAAGGATCGGCCCCTGGAAAGAAAGGGGGAAGGGCCGATTGTGCTGGAGACTGAGGGGAAGGAGACCTGGGGGGAGAGGGTTGTTCTCGGGGTCTCTCTCTAATCAGTGGGACTCTGGGTGAGTGAGTGGGGCTGGAGGGTGGGGAAGGAGTTGGAGGGGATGGAGGGGTGTGCAGGTGGAGAGAATGAGGCTGTAAGGAAGGCAGGTTAAGAGGGGAATGGGTCGGGGATAAAGGAAGAGGGCTAGGGGTGCCAACAGAACCAGCCTCAGTGCTGATATGGGGAAGAGATTTCAGCAAGTGGTTTAGCAGACGCGCACCCAGAGTCTTGTCCATCCCAGGGCAGCTCAGGAGCAGGTTGTGCACCTCATGCATGCACTGAATATACCCGCTACTGTATCTTTGTCGAGACTCAAACCCAGTGCCTGGACTGTGACTACCACCTGAAAATCAATGCAAAAGTGATTTTACCTCATGTAATCATAATAATGATTTAAAAAAGCACAAAAGCCTGCACACAATTTCCTTTGAGAGAAAAAAAAAAAACTTCTAAAGTTGCTATTCAGAGGCAATAAAAATACACAAGTGCTCAGTGCATACCAAAAAAAGTGCAAAGTGCAAAATGAGAGGGTATTTAGATTTATATATCTTTTACCATACTTCTAAAACTAAATGTTACTAATACATGTATATTGAAGTCAATCCAAAAAAAAAAAGTTGTATACTTCAATAATATAATATATTAAATTTATTTTTAATGTAAACAATCATGAATTTCCCCTTTAAGACAGAAAAAAAAGTAGGCTTAAATGGTTTTAGCACAGAAAGTCTAACCTGGTCCTCTTTGAAGGTTCTCCATGTGTTGAACTGTTATCTCAAGAACATCAGCCTTCTCCAATTTAGATTGCTGTGGGAAAAGTTAAAGGAAAAGTGCCATTTAAATGTATTTATTTTCATTATATAAAGTTAAACATTTATTAAAATGATTTAAATTATATTGGTGCAAAGAGATTTCAAATATAAAGAGTATTTCTATATTTTATTGATGTTTATTTAGGTCACTTACATCCAAATTGTAGGCATCCACCATTATACCTTTTAGTTGCTCGAGGCTTGAGTTTATCCTCTCTCTGCGTCTTTTTTCTATCAAGGGTTTCCGCAGCTAAAATGATAAACAAGCCACTTTTAGGGTCTATGAAATATTCATTAGACATCCTCAAGGAATTAATTCACTACAAATTTGATGATACAAGACTCGTGCCAATTCTGTAAGGTGCATGTCTGAATTGTGTGTGAAATATTCTCAACTGAGTTCATTACATGCAATTATTTAACATAAACTACTGTAAAGTGTTCACTAAAGTTACTCAGTCATGTCAGTAGTGTAATAGTTATTTAAGATTCAATATTCAATAACTGTCCAGCTCTCACAACAGTACTTGAAATGTATCAACTGATTTGAGCAAATCATTTTAAAGAGACTGCATGAGAAAACTGCTATTTCTTTTCACGTCTTTTCAAGGTTTACATATTCAGGAACTACTGCACATCTAAAAGTTGGATACTAAACAATATTTAGATCTGCAAAACAATCTAATTGTTTTATGGAATAGACCATTTAGTAACTGCTGCTGCTATTTCTGACATTTAGGTCTTAAACTGTTTTCTTTAGATAGGCCTATATTCAATATAAAATTAACAGAGGACACTCACTCAAACAGCAGTCTGGAACATGTGCATATAGCCAACTTTTTAAAGCTGCTCTGTAAGATTTACTAAAAAACGGCACAATTTCACGTTCAGTTATTTTAAACGCGTTCTGCTTGTATCCCCCACTGAACAAATGGATAAATACTTTGCCATAGCTGCATACGTCACAAACCAAACCAAAATGACGACAGAGTCACATACCTTTCGCTCTTCTTTTGCGTTGAAGTTCTTCTCCGGGCCGTTGCCCATATTGGAGGCCGTCATTATTCTGCACTTCTAAGAAGCTAGTTTAGAAACTTTATCGCTTTCCCACGACTTTTTCTGAAAGTTTGCGGTGGCGTTGGCTTGATAAAACTTGGAACTAAACAAGCTTACTTAACCTCGTTTAACATGTACCCACACTCCCCCTCAAACCTCCACCCACCGAAATTACCATGACAATACGGGTGCTTTTTGCTGCACAATTTCCCACAGTCTCGGGTTTGGCCTATTAAACAGAACGAATCCCACGTTCCACGCATAGTGATGGTGCACTGAGTAAAGCACAGAGTTCAAAAGTTTGATTTCACATGTGACTCATTTTCAGAAATAGTTAGGCTACACGGATTTGACTCAACTGGAAAACGAAAAATGAAAGTGGCTCTCATTTGGGGACTATTAACACTATAGTTGAAAAGTGCACAATTAAGGGTGCACCTGTGGATGCATAAAAGAGTCTCTTTGATTCTGTCCTTAAACCTGGTATAGAGCACATAGATAAGGGCATTAAATGCATTACGTATTTTTCATGTTGATTTCTAGAAGCAATGTTATTCATAATATGTAAACAAAAACAAGAATGGGGTATCCGCTACCCCAACAAAGACAGAGGATGGTAAAAGTTGGAGGATGGTAACGCGCAACAATAGCAAAGAAATCTTAGTTTTTAAGTGTTTTCACAGGGGGGAACTACTATTATCTCCTAGTTTCCCACCCCTTCCTCCACAGCGCGCGACCCATCCCCTCTACCCCCTTCACCATTGTTCTTTTCACCTACGGGACGGGCACACTCCACTGAAGCACGCCAAGATCTCTTTTTCTGCTGTTGTCCGGCCATAATGACCCACAGTCAACGGAATAATAGACAGGGTGCCAAATCCCTAATGGCCATCTTAAACTCTTCAGCAGCCCAGAAAAACACAGCAAGAGAAAGACTGATTCGATAAATTAGGAGAATTGTGCTTAATAGACAATTCGCTATCACCATATAAGCTAACATAGAAGACAGAAGAAGAAAAAACGTGTCAAATTAAACATCTTAAAAACAAGTTTTTAAGAATGTTTGTTAACTTGCGAACAGAAATTTTCTAATATTTTGGGGAGATAAAATAGCCTATAGCCTATCTACATAGTTTCAAAAAGTAATATTTTGCACCCTAGACACGAATAGACGTGTTTACAGCCATAGCTATTAGGGGAAAAGTAAGATTTAGCCTGTTTGAAGGCAAACCATTTTGATGTTATCAGCATTAAATATCGACCTACAGTATAAACCAACAAAAACGTGTTATGAATACTATAGTAGGGCCTATATGTGGGCACTGAATCGTTAATTACTAATACAAAGTTAGTTAAAGGATTAGTTCACTTTCAAATGAAAATTACCCCAAGATTTACTCACCCTCAAGCCATCCTATGACTTTCTTCTTTCTCATTAACACAATCAGAGAAATATTAATATAAATATCCTGACGCATCCGGTTCGCTTTTGAAGCTACCATAAAGGCCTTCCAAAGCGAAACGATGCCTTTGTGTAAAAAACATATTCATATTTAACAAGTTATTAAGTAAAATATCTAGGTTCTGCCAGACTGCCTTCCGTATTCAAGTTACGAAGAAAGTGTAAACTGGCGTCGCGTCAGTTACACTTTTTCCGTAAGTTGAATAGGGAAGGCGTAGGACGTAGCGGAAGCTTTTTGAACTGCTAGAGTTTTACACTGTCTTCGTAAGTAGAATACGGAAGGCGGTGTGGCGGAAGCTAGATATTTTACTTCATAAGGGGCCGTTCACATATCGCGTCTAAAAAGGCGTGGAAAGCGCGGCCGCGGCGCTTTCTCCTTCTTTCCAAAGCGCGTGGCGTCTGTCATTGCTATGCAACCATGAACTGCGCTCTCCACCATAAATTGATTTCTAGCCCTTGCATTAGCTTTACTACTAGATATATTTATGGAGATGAGATATAAAAACCACCCTGTACAGCTATGATCAGCTGTTCGGCTGATTCTTGTCACATGACCTGCGGTGCGCTTGCGGCATTCTGAAAAGTTGAGAATTTTTCATCTCGATGCACCTGGAAAATGCACCGCATGCGCGTCGCGACTGCGTCGCTTCCATTATGAGCGGCCTGCCGCGCGGCTACATTTAAAATAACTAATTTGAGCGCGGAAAAGACGCGAACGGCCCCTAACTGTGCAATATGTTTATGATGGATGGATCTGGATGGAGACATTTTCTTCAGCTCATACTCGTTTAGTAACGCTTACTGCCATTATAAAGCTCGGATGCGACAGGATATTTATTAATATTTCTCTGATTGCGTTCATCAGAAAAAAGAAAGTCATATACACCTAGGATGGCTTGAGGATAAGGGGTAATTTTAATTTGAAAGTGAACTAATCCTTTAATTCGACAGACAAATCTGTCCCATCTGGCTCTGATGCGTTATGGGTTTGAGAACTTTAGTTCCCCATGGACAACTTATGGGTAAGTTAGTCAATCACCCATGCAGGAGACTTGAAGGGTATTCACATGCATCTTTATCAAGATCTTTATTTTGCCATTAAGATTATATCCCTGAAAATCGGACCTATGCACTCAAGTGATCTACAGGGGTGAATTCAGGTTGATTGGGACACATTTCCCCAGTCATCTCCATGGCAAAAAAGTGTCCCAGTCACCCTAAATTCACCCTAAGTGTTTAATGCTGCTTGTCCAATGAAATGTGCTTCTTTAATGACAAGTTATTTTTTTATTTCTCTTTGACACCTCTCAGAAGAAGAAAATCATGGATTGATAACAAATAATTATTACAACTGCAAAAAGAGACTATTAAGCACTTTTATTAACATATATACACATGAGAAGATTTGCGTTATACTCAGAACAAGCTATGCGCACCAGGTCAAACGGATGTGAGACTAGAGAGGGGGAAGGGTGTGGAAATGGGCAGGAAAGAGGGTTTGGTGGTTTTAAAACTATTTCACTATACTAATTTTAACACTTTCAAAATTAACAGTAAATTCTAAACAATTAAACTTAAATTAAACACATATGTACATATATTATTTTATGTAAATTTCAAAAATACAAAAACAATATTATCATGCACAGTTACAAACAGTAATATCTGAAATACAACAACAAAAACACCACTGCACAACTGAAAGGCTATGAATCATTAACAAATTTTAGAAACTTTACAAATATATAAATGGATATAATGCTCAAATCTAATTTAGAACATGTTCACTGTAAATAATGATTTTAATTTGTCAATCATGCATATGTGAGAAAAACCAAGGCCCTCTAAAAAGAAACTTATAGGCCTAACACTTATTTGCAAACATTATTTGCATGCAGTCAGCAGCTCTCCCAGAAGAGTGAAAAGACTTGTGGCTTCCTTTTTTCTTCATTCTTTGTTTTTAAACGTGTGAGTCATATTCGACTGAACTCTCTAATCTCTAGATGTTTCCTTCCTATTAC
Source organism: Mylopharyngodon piceus (assembly GCA_039654765.1). Lineage (NCBI taxonomy): Eukaryota > Metazoa > Chordata > Actinopteri > Cypriniformes > Xenocyprididae > Mylopharyngodon > Mylopharyngodon piceus. The sequence goes on along the minus strand of CM077442.1, from coordinate 31,996,607 downwards.
AGCAGAAATCTATATGAGAACTTTCGTGTCAACCAATTCACTGTAAGCACGAGAGACCAGCAAAACGTTCATTTTCATCTTCAGAGTTGAGTTGAGCTGCCTCTTACGTTGTGAGCGGGGCACGTGAGCGGTTGTTTCCGTCCGAGCTGTGACTGTTTGTTTGCCATATTTTGCGTACAGCGGCAGTCTCAACGTCTATTTTTTTTCTTCGAAACGTCTCTGTTGTGAAGTAGTAGGCCAGGGGGTCGAGCATTGCATTCAGACAAGCTACCATGAGGCTGTACCGGTAGGCGGTTAACAGTGAGCACCTGGTCTGGAGAGTTTTATAGGCATAAAGTAGCACAAGCATAACGTGATAGGGCAGAAAACAGAACAGAAAGATCGCCAAGTTAGTTATTATCATCCTTTTAATCTTTCCACTGTCTACTAGGTCACTAGTCTGGACAGCCGTGCTTTTGCTTATAGCCCGGACGAGCCCCCATGAGCTGATAATCATAACGGTTAGTGGGATCCCAAACCCAATAATTAGCGTGGAAATGAGAGCAGCTGTTTGAGTGGCATAGCTCGGAAAGTTTCCGAAACACATGATGGTAGTGGAATTTTGCTGTTCTTTTTTTAAATAGATCGGTAAGCTCGTTCCGATTGTTAGGATCCAGATTCCCAGACACATGCACCATGCTTTCTTGCGGCCCTCACGGACTCGAGAAGACAAGGGGAAGCAGACTGCTATGCAACGGTCAAAGCTAATGCATGTGAGGAGGAGGATGCTGCCATACATGTTACTTAGCAGTATGAGACCGGTAAAATCACATAATTTCTGGGGCGGAACCCCCAACCCCGTGTGGTAATAGATCCGCACTGGAAGCATACAAACCAGAAGAACATCAGCAAAGGCTAGGTGAACCATGTACGTGGTGGTGTGCGACTGTGATTTAGAGTTGCGGAAAAAAATTACAAGTGCGGTGACGTTGAGGGTCAGTCCAAATATGAAGACCACTGAATACGCAGTGACCAAAAACACATTCTGGCCTTTTGAATGCGGACATGTAGAATTCAACATTGCTGATCTTAGGATTTATCTCCTTGACTTTAATAGCCTGTAATGACAGAGAGACAAAGGGTTATGTAATGAAATGTTACCAACTAGCTATATCATGCTTATCAATCGCAAAAGAAATTTGCATGTTGTTTTTTTATTTAGAAGTTCTTCAAAGTATTGCAATCATACAGTAGCTTGCATAAGTAGGAAATTTAAAAAAAAAAAAGGGGGGGGGGGGTCTGAAAGTAAACCTTTCCTCCTACTCAAAGCGTTTAGAAAAATGTAGGGTTAACATGTATTTTTAAAGGTCAAGTGACATGAACAGTCTCATAAAGGGTACAATGTACATTTCAGATCTTGTTAGAATTTTGCACAAGGGTTATGTGAGATAAAAAGAAAAAGAAGACATAAAAATGAAAAACTCTTTTTGTACATTTTAATGCTGTTTTTACTGGTACATCCCTTGTTTTTACCGTGGAACAGAAAATGGGTTGACAAAGTCAAAACTGTCAAATTCAGTTTCAATTTTGCTTGTTTTATTTAAATTTCTTTACATATATATACTTACAGCCTACTACTTGCACACTAAATTAAAATAATACTTTTAAACTAACTTATATATACATATACAATTTATTAAATGTCAGGACTGCAAAAAAAACACTGCCTAAAAATGCCATTTATGTATTTACAGACAAGCCATATGGCAGAGAAATCGAATGCCATTAATACACCTAGAATATCTTTAAATTTTATAATTTACATTTACAATATTTCAGATGTCAGAAAGAAAAAAAACATTTCTCATTCAGACCCAGGCAGGTTATTGAACACATTTGATGTGAATAAATGGTTCTGTAAAACAAGTATTACACAAAACTCAAAGCTGTCAAAGGTACCTATTTGAAAAATAAAAATGTGGAAAACGACTATGTGGATGTTATTACACTCACCGTTTTTGTAGAAGAGAGTTTATTCTGCTGGTACTGATGCTGAAGACTTCTTCTTCTTAAGTTGCAATCTCATTTCTCCTCGTCTTCGATTCAGGAAATGTGTTTTGTGGTGAGTGTTTGTCATGTCTCTCTTCTTTTTAATGTGTTCTCTTATGCTACACAGAAAAACACACATATCCACATCCAAAAACCACATTGAACTCCTCAGTAATAGGTCACATATTATCACAAAAAAGAGAAACATGAAATAAAAGAGGCAAAACCTGTTAAAAGTTTTATTTAGAATAAAATGTGTTAAACATCTGTACATTTAGATCTTAGTAAAAAAAAAAAAAAAAGGTCTGCCTGACACAAATCTTCATAAGAACAAGCCAATCCTTCCTCCACCGTAAATCACAACTGCCACCAGCATCAGCTCCTGATGTAACACTGGGAAGGGGCAGTTTTTTTAAAGAAATAATTAATTGTGTATCTATATTCATTTTAATAAATTAAAAATGTCTATGTAAATATAAATGTATTGATTTTAACATAACATTGAACTATAATTTAAAACATCTAAATATTTTACAACATAAAATAAGAAAACAAATACAACTTTAACATATTTACATTTACACAGCAAATGAACCCATTTTATCCACATTGATGATCAGGGAGTGTTTTCTCAGTCTATTATTCAATTGTATGACATGCAAACAATGTTTCAATAAAGAGTGGCGTAAGTTTTGCAGGTCCTTTTTTGTTAATTACTGTTCACTTCCACATTTGTTAATGGTCACTGATCGGTACTGAGAACCAATGTGTTGTAATAGATATTGATCCTGTGTTATCTGGTCTGTTGTCATTTTGAACTTACGCCACCACCTAAAGGAATAAAACATAATTTAGACCCACTATCAGATCATTTTATAAGGTACCAAAACCATAAATCAGTCTCATTATTAGACATTGCAAGACCATCAGTAAAAAAGCAGTAAATGGATAATGGAATGACCTTTAGAAATCAAGTCACCATACAGTACATACCTCTTTGCGATTGCATGTACCACAGATGCATCCAAAGAGGCCGTTGAGCACCTGAAATCCACAGAGCAGCAGTTCTAAACAAGCAGCCACCAGCAGGGTGGCAAACAGGCCAATGTTGAACTCCACAATATTTTCTGGCTCTTTGCAAGTGTCCCAAATGTCAGGGTTTCCCAAGTAGTTTTCAGTGCTGCAAAATTAAATTAATAATTAAATAAATAACAACAAAAAGACATTAAAAGCAGTAAAGCTCCACACATTATTTTGATGTACATTATTATGTTAAAATATTATTTTTTTGCACATTTTTGTGCCCAAAAAGCCCTATTGTAGTTGTCATGATGACCATTTTTATCCACCTTATTCCTACGCCCCATGATGTGTTGCGCAAATTATGGGTGTGACTTCTTTTAAGTTCTTTTTAGCCTAGCATTTTTTTTTTTTTTTTTTTTTTACAGAAAGCACCTAGCAACAAATTTAGCTATTTTTAAAATTTATTTGGCAACTTTTAGCATCTTTTGAAAAGTGAATCAAACAATAAAAAAGACTCATATTTTCATCTAAATTACACAAAAAGAGGAAACCATTGAACAGCTAGCTAGCCAAGCAGCACATCAGCCTTGGAGAGAGCTGAAGAAACATGCCTAACAGTACACACATCATATGTGAATTAAGTTGATAGTTGCAATTTTTCAATAATAATTGTTCATTTATGATACAGCATGTTATTAGCTTGTATCTAAAATTGTTCAGTTAGGTACACTGTGAGAAAAAAATTGTAGAAAAAAACGGAAAAGGCACTGGTAATTTTCTGCCAGGACATTATCTGTTAAGTTGTAACCCTGTGTAACCCTAAAACACAAAATTTAATTTAAAACACCTGTGAAAAATCAATACGGATAATTCCTTCATATTAACACAGTACATTGTGCCCTATTTTTATGGACTTTTTTAGGGTGTAGCACACTAACTACCAATACATTGCTTAAAACTGTAATTGTTCAAAGTTTAGTTAATAAGAGAATATGAAAATGTAATTGTTCAAAAATGTGTAACTGTTCAATAATTCAATGTTGCATTTAAAAATAAAAATATCTGATCATAAAGATCATGAACTGATAAATATCTGATCATAAAGATCATAAACATCACAACGTCATTTAGCAACTTTTAGCAAGAAATTTAGCAACTTCCCCTGAAAATTAGTTAACACGCTCTATTCCAAGTAGGGCTTCTCATCTATGAACGCAATAATAAGTTTAAGGAGAAAAAAGAAAAGAAAAAAAAAAAACTGGGCAGGCTACAATGAGATGACATTATTCTACTATGTTAATTTACTCAAGCGTTGCGTGATACTAAAGTTATTTGCGTCATTTTGACAGATAATAAATTCTATTTACCAGTGAAAACAAACCTGGAAAGAGACGTGAGGATTTGAGCAGAAAAACGAGAGATTCTTCGTGCATTCCAGTGAATAATTAATGGGATATATCGTAAATTAAACAGCGCGAACAAACCACAAAGGTGCAGTATATGTTGTCCTTTTTCATACTATTACAGCGGAATGCAAAGGGAAAAAAGAAAATACTCATGAGGAAAAGAATGCAGCGACTGAAAAGAGCTCTTGATAGATATTCTTGTAATAGCATGTCACGTTAAAATACCAAGCGTTACGTTATTCTCATGTCTGAAAATGAAACAAGAAGTTGCCAGCTCATTCAGTCAAACTGACGTATAAGCTTTGTTTGTAAGGCAACCTTATAATTTGAAATGATTCATTTCAGTCTTTTTGAATGGAAGTTCCCCAAACCGGAAGTGCCACCCATAATTCAAAACGCAGTAAGCTCGTCAGGAAAAAGGTGGATAGGATGTTTTGAGTTCTGAAAATAGGATGGACCATTCATTTTCACACCTGTTCATGAATGGTCTGCTCCAATCACCATGTTCAGGCAAGCAAACTGGTCCATTAACCAAACCAAGCACAGCTACAACACCACTGTACAAAGCACCAACCACACCAATTGCAGCAAAGATAATGGACAGGAACATCTAATGAACAAAGAGAACACAACCGACGTAGGTCAGTTAAAGGTTCACTAAATGAAAAATGTAAGCATATTTGGCCATAATCACTTAATTTGTTTATGTTGAAGAAATAGCCTAGTTAGCCTAAAACTGAAAATTCTGTCATCATGCACTCGCTTTCATGTCATTCTAAACCTGTATGTCTTTCCTTTTATTGAAATACAAAAGATAATTGAATGTTTCAACTGTTTTCACCCATACAATAAAAGTGGGGTCCAAAACAACTTTGACTTTCATTGTATGTACAAAAAAACAAAAAAACAAAATTCAAAAAACAGGAGGAAAGTCATACAAGTTTGGGATGACATAAGGGTCATTAAATGATGACAAAATGTTCAATTTTGGGTGGACTATCCCTTTAAAATGATGAATATTCCTTTAGGTAAAGCTGACACACCTGCTTTCCTGCTTAGGCACTAATTCAATTAAAGTCAAGAGTGTAGTTCTAGAAAAAATTCGAATCTGTGACCCTAGCAGAACTCACCCCACAGCGGTTTGCACAACAGCCTTCTCTCCCAGTGCTATGGATGTGAATAGCAGGAATCAATACCTAAAAGAGAAAAACAGTAGCCATATCAACATAAAATTATGTTAAAGAAGAGATACAGCCTACAATGTATTCCAGAAGCCAGGATGGATGCTCTCAGGTAAATAGTGCCAAGAAACTGGTCAGACAACACCAACAGAAATGTCAAGGGAAAACTCGATAACAATACAACGAGATAGAATTTCCTCACCAAAATACCTCCTCCAACAACGCCTCCCATGTATTTGATCTCATTTGTAAGACGGTAGAGTCCCTCTGCATCCTCCTTGGAATAAGTAATTTGAAAATCAGGGAAAAACAGAAAAATGTTACAGATGATGGACAGCAGTGCCAGCGGATAGAGGCTGATGCCAATAAACTTGGCGCACTTTCCTGTACACATGATGTAAATATTCTGTTTTGTTAAGGCTCAGAAATATTAAACAGACTTTAAGTGTGTAAGCCTTTATTCTCTAGTGCTAAAATGATGAGAGGACAGATTATAAATACTCTAGATTAACACACCTATCTGACGTCAGGTCAGGTACTGATGTCACATCTTTATGATATATTAGTTGTCATAAAAATATGACTGTACTTTGAATGATGGGGTGCGTTTCCCAAAGCGAACTATGGTCGCAAGTTCCATCGTTACCAATAGAGTTCAATGGGACTTACGACCATGGTTGGCTAACAATGCTTTCAGGAAACGCACCCCTGAATGATGGGTATTAGACAGAAAACTGTGTTTTGCACAAAGGAGGACATTGTTCTTAATGCTTTTGTTAATGCCAACCATTTAACCATATAAAGTAAATAGGTGCAATGCTTGCAATGATATCTATTCAGGGCCATCATATGACATTTATATTATTCTGGTATCTGTCTTGGATCATTTGATCAATGAATGTTATCTGCTGTTGCAGGTGTAGGTCTGTGTCTGTGGCTCTTTACTGAACTCTGAACCTTTTAGAGCACTTATGTAGAGATCACACATGCCCTCTAATCAGGAAATCTATTAGTCAACAGTGGAAACCCTGACCAAGTTACTACTGCATCAAACAGTTATTTTATGTAACGACAGCATACGTCAAACCTATTGGGAAATGGATCAAGGTACAGATCAGTGAACATTTCTATTATTAGAACATTTTGTTTTATTATAACTGCTAATCTAATTTTTAAGATGGGATAAATTAAATAAAATTGGTTTGGTTTGGTTTGTTCACCACAACACTCAATTACTTAATCATTACAGTATTAATCAAATGTGTGATGGGACTTTACTGAACACCTTTTTTGGTTAACCACTGTGAGAAACTTTTGACATCAATGAACTTCATCTGAACTTAATATAAAGTATGATGTAGTACAAAAAAACAATAGACCAGTGAGCCACCACTAAAATTGAAACAATCAATTTACATCCATTATTTTTGCCAGTAAGGGGAGTAAATGTGCTAATACACTACTTGAATAGGAATTCATTTCTGAAGCAGATGTTTTCAGGTCCTAACGATGATTTGGACTGAGGATGAGAAGAAAAACACATGCAAACATAGTAAAATGCTATAATTCACATTTATGCTGACACAGAATAATCATAAAGCATATATTTTGATGGGTTACAGCAAATGGCAGTATAATGCAATGAATTAACATTTAGGTCATAGCCTATAAAAAGATGTAAATAGTATTGCTCATTACAACACTGTATTTAATTGCTTATTATGATTGTACTTAAAGGGATAGTTCACCCAAAAATGAAAATTCTGTCATCATTTACTCACCCTCAAGTTGTTCCAAACCTGTATAAATTTCTTTGATCTGCTGAACACAAAGGAAGATATTTTGAAGAATGTTTGTAACCAAACAGTTGATGGGCCCCTTTGACTTCCATTGTATGAGGAAAAAATACTATGGAAGTCAATGGTGCCTCACAACCATTTGGTTACAAACATTCTTCAAAATATCTTCCTTTGTGTTCAGCAGAACAAAGAAATATATACAGGTTTGGAACAACTTGAAGGTGACACAGTCACAGACTTGAGTTCACATCAGCAAAGGTTTCATTTTTTATTACCTATATATATATATATATATATATATATATATATATATATATATATAAATAAGATGGCACACACAAAATTTCCATCTATACATTATTTTGGGAAAGCACATTCATTCTTAGAATGAAAACCTTGACCCTTATTTACTACTGAGTCACAACATCTGACATCAGTTATCTTCCATAACCATCTTTTGTCACATGACTTACAAATAAGATAAAGCCTAAAAATAACTTAAAAGCAAGTGGGTCAGTGGCTTGAGCAGTCATTATAAGTAAACTGAAAAACTAAGATTAAAACTGTAGGTGTGACTCCATTTCACAACCACAGTAAAGTACTGCAACTCATTTTACACTGCAATTTATGTCATTACTGTACATATGATTGGTTATACCATGCAGTTAAGCATGTATAAAAAAATTAAAAAAAAAGATTGTTAACTAAAAAGGAACATCCAGTAGCCTAATCTGAAATACATTTGAGAAGTATGTGAACTGAATGGTATGGTATTATGGATTATATAAATTAATGTGTTCTTTATTTCATAATTGCTCTGTCTATAACTCAACCTCAGGTCCAGGATTTCATCAATGCCATTATTCCTTGTGCACTCTAAATAATGGCCCATGTCCAGGAATTATTACATCCGCAATCTGTAACACCTTTTGTCGGTTGGTCTCTTGTATCTCAGGGTTCTCGCTCAGCTCCTTCCAAGAGTCTTCATCATGGCAACGTTCAAACAAGTCTCCAGCAACAAGTACTGTACCCTCTGATGTTCCCTTTACCAGGACACTGACATCTCTGCCCATGTGGCCAGGTGTTGGAATGACAGATACCTTGTGGATACAGTGGATTACTGAATTGGTGTCAACTAATTATATATATATAGTTACTACCATTATGGCCCTATATGACATATGAATAACTTACAAAATCATCAATAGGGTATGGCTGTCCCTCAGCCAATTGGTTTGGCAGATATCGATCCCCCACGCTTATGTCACATCCCACAATTATTTTGGCGTCTGGAAACAATCCCAAGTTTCCCACGTGGTCAGAGTGGCCGTGGGTTCCGACTACTATAGCAACACTATCTGTCGTCATACCCTTCTCCTTAAGTTTTTCGACGAGAAAGTCTCTGTCCCAAGGACCCCCGGTGTCTACTAGAATAGTCTGTGGTCCGGTAATTAAAGAAATGGTACCGTCAGCTCTAAACGAGCCGTCTGGTTCAGCTGTGCAGTAGCCCTCTTTCAAAACTGAGACGCAATACGGGTGGCCTGAAATGACGGAATTGATACCAGATTCACTTTTTCTTATTGAGCGATGCATGTCCATTTGAGTCTGAGTAATCAGGATAATTTGAATTCAAAGAAACAAAGTTTACTACAGCTGAAATGTCAATTTCACTATCGCGTCATAAACTTCTACGGAAAGTCACTGAGGACAAACTACCAAGGTGGGATCTTTTAGTAGAGTTATGGAACAATCGCGCCACCTTTTGTTGGACAAGTCAAACTTTATAAATACAAATACAAATAATAATAGTAGTAGTAGTAATAATTGATAATAATAATTGACAATAAGTTGACCGCTGTATTCAATCGCAAGTAAGTTACTAGAAGTGTTTCCATAAATAAAGAGGAAGTATTACAGTAACCTACTACATCACGTGACTTGAGCTGACGTTTTGCATCATGGCGGCATCTGAAGCAGTTGCAGAAATATCATTCATGGATCCTTTTAAAGATGTTCTGGTTAATTATTTAATGCCAGAAAGATGTTACGACGAGTTCTTTTTACAGTTCAATCTTCTGCACGGTATGTTCACGTTTTATTAGTTTAGTTGCATCTTTATAGATAAATGGAAGATATTTCAAAGATTATTTCCTGGTATACTTATAACGATTCAATGACAAAGAGGATTTCTCTTCTGTAAAATATCAGAACATCTGTCATTTGGCCACTTCTGTATTAACTGCATTATTTTGTCAACTTAAAGGCAGACATTCTTAATTACTTAAAATTAGTATTCAGTAATGATCATCTATCATACAAAAATGTGTTTTGCCGAGATTTTGAGGTTCTCTGAGCTGTAAATGTATATTATTCATTTGTATTAAACCTCGTGAGCTTCACTACCTCGCTCTTTCTTACTGGGTCTTGTAAGTTATGTCTTCGGTAGTAATCGGAAGTTTCCGTAAAGGCAGTCAAAACATAGGACTCTTTCGATTTTGATTTTCTCTCTTTTTTTAAATTAATACATGTTAAAATGTTAAACGTCATCTGCGTCATAAACATCATGTAATAATTTCTGTATTAAATGTGTTTGCTGTTTAGCTTGTATTAAAATTGTGGTCAACATGTTTACATGCAAATCATATTGAAGTCTGACTTGGGTTTTTGATTCTCTACAGTGGATTGTCTGAAGATTGTAATCAGCAAAGGCCTGGGCATTGGGATCATTCTTGGTTCTGTATTAGGTAAAAAAAAAAAAAAAAAAAAAAAAAAAAAACCATCTTTATAACACATAAAAACCCAGACAATTTCCTCTAACACTGATGTTTTGTGCATGTTTCCTCATAGTAAAGCTACCTCAGATTCTAAAGCTGATTGGCGCAAAAAGTGCTGAGGGATTGAGCTTTAACTCTGTGCTACTAGAGCTGTTTGCTATCACAGGCACCATGGCCTACAGTATTGCCAACAACTTCCCTTTCAGGTACATCGATAGTGACGCTTTTTCATAATTATGCTAAAGTCTAATTTCGAATTTATTTACCATTTTTGGTAAATATTTGTCCATACACACGCCATGCATTTATAAATGTCAAACAACAAAGTGGAAAACTGGCTACTAGAAACAAAGCTATAAAACATTTACCTGTGAATATTTTTGACAGTTCCTGGGGTGAGGCACTTTTTCTCATGTTTCAAACTGTGACCATTGGTTTCCTCATACAGCACTATGGAGGAAACACCATCAAAGGTAATAAGACAATACCACATGTCTTTCCATTTAAAAAATTTAATGAAAAACAATCTGTGCTGCATTTTCTAAATTTTAAAAATAATTGTTTATGCTGTAACTTTTGATTATGCTGCGATTACTTGCAGGTTTGGGGTTTCTGGTAGTCTACTTTGGACTGTTGGTAGTCCTCCTCTCTCCCATGACCCCCATGTCTGTTGTCACTACCATGCAAGCCTCTAATATGCCAGCCATCATCTTTGGACGGGTAAGCTAGACGAAAAGAAACAACCCGGTTCAACAGCTGATCCAACAGAAATGTATTTATCTGATTTTCTGTGTCTTCAGTTAATTCAGGCTGGTACCAACTACAGAAATGGCCACACTGGGCAGCTGTCAGCTATTTCAGTGTTTCTGCTGTTTGCAGGCTCTCTAGCACGCATATTCACTACAGTTCAGGTAAAACCACCGTAATGAGCTATCATGCAATATCTAAGCGAATAAGTCTCTTATGCTCATCAAGACATCATGTATTGGATCAAAATACAATAAAAACAACTGTAACATTGTGAAATATTATTGCAATTTAAAATGACTTTTATATTTCATTATATTTTCAAATTTCTGTGATGACAAAGCTGAATTTTCAGCATCATTACTCCAGTCTTCAGTGTCACATGATCCAATCATTCTAATATGCTAATTTGGTGCTCAAGAAGCATTTGTTAAAGGGTTAGTTCACCCAAAAATGAAAATAATGTCATTTATTACTCACCCTCATGTCGTTCCACACCCGTAAGACCTTCGTTCATCTTCGTAACACAAATTAAGATATTTGTGAGGAAATCCGATGGCTCAGTGAGGCTTCTATTGAGAGCAAAGCCACTGAACCTCTCAAGATCCATAAAAGTACTAAAAACATATTTAAAACAGTTCATGTGAGTTCAGTGGTTCTACCTTAATATTATTTAAAGCGACGAGAATACTTTTTGTGCACCAAAAAAACCAAAATAACGACTTTTCAACAATATCTAGTGATGACTGATTTCAAAACACTGCTTCGGAGCTTTACGAATCGAATCAGTGGTTCGGAGTGCCAAAGTCACGTGATTTCAGCAATTTAGCCGTTTGATAGGAGATCTGAATCACTAATTCAAAACAAAAGCTCAGAAGTAGTGTTTTGAAATCGGCCATCATGAGACATTGTTGAAAAGTCGTTATATTATTTTTTTTGGTGCACAAAAAGTATTCTCGTCGCTTTATAATATTAAGGTAGAACCACTGTACTCACATGAACTGTTTTAAAGATGTTTTTATTACCTTTATGGATCTTGAGAGGTTCAGTGGCTTTGCTCTCAATAGAGGCCTCACTGAGCCATCGGTTTTCATCAAAAATATCTTAATTTGTGTTCCGAAGATGAACAAGGTCTTATGGGTGTGGAACGACATCAGGGTGAGTAATAAATGACATTATTTTCATTTTTGGGTGAACTAACCCTTTAATATTGCCAATTTAGAAAACGGTTGTGCTGCTTAATATTTTTGTGGAAATATTTTTTTTTTTAGGATTCTTCGAAAGTTTAAAAGAACAACATTTATTTGAAATAATATATTCTTGGAATGATGTAAAAAAATCTTAACGGCCACTTTTGATCAATTTAATTCATCCTTGCTTTAGAAAGTATCTGTTTTTTAAAACAAAAAATGTTACTGACCCCAAACTTTTGAATGATTATTTATGATCCTCATTGTTTAAAATAGGTCCATTGATGAGAGACCATTTTAATGTGTCCTATATGTCTCTGTACAGGAAACAGGAGATTCCCTCATGGCTATCACCTACATCATCTCTTCTTGCTGTAATGGTGTGATCACAGCTCAGGTTCTCTACTACTGGAACAGCAGCCCTTCCCTCAGGAAGAAGACTGAGTAGATCCGAACGAAAGGCAAATTCAGTGACCATTCAAGTCAACTAAGTGCACTGGACAGCTGACTGGGGATCAGATGTATCCTAATCAAAATGACGGTTCTTGTAAAATTGAACTCTTTTCAGTTGTTAAATGCATTAATTGTTAACATATCAGCTGAATACTGTATAATTGCACACATTCGTGTATTCCAGGTGCCCTGAAGTGGACCAAAAAGCCAGTATGGCGAGGGGTCCTTCTATAATTATAGAACTTTTTTCCCATCTTTTTATTCCTTTTTATGGTAGTGTGCTATTTAATTAGGCAATTTTTGGACCATTTTCTTAGCTCAGGGAAGGGAGAAGTGTCCATAGTATTCTTGCATTCAACTATAAATTTACAAACATATGTATTAAATCATTATGTATAATTACTGGCATACTGTCTGACCTGGCTCACTGCATATTCACTAAAACCCATGTAGCCATTTTGAATTCAACAACAAATCTAAAAAAAAATGTCTACCAAGGTTTTGTAAACATGAATTCCAGAATTGTAAAAGTGACCGAAATTGTACCAAATAAATAAATAAAATCCATACTTAAAAAAATGCACATATGAAAATGTCATCATATGCTAAAGGCAGCCCTACTAGAACATCATAGGGAAAGTATTATACCTACAGGGGATTGGTTTCCTGTTCTATGTAGACAAATCCAACTATATTGACACTATTTCACAAAGTCTTCCTGTACCTAGAAATGCTCATGTTGCTCTACACCCTACAAAAGACATTTTCTTTTTCTTTTTTTTTTTGTGTGTGTGTGTGTTTGACAAAATAAAGGTTTTTCTTTAGGTAATACATGGAGACTAGTAAATACTGTTGTATTTCTTGCAATGTCTTGCAATGGTCATGCAATAGTAATAGCTGTCGAGTGTCATCATGACCAAATGGAACTGGGTAAAATAAGAAAAATTTACTACAAAGCACTTTTTTGTTTGTTCTAGATGGTAGAGTTCACCCATCAAATACAAGCTGTTTCAAGCTGTCTACAGGTAAAAGGAACATTTAATTTGAATGATCGACATTGCATATTTGCACACATTAAATCTGTGAATTCATTTTCCTTTTTTGCTTGAAAACATCTATTGTGCGTTGCTGGTTTATTTCAGGAATGAAATTTTACAAATGGCTGTGATTATGGGGTTTTTTCATATCTAAAGTTGCAATGTACTTTTGACCGCTGAGTAAAACATTTCCATCAGATAAGTTGGTGTTTATTGATCACTGTTCACAAAGCATTTCTTTTAGCCCTAAAGGCTTCAAAAAAAGACACAATCAGTTGTAGAAAAAAAACTTTAAAATAAACTGTTTTATTCTTGTTTTAAGTTGTGTTTTTATGGATGGTTTGAAGTGATGGACTGTGATACATATTTGTACCACCAGAGAGAGGCAAAGAGTTGGTAAAAATACAATCTCTGTCAGTTTTCTCCACTGGTAGGTACCCTTTACCCTACAAGCTGTTACTAATGACTTGCATCAGTCCTTTAGTCTTCATTCATCACTTTTTAAAGAGAAGCACAGTCTACAGTATATAGCACAGAAAAGTGTACTGGTTTTGCATTCAGTGGCTATTTTATTAAGTCCAGCTCCAGCAGTCTGACATCAGTTTGCCTGAAATCCTAATATACAATGTTTTAATAGACTATAGCAAGTTGGATATTTCTGCTGATCATTTAATTGTACTTTTCAAAAAGTCTTACTCTGTCTTGTAGATTTATAGGGAGCAGACAGACATAAACAGAGTTCGAACACGACTGAAAAACATTTTTATAGAATTTACTTTGAAACTATTTTCACTCAGAAATTGCTAGTCAATTTTTTACAAATAATTACCAACTTACCTTGTAGAAAGTACTCTAATAATCTTTGTTATATTTAATTTTTACAGTGTGGTTGAACAATAGTAATCATCCACTCAGACAGGACGGCTGAATGCAAATGGCAGAAAGATAAGATAGAGGCATCTAATGAGTGTTTATCTAAATATCAAAAAGCTGTTACACCAGCAAGAGCAAACTATTTCTCTGATATAATCTAAAATTTTTGAGTTCTATTTAACACCACCTTATTCATGCACAGACACTTGAAATGATTTCTGAAATTTTGCAATGACGAATCAGAACAAATATTACATCTAATGTAGTCTAAATACTAACAACTTACTTACAATCATACACTGAATTTCAAATGGTACATTTGATTCCTTAACAGTAATTTAACTGATAATTGTTCTGGTCCCATACAAAAAAGTTTGTACCTTTATTTTGCTAAATAATAAATAAATAAAACAAAATACAAAAGAATCTCCAAACCAACCTCCAAAACTCTTATTTTAGGGTAGTGGGCTCCAAATCAAATATCACAAAAACAAATTTCAAATAATAGATATTTTACAAGTACCAGATAGTCAAATGGAGGAAGGTTTTTTTTTTCTTTTCTTTTTTTCTGTAAATTGCTCCATATCTTTGCGGCATTAAAATTAAACCCAAGACTTGACACAGGGAACTATTGTCATTTGACTATATATTATAGGTTGTTTATTTATATGGAGATTTCATGTAAGCAGCATTAAAGTGAAGCATAATAGATTAGGTTCCTCTGTAAGCTTCTCTAAAGGGATCTTCATATTCTGCATGTTTTCTTTGGTTGTGCTCACTTGCTCATGGTTAATTAACTGCTTAAAATTTAGACTGCACATTCTACTTAAATTTATTGTCAACTCAACAACAGCATTCTGTTTGCTTTCATGTAGATTACAAAAAAAGCAGAAAGTATCTGACTTGATGGCTCTCAACTCCACCTCCAACTGCAACCGGCTATTCTTGCTGATCAGCAAGGTTAAGCATAGTTCATGTCAAACACACCTATTGTCAATCATAGACCCTTTTTCATTAAATACATTAGAGAATAATTTTTTTTTTTTAAATCATTACAGTTGAAGATACAAATCAAAATCATATAAAGTGTAAATAAGAACACTTATTTACACTACCACTAAAAAGTTTTGGGTCAGTAAGAATTTTTTTTTTTTTTAAGAAATTAATACTTTTACTCAGCAAGAATGTATTGAATTCATCAAAAGTGACAGTAAAGACATTTGTAATGTTAAAAAATATCACGGTTTTCATTAAAATAATAAGCACAGCTGTTTTCAACATTGATAATAATAAGAAATGCTTCTTGAGCAGCAAATCAGCATATTAGAATAATTTCTGAAGGATCATGTGACTTTAGATTAGATTTAGAAGTAAGAGTGTTGAACTTCCTTCTCCTGTATCCTATTCTTCTTTAACCCAGAATGGCAGCACAGCCTAAAGGTTTGTTTGAGCTGCGCCCTCTACTGTACAGCTGGGAATTTGCATTTCCTTCAGCCTGAGGCTTATTCATTTCACTTTTGGTGTGAAAGGGCCTTAACATTTGCCAAAAATAGAACATTTTTTGTTGTTATTGAAAAACAAACAAGCAAGCCCAGGTGAGAAAAAGTAACGCAAAAGTAAAGAAACACATTACTTTTCATAAAAAGTAACTAATGCAAATAGTTACTTTTTTAGGCAGTAACGCAATATTGTAATGCATTACTTTTAAAAGTAACTTTCCCCAACACTGTTAATGAATGTATTATTATAATCCATAATGTTGGACTACACAACCTGTTGTTGTTTTTTTCTCAGGTCTGTTGGCAATCCCTCAAAGTACAGCCCATATTCTTATCTCACCTCACCTGAGGAGGAGACTGTTTCCCATATCTGTATCTAATCAGCGTTACGTACCACCACCTCCTCACCTATGTAGGGTGCTTGACAAATACCTTATCCAGCCTATAACGGCAGATTTCATGAGTTAGACCGGTTTGTCAGAGACTCTCTCAAGATCTTTAGCTCTCAGCTTCTTGTCAAAATGTAGAAAGTGTAGTAACATCACAGGTATGCCTGTTTAACATTGCATGCATAAAATCACAGGTGATGGCTTTTTTTTTTTTTTTTGGAAATAGTAATCCTGAGTATCTTGTTTCACTCTGCCTCGCTTTCCTTCAATTTGCTGCAAGACCAGTCTTGCCCAGGGTGTGGTGCGCTCATTAGTGTTAGCTGTCAATCACTCTTTCATTGCTGTGCAAATGCTTCCTCTATTAACCACATTAACCTGACAGAAATGTACATGTGCTCCGTCAAAGCGTGTCACAGCTGCTCAGAAAGATGGGCTTTGACTTCTGGGGGTCTCTATTATACAACATTTTCCATTTTATCAATGCATTTTTTTAAACTGGCCCTTTTAAAAATAATAATAATAACAGAACTGCAGAGACTACACTTAAGTACCAAGTCAATACACTACCTTATTTAACTTCCTCTTCAGCTTTTTAAAATTCTTTATGACAAAATAATAATAATAATAATAATAATAATAATAATTTACTAGGGGAAATTATGGTTGTCATGCAAAACAATTCATTATGCCACATTGCGAACTATGTTAAGCGACTACTGCTTTGGCCTCATGCCAGTCTTTTGATGTAGATGGCCTGTTTTGTTGACATGTGTTTCATTTTATTTTGTTCTGAACACATGAAGTGGAAAAAGTTATGAGGTACACATCTCCCACTTAGAATAGCATCCAAATCTTGATTTAAAAAAAAAAAAAAAAAAAAAAGATAGCTCAAGATAGGATGTTGATAGATTTGGCAGAAACATCCCGCCTACGGTGTGTAGATTTGTCGCTATTTGTTTTGTTCTCTTACTTTTTAGTTTTCATAAGGCATATACATGTGTTTGTGCACAACAAAACACCAGCTCCTGTAAATAATATACAAATATATGTTTCTATTTAAACAGTTTCATATAATTAGCCTATAAAATTACATTTGACAAGTGGCAGACATAACATAGACTGTTATCGGATGAGTCTGGCCACCCCCCGTTTGTTGCGTGACAGGCAACGCTCGTCTAGGCTGACTCACACACATGCGTGTATCAGCCCTGGTGGCATTTCAACCAACCGTAGCGGCTGTTTAAAAAAAAAGGGAAGAAAATGTTACGCCCACTCACTCACCTGTGCATACACAAACGTCTGAGGTATGACTGACAAGCCATCACACAATGATGAATGTTTTGATGTAAGCCTGTGAACAGATATAGTCTGCTTAAAATATGTCATTGTTTACTCACCCTTATGTTGCTCAAGTTGTTATTTTTCTGGGAAGCAGAAATGAAAAGGAGTATAATATTGAGGAAATTCTGCTTAAGAGAGAATATTTTAATGAGCATAAACAAAACAACAAATTCAGACAGAACATGACAGAAGGGTGAGACAAGGAACGAATTTTCTTTTTGTAGCAAAATATTCCTTTACATCAAACATTTTAACTTGAATGGGACAAAAAATGTTACATAGTTTTTGGTGTAGACTGCATACATATGCTCATTTTCAAAAATGTGTATAGCCTATAGTTTGTTAGGCCTACAACGTATTTCTTCGTTTACACAGCCTAAGTGGAAACGTAATACAATTTAATATCGATATTTTAAAGTAAATTTGTCAATTTATAGCCATAATCACCACGTTCTTCACGTTCTCTGCCTTATTAGTTCACCTGTTGGGCAGTGAAGCCTGTGCATGTGCGTGCAGGAGGGGAGCGGCTCCCTCGGAATGCATGTAAATAATACGCACCCCCCAGTTTCCAGAGCAACCATTAATCTTGTTTCCGGGTCTATGACGAAATAGTAACAGGCTCTCAACGAATTTAAAAAAGAATGTAAAAAAAAATGCGGTTTAACGAATTAAAAAGCAAAAAAACATACCAATGATAACGTGATCATTCAGTCAATTCCTTTGACATCGAAATTTGGCCTTAATCTGCAAACTGCTAACCCAAAGTGTACCATGGTAACAGTTTGTTAAAGCCTCGCTGGTCGTTGCTAAGTGACTGTATGTTTCTCACCAGAAAATCCAGCACCCCCACCCTTCTCGACACCCACATTCGCCCTCTTAACCCCCTCAGCATAGTCAGAAGTCGCCTGACGTTAAGCGCAGGTCTTTTGAAAGCAAAGTGGGCTTGATTTTCTCCCTTTAAACACTTTAAAAATTTGGTAATGGATAATGATTTACTTAAATCTAACTTGGGAACACGCCTGAACTGTTATCACGGTTAATGAAAGTCCGCGCTCTTCCCAGCCCCCCTCCCTTCGCCCTCCGATTAGCCGCGGCGAGTTTTTACATTTTCATGAGAATGACATTAGGAGGTGAGGGGGTTAAACCCGAGAAAAAAAACTAGGAGAAACGACGGCAACGCTAATTTTCCGCACAGCGGGAAGCGAGAAAAGGGAACAAAGTGGTCCAAGGGAGCCTCTCCGGATTCAGTGGCTTACTACGTACACCTGCGAGCTCAAAAGCGACGGACAATGTGCCTCCGAAACGGCCAATTACGACCGAGACAACAACCAGTTTTCAATCTGGAGAGAGAGGGTTATGCTAAGGTGGACAGTGAATTTGGGGGCAAAGTGGATGATTTCGCCCTTAAATCGTTCTATTTCGCCTGTTTCTTTAGATTTATTCCTCGTCTCTCATTTTTTTTACAACACAAACGTAGCCTATTATTAAAACATGTTTTCTATCTAGCAGAAATTAAAGGTGCACTCAATATTTTCTTTCCCAATTAAAAAGTTTTAAAGATAGCGTTTAACAAAAACAAAATAAAGGCTTTAATTAAAATTAAATAAATATGGCTTAAATGTTTAACACAAAATAAAAGTTTAATGTTTAAAAAAAAAAAAAAAAAACATTCGCAGTCACTCGAGATAATCTGATAATGATTTTATTTTTGTTTGCAAATTGCAAATAAATAATAGTTGCAATTAAAAAAGTTTTTATTTTACATGGAGCAGGTAACCTAAGGTATGTTTACACGACAACGATGTACTAAAATGGAAAAGTTTTTTCGTTGCTGCACTTTTTGCATACAGACAACAGTCGTCAAAATGATCCGTTCACACGGATCCACGAAAACGATTAAAAACGCTGTATTATGCAGGCCAGGACAGTAGTTAGCGATGTCTACGCGCACCTTATTTTTCAGATAAAAGCAGCCGCGGCCATTTGTAAATTTAATGCGTCTGGCTTCCGGTGTCATTCGCTTTTTTATTTTTAGCTGTACAAAACAGCCTGTAGCGCAAACGATTTTTCAGTTTACTGCACTTTGATATTCTTCTCATTTCCCTATAGCGGCTAATAAATCAGAAGTCTCGCACATTCACAGAAAACACCTTCCACGCTGAAATATAAGGTGACTTGAACGCGTAATACGAATGCACATGACATTACCTTTTTCTCAATTTATTATTTTAGTTTGTAGTATACGGAGACAATGTATCGTTTTCAAAAACTTGCACTTTGAAACCAGTTTTCAAAAGTTTGGTTTTTTAGGCCCCCCAAGACACCATTGTCGTGTAATGAACAGTAAAAACACAAAGTCTTTCATTTTTAGTTGAAAACACTGTCGTGTAAATGGCCGCTTAGAGGCCAACATGTTGATATCACAAATACTTCTAATTTTTATCTCGGTAGTCAGTCTTCACTCACATTAATATTGCTGACTGCAAATAGTATTGTCCACCAGGGACTGGTAACAGAACGTTTGTCCCAGTCATGCTAAAAGTCCAAGACGACTGCCATAACGTGCACCATTTGCATGTGATTTTGAATCTAAAATGTTTATTTGATTTCCAAGACATATTTCAAAATATTCAGAAAACTTTAGACTAGATGTTGTATTTTAATTTTTTTATTTTGTAAAAACGGCCCTTATAAGAACCACAAAAACCAAGAAATATACACTGTACAAAAAGGTATTTACAACCTAAATTAAAACCAAAAAAAAAAAAAAAAAAAAAAAAAAATTTAAACAGCAAGCTGCAAACTCACTTCAATGGCAATGTAAACTTTTTTCCCCCCCATTGTGCTTAAATCACCATTTAACCAAAATATTAGTAACTAACTGACCAGCTTTGTGGCAGCAATGAGCCAGACTGATATTTCTGACTGCCACAAAATGTCACCTACACACTTTTTGAGCTCAAAACAAACAGAGACCTTGACATAACTTTGCATTTTGTTGTCAAAGGACCAAGGTCACTGTGGAAACAAAAAAAAACAAAAAAAAAAACAAAAACAAAAAAAACAGTGCCCAAAAGAAAATTTCAGTCAAGTCCACTGAACTCACTGGTCAACCATACTGTAATGGCAGAAGCAGACTTAATGCTGTGGTAGAATTAGAAAGACCAGATGAGGTAGATAACCTTCTAGTCTAACGAAGTGCATTGACTGACAGCGATCAGTGCATTCGAGTTTGACCCATAAGAGGGAAATGCTGGAATGCTAGGCAAGACAAACTCAACATTTAGCAATCTGTAAATATGGCTAAAAATTGACCTTTTACAGGAGTGCAATTTCATTGTAGAGACTACATACAAAAAGTTAGTTCACAAACATCTGCGCACACTGGTATGGTACATATGCATTTTCGGCTATTATTAAAGTAGGAAAACAAGGCAGATAAGGACGGAATTACTTTTTCCTCCTCTCCATTACAAATTGGGTAACAGTTTCAAAGATTTAGAATTAGAGAAGGCATTGTCACAGCTGACCTATACTGTCATTTTCATGCTATTTATTTGAAGAAAGCCCTGAGATTGTCCAAAACACTTTGCTATATTAATACCCAAATTTAAAGACACTTAAAGGTCAACTTAACCAATCACTTAGTTATTCCATGTGCTGAGCCAGTTCGGGCATACAAGTGGAAAACAGGGTTCACAAAAACCAATTTACACTCCTTAAGGTCACATGTTATGTCTATCACTGGCCATTGCAATCATTATTGGCTGACCTGTTTTCAGAATTTCAAATTTGCTGCCCTGTTTTGTACCCCAATTAGATTTTAAAGCCTGATTGTCCACTGCTGCATGAACAACACATGTTCTGAACATTGCACAGAGCACAAAAGAACACTGTTTAAAAAAACTATTATCCATTCAAGAACAAAAGAGGATGCCTGTGCTAAAATATCTGGAATTGAGAAAGAAAAAGAAAAAAAAGCTGACTTAACTGTCCTTAACATCATGAGTTTAAGGTGCCCGGTCATAGCTGCGAAGACAGGAAGAAAATGGGGGACTGAAACAGCAAAGTTAGCTAGACAATTTCAACAGACAACTTCAGATCATTCAAAGCAAGGAGGTAGTAAACAATCGGAAGTGTTCAGTAATCCATACAGTCTATATGTAGCACTATGGTCCCAATAAGGGTCCAACTAATAAGAGTTCAGGGAGCATTTCCCCAAACTTCAGATATGAGTGAGGGGAACAGTTCCACCTAGATAGTGCTGTTGGACACCAGGATAGGCTCTCTGGTTAGAGCTATCGCTGGTATCACCACCTGGAATGTACATGCTAATCATGTCCCTCAGGTCCCCTTGGAAAGCACCACGGTGGTGGTTTGGTACTCCAGTAGGTGAATGGGAGAGGGGTTCTGGTTTAACCATAGACATCACTGGACTGGGCTGCTGAGGGCTGCCGCTATATGACATTTGGCTGTGGGGGAAGACAAAAATAAGCCATTAAAGTGTGAATGACAAAAGATGATCAGAACATCAGACACATGAACAGCTCTGACTATCTTTCCACATAAAACACCTATGCATTTCTTCATAGTAATGCTGACAAGCAAATAACAGGTCTATACAGGTTAAGCCAGCTTAGTTATGGTGAATCTGAGAAAATCTATAGACAAATGCAGAATAAATATGGGCAACGATGAGAAAATCTATGGGCAAATTATAAATGTGCAGTTATGATGAAGAAAATCTAGTCAAACGCTGAATAAACGTGCAAGTTCATACAACTTCAAAAACAACTTCATAAACTAAATAAAGTTATTTTTAAATATAGGCCTACATATAAAATCAATTTTGGTTTGATAAAACCATTTAAAGAGACCAATATGAATTGTTCACAAATGTTTAATTCTTTAACTTCTTTTCACAATTACGCACAATGAAAACTGAATCGATTAACATGAATTTATGTGTGTGCGGTCGCCTCACAGAACTAGTTTTGTAGTTCCCCAATTTGTCAAGCTTCCCTAGTAAGAAGTACTAACGTTACTTTAAAATCCCTTGATAAAACAAACCTGTAAGAGCTGGCGCTGTTCATGTACGTCTGTGCCGGCGGGTACTGGAGAGCTGACAGGTCGTAGCGGTGCAGTTGCTGCGGGTATCCGAGTGCATCACCCTGCATGCCCATATAACCACCGGTGTGACCCCAGCCATAGCCGTCCATTCTCGGGCTGCCACCTTGTCCCTGTGCCACGGCCGATGCCAAAAGGTTGCCGTGTGCGAGAGGATATTTACCGACGGGATTGTCCTTCTTCATGAGAGCTTTGGTCTTACGCCGAGGTTTGTATTTGTAATCGGGGTATTCCTTCATGTGTACTGCCCGCAACCGTTTGGCCTCATCGATGAACGGCCGCTTCTCCGCGTCCGTTAAAAGTTTCCATTCCGCTCCGAGGCGTTTGCTTATCTCTGAGTTGTGCATTTTGGGGTTCTCCTGTGCCATCTTCCTCCGCTGACCCCGAGACCACACCATAAACGCATTCATGGGGCGCTTCACTTTGTCCATAGGGTCCCCGCCGGGTGGACAAGAAGTTTTTGATCCGTGGTGCGCATTTCCAAGCACGCTGACCGGAGGAGACATCCCTGGACTGTTCTGGTGGGGGTGAGGTTGACCCGCGGTCTTCAGTTCATGCTCCATCATGCTATACATCATGCCACAACACACTTTGAGTTTCAACAGCTCAATGCGTAAAGCAGCCAATTAAAAGTGTCCAAGCGAACCTAATCAGGTCAAACAAATCCGGCGCAGGTGAAGTCTCTTTACAGCCGGGATTGTCTGGCCAAATGAAACGCTAAAAATCAGCAATGAGAAAACGGATCAAAACATTTATAGCAAGTTTTTTTTAGACAAAATAAAGTAAAAAGAGCGCGAAAAGCTTCTCAATCACTGCTGTTTGTCTCTCTACCTAGGTGAACCATATCCACAAGCCACTTGTTGAGCAGCAATAGTTTGCAGTCCACGTTGAACCAATTGTATAATTGTATTCCACTTCTGTCCAATCAGCGCTCAAGGCAACCCTTTGCTCGTTTGCATAACAATTGTAGGGGTGTGGTATTGAACGTCGAAGTTCACTTGTTGCAAAAGCGAATTAGAGACTTATATTGATCAGAGAATACTAATATTGTTAATTATTACATATTTTAGTAGATATTGTCTTGGCACATGTTTTTAATACGCTTTTTAATGCACTTCAAAAATAAAAATAAAAAACTTTTTAAAAAGTACACACAAATGTTGTGTAATTTTAGACCTGGTTTCTTTGGATCACTTTCTATGACTTAATTAGTTTCACTTTGCACCTTTACACTTTCTGTCGCTTCTATTGCTAGTTCTTAACCCTTTCGTCGTGGGGTCATGTGAAAAAAAGAAAGTTTTCTGTGAAAACGATCAGTTTGTTTAAATCTTGTGCGTTTCTTGAGCTATGTGTGTTTTCTTGGTGAATTTGTGTGAAATGGGAATTTTTACAGTACACACAATATATAATTAGGTTGTTTTCAAGTACAGTAATGTGCCATTACTCCCTTTTGATGACAATTTATGACATGTGAATGTCAGAATCTTCTATAGGTGTGGGAATTTTAGTGTTTGTAATTGCTTGAGAAAAGGTGTGGGTGCAAAGCTTTATGTTGTTTCTTTTTCTTTTTTGTAGACACAGGTGTGAGGGCCTGTGAGTTTGCAGGTGCTTTGTGAACCATGTGACCAGCTTCTGTTCGTGACTGACAGTTACGCCTTTATGCCAATCAAACCACATATTGTGGGGCTTCATTCTCATAACCATGTCCAGAAAACCTTTTTGGACAAACAGCAAACCTCTTTATGGAGAGTGCCCAACTCATTCTGCCGTCCTTTGTTTCTTTGTCCCATTTGATTGTAACAGCACCAAAACAGCTCAGAGAATTTCTCAGAAATGTTAAGTGTAGCCCCTACAAACACACACAGATAGCTCAAAGACCTCATGTTTGCATACACATGTGCTCCACATGCCTCTCTTTGACTATTGTATTGCTTTTTAAAACCAGTGTTTTCATGGGTTTGAATATGTATGTCCAAAACAAGTTACAACACAGTTGTTTTTCCAAAGCGCACACAAAAGATAACCACCCATTTAGCTGCATGGGCTCTAAGCTGCTCAAACACGGCTACCTGAATGAACCTGTAAAGGAGAATCAACATGACTGAACTAAATAAATACTGCATCTAGATTATTTTCGCTTATTTGTTCTTGCTTTTAGTGTTTGTGCGCGCTCTTTCCCCTTGAATTGCAGATCCAAAAATCAAATAATCTTTAGCTTTCTAACAAATAATTATTTTCAATTACTATAACTCTTATCACCAGCATTTATGGATACTGTGCTAAACTGACTTCTCTTTAATATGTTATATTAAATATCTTAGTTATATGTAACAAATTATATAAGCTTTAATATGCATGTTTAAAAGGACAGTGAATTTGAATTGGTATGTTAATTTTTATGGTTAATAATTTTATATATATATATATATATATTTGATTTTGAAATAGGATTTAGAATTAATTTTAAGACTGATGAGACTTTCTTTTTCTTTTTTTACAATATTTGGCATTCAAAATATCCTTTCAAGTTAGAGTGTATTAGTGTATTAATATCTTTTTTGAGTTTTAATCTGTGAACAATGACAAATTAAATGCTATGTAATTCATTGGGACAAATATGACATTTGGATTTGAAATAGGAAACCCAATAGAGTAAAAAAAAAAAAAAAATTAAGTGGCCCAAAAATGAAGAGACTGAGTTCACAATAAATTACAATGGCCCGAAGAAAGGAGGACGGATGAGGAAAAGCTTGAGCAGAAGGGAGAATGGCAAAGATAAAGAAGAAAAGAGAGACTGAGAGGGGAAGAGGGCAACTTGGAGAGAGTGCAGTTTGTCCCTGAGTCCTCCCTGACAGACCGAGTGAATGGGGCCTCTATTCTCTCCCTTCTTATGTAAATGGGGGCTTCAGTCTCCTAGCCATCCGTCACTGCACAGAAAGACCCTGGCAGGCCCTTTACGAGCCTCCTGCTCGCATAATCCCTGAGCCCACAATCATGCGCCCAGCAGGGGGAGAGGGGGGAAGTGGCATGGGGGGGGGGGGGGTTACCATGCAGACAGTGAAAGTTTTTCGGAGGGCCACCTACACTGAGCACACATAATCAAAACATTTCTCATAAGGTGTATAGCCCTCGGCGAGATGGAGGGGAGAAGTTGTTATGCCTCCAACGGAGGGCTGTGATAGGAGGAAGATTGTTGGAAAAGAAGACTGTGGGTATAAAAGGGCAGGAAAGAGAGGGGATTGGTACAATGAATTGAATGAAGGGGACTGGGACAGGGGTACATGATGCGGGAATTAACATAGTGTTTGCGTGATAGACAGGTGAATGAGGGCCAGCGCATTATGTCAGGGGATGTTGGTGAAGCGATCTCGCTGAAGTGATCAAAAGTTGCAGCCGTGGAATTGTAATGACACAGGCTTTCTGAGAGTTCGGATAACTATTGGCTCACATATGTGTGAATAGAACATTTCCTAATACATCCTCATGTGCTGGAATGACAAGTCCGATGTCATTTGTATGCATCCTGAGTTTGTGGCACAGCTGAAAGCTCATTTCTTTTGTCCTGTGGATACAGATGGTGTACATATCTGCCCTCCTGTGGACGCACTCAGAACTTGCCATTAAAGGAGCATAGAACTCTTCACTCTTGCTTCAAGAGGTGCACTTCTCAGGGGTTTTTCACAGTAAAATGGGCACCAGATTCAGCATAATGATATATGAACATTTAGTGTATAAATATCTCATTAAGAGTGCTTATTGAACAAAGAAGCTAAAGTTTAGTTTTGCCCAAATGGGAATAGGTACGCCTAATGAGACTTAAGAGAACATTTACTCATTGATTGCAGTGTAAATAATTGCCATAACAGAAGTTCATTCCATCACTATAGTTGTAAAATATACATATTGTGACCAGTAGGTTTAACACTGTTTTTCAACATCCAAGTATCTACATATCCTCAAAAATACACTACAATAAAAATGAATCATGGCATAGTTTATTATTAAGTATTTGCATGTATTTGAATTTATTTAAATAATCGTATTTTCACATGTATTTATTCAAATTCCTTAGAATCAACATAAGTAAACATTAATTTGCGAAAACAATTAAATTGAACCCATTAAAAAGTATGAACATGGTTCAAATGTGGCTGGCTGTGGAACAAACAAGATTCAGATAGTTAAAATGTATAAGATTGCTTTACATAATCAGTTGGATGTATTGATAATAAACATAAACCTGGTTATTGTGTATTTAAAACATACTCGGGTTATTAGTATTACATAAACCTCACTTTTGTTTCATTTATGAATTACTGAAAAATATGCTCACATTAGGTTTATTAGTTTTTGTTAAAACTAATTCAAACAGATATGCAATTGCATGCCCATGTGAAGGCCAAGTACGCTAACCCATAACTGGAATTTGTCCTCTGCATTTAACCCATCCAATGTAGTGCACACACATTAGGAGTAGTGAGTAGTAAACACACACACCTGGAGCAGTGGGCAGCCGTTTTGCTGTGGGTACCTGGGGAGCGATTGGGGGTTAGGTGCCTTGCTCAAGGGCACCTCAGTCATTTCTTGTCAGTATTGAGAATCAAACCCACAACCTTCAGGTTACAAGTCTGACTCTCTAACCATTAGGCCACAACTAATGCCATTACATAATTTTAAATGTCAGCCTAAATATTTGAATGTATCAAATGTTCCAGTAAAATGTATAATATTTATTAAATTCAAAACATTAATTGTGGTATCATAAGTTACAGGAGCCATCATTCCTGTTGTCATCAATGTAGATTTAAAGGGTTAGTTCACCCAAAAATGAATTCTGTAATTACTCGCCCTCATGTTGTTCCACACCCATAAGACCTTTGTTCATCTTCAGAACACAAATTAAGATATTTTGATGAAATCCTAGAGGTATATGACGCGTCAATAGACGGCAATATAACCACCACTTTCAAGGTCCAGAACGGTATTAAAGACATCGTTAAAGAAGTCGACGTGACTGCAGTGGTTCAACCTTAATATTATGAAGCGATGAGAATACTTTTTGTGCGCAAAAACAAAACAAAAGCTTTATTCAACAATCTCTTCTCTTCTGTGTCATTCTCATACGTTGTTTACGTCCAGCGCTTCCAGGTTCTACATCAAAATGGTGACTCGTTATTGGCCGGCTCTTGCGTCAGCATCACACGCATGCGTCGTGCTGCTCACGTGTGCAGCTTTGGCCAATACTGAGCTGGCATTCAGACATAAACACGGAAGCCTTCACTGTGCTTACTGAGTAAGGATAATGACAGGGAAGAGAAGATTGTTGAATGAAGTCCTTATTTTTGTTTTGTTTTTGTGCACAAAAAGTATTCTCGTTGCTTCATAAAATTAAGGTTGAACCACTGCAGTCACATTGACTGTTTTAATAATGTCTTTAATACCTTTCTGGACCTTGAAAGTGGTGGTTATATTGCTGTCTATGGATGAGTCATATACCTCTCGGATTTCATCAAAAATATCTTCATTTGTGTTCTGAAGATGAACGAAGGTCTTACGGGTGTGAAACAACATGAGGGTGAGTAATAACAGAATTTTCATTTTTGGGTGAACTAACCCTTTAAAGGCATAGTTCACACAAAAAAAATTGTCATTTACTCAGCCTCAAGTTGTTCCAAACCTGTATGAATTTCTTTCTTATAAACACAAAAGTTCCATATTTTGAAGAATATAGGTAATCAAAGAGTTGATGGGCCCAACTGACTTCCATAGTTTTTTTCTCCATTCTATGGAAGTCAATGGGGCCCAACAACTGTTTGGTTACCCTTATTCAAAATATCTTGTGTGTTCAGAAGAAATTCATACAGGTTTGGAACAACTTGAGGGTGAGTAAATGACAATTTTCCCTTCCCTTTAATGACATGTTCAGCAGTTACTGTGCATTTATCATGTCTACCATCAAACAGCCAGAGGCCAGAAACATGGCGATTGAAATGTTGATAAAGAAACAAATAGCAAAAAGTTGACACATTGAGCTTCAAAAGAATCAAGCTCAACCAGGAAAAAGGACCATATAAGTATTACATTTAGGCCCGGTTTCACACAGACAGGGCTTAAACTAAGGCAGGATTAAGCCTTAGTTCAATTAAACATACCCTAGAGAAGGGGAGAGGAAAAGAAAACAAAAACAAAAAAAAAAAAAACACACATTACTGATGTGCACCTTCACAAAACAATGGCTGTGACATTTTAAGAGATGTCAGTGCAAGTTACTTTCAGTTAAAACAAATGCATTACATTTTAGTCTAGGACTACCTAAAGCCTCGTCTGCGAAACCAGGGGTTAAAGTTTTCATTTGTATTTTTGATTTGTTAAAAAGAACAAAAAACAAAGAATAAGTAAGAGGCAACTTAGCATGTTAAAAATGGGAAATACCTTTATTTCAGACCATTAAAATAAATACTATACAGAGTCCAATGTAGAAAAGGATTTAATACATGGCTTCTGTCTCAAAAAGGTTAATAATCATCACATTTGTAATAAATTTGTTTAAAAAAATAGCACTGACCACCCCACATGTAAACCCTACATCCAAACCCACCCAACAAAAGACAGGCATTTTTTTGAACAATACGAAGACATAATGATCTCTATATACTCTACTACTGCAGTTTGGTCCTTTACATATTTAGACCCCTCCAACACAGTTTGGTGAGGTAGGTTATAGGAGCAACACTCCTCAATAGGACTTTGATGCAGAGAAAATCTGAGGCAATACAATGGTGGGTCATTAACCAGCCATACCAACCATTCCAAATTCACTTCTAATGCCTTCAGCCACTCATCCCGCCAGAGTAAAGCCTATTTACAAAAATCAAAAAAGCTACAGCCACGCATACAGGACAACACAAAAGATGTAACAGAAGAATTGGACAGCTTGAGAAAATTACTTGACCACATTTTGCAATTGTAGAATCAGATTTGTTCCCACTAACCAACTTCCTTTTGGACTGAAGCAATTTTTTTTTTTTTTTTTTTTTAAATATAAATAAAGCAGATCTTAACCTACTCAGATGCTTCTGTAAAAGGAAAGTGGCAGTGACTTGCAATTTGGAATAAAAGTCCAAGTCCTCCATATAAAACATGAATCACTACATAGTTTACATCCTTTGCCCTGTGCAAAAAAAAAAAAAAAAAAAGAAAAAAAAAAAAAAAGAAACTTGTAAATGTAAAGTCACATCTCAAATATGGTTAACCCAACACTATCAAGAAAAGCAGGGTATGTCTCCAATCCATTATGCCAGTCAGTGCATTAACATTTACACCACACATGCAAATAAGCCCTGCAACGCCTCTTGATCAGTAGATGGCACCATTTAAAATGGGTAAGACTAAATGAGTCTTATGAATATTGAGTATTCATTCTCAATTGAGAATTCAATGATGTGGCCAACATACTGGGTTTATGAAAATCACCCCCTCAGAACTGACAGTACTTGATTTGTGAGGGATTTGCATGAAAAGGGATGTAGGTTGGAATGAGACTAAAGGGAAGAGAAAAAGAAAAAAAAAAAAGAAAAAAAATAGGGAAAGAGGAAAGAATAAGGAAGGGGTCTTAGATCAGATCAGCAACGTTCATGGGCATTTCCTCCACAGTAGTATTGTAGAAGGTTTCAATGTCTCGGAGCGTGCGTTTGTCATCCTCGGTGATCATGTTGATAGCGACGCCCTTTCTACCAAAACGTCCACCACGGCCGATTCTACACAAATAAAGCACCATTATTACACAACAGCCACAAATGCATGAATCAGACAACCATCACCACAGAAAGCTCTTAGACTAACCTGTGAATATAGTTCTCCCTGTTGGTTGGAAGGTCATAGTTGATAACCAGGGAAACCTGCTGCACATCAATGCCTCTTGCCTATAAAGTAAATGAGTATAGTCAGCAACAGTAACCGATTCAAAAACAAAAGTGGTCAACTAGCAAACCCAAGTTAATTACAAGCAACATTGTGTTTGAAAAACGTAGATGTCAACTGCTTTATAGTCGTGTTGAGGGACTTGGCGACCCAGGCACTGTGGAGAGCAGTTAGAATAATCTCCCAAAGAACTTGATTCCCATCACAGCACAGAATGCTGGTGGAAGAGGGATCCTTGGTGTGACATCTCAGAACTGTGGGTAAAGAGGAAGATGAAAGGTTGCTTACCAGCAGGTCGGTAGTGATGAGGACTCGGCTGGAGCCAGAACGGAACTCTTTCATGATGATGTCCCTCTCCTTCTGCTCCATGTCACCATGCTATGAAGTCAGAGTGCAAAAAGTTCATAAAACACCCACATAAAAGGCATTTTGGAAGCCCATACACGCACACCAACACGTTACAGTCACTCACCAGTGCAGAAACAGTGAAGTCCCTCGCATGCATTTTCTCAGTCAGCCAGTCCACCTTCCGGCGAGTGTTGATGAAGATTACAGCCTGAGTGATGGTCAGGGTTTCGTAAAGATCACACAATGTGTCCAACTTCCACTCCTGAAAGACAGAGAAAACAGCTTAGCAAATGGAGAGAGTGAGAGGACAGAGGGAAAGAAGAAAAAAAAAAAAAAAAAAAAAAAAGCTCTGTCACTAGGTGGTGCTGTTTTCAGACTCAAGTTATGATCATGTTCCCAGAGTCCTACAGGCTCAAAATGCACTGCCAAGCAAAACGCTTATCAGACATTGAGCACTGCAGTGAGTCTGGGATCAGTTGACACGCATGGGGATCATCACAAAACAGCATTACAACTTCAGTCAGAACAGCTGTAAACTGGACAAATGACAAAATGAACAGATTTGAGTAATAATTCCTTTCTCTACCCTAAAATTCTTCACTCACCTCCTTCTCAACATTGATGTAGAATTGCCGGATACCCTCAAGGGTCAGCTCTTCTTTCTTAACTAGGATACGAATAGGATCTCTCATGAACTTTGTAGTCACCTCCAGCACCTCCTGAGGCATGGTGGCAGACAAAAGAATCACCTAGGAAAAACAAGGTTACAGTTTAAACAAAAAAAAAAAAAAAAAAAAAAAAAAAAAAAAAAAAAACCCTCAACACCAGCCACAACCTGAAGATGCATATAACACAAAAAGGTAACAAATTTACATTAATCATGATCAAATCTACCGCAATCAGCTAAGCTGATCAAGGTGCGGAGGAAATTTTTAACATGTATTCATTACTTCAATGAGCTCATTGTTTCTACCTTAAATTAATACATTGTTAGCTAACTGTGATTTTTATATGTACATTGCTGAATTACTTGGACAAAGTCACCTCTGATAACAGATCACTCCAAATTGTAATGTAGACTATGCATTTTCTGTAAAGCTGCTTTGAAACTATGTATTGTAAAAAGCACTATACAAATAAATGTGAATTGAATGCTATGCCAACTTCAAAATAGATGAAAGCTACAACAAACTGCACAGCAATTGAACATTTAAAAGGTATGAAGTGTCAGCTGCTTAGTAGTCATGAAGAGGGACCCAAGGGCCCAATCATAGTGGAAAGCAGTTACATTTCTCTACCAAAGATCATGATTCCCAATACAGCATAGAAAGCTGGTAGGAGAGGGTACTTTGGTGTGGGCACCAAGAAAATTGTAAACAGAAATGTATTAGCTTACCTGAGTATCTGTGGCCAACTTCTGAAAGATCTCATAGATTTGGTCCTTGAAACCACGGCTCAACATTTCATCTGCCTCATCCAGTGCAAACATCTTTATATATTTAGGAGCTGAAATAGTAAAACAAAAGTGTCAACCTTTTTCTCAACTACCTGTTCAGTTTATTGCAATGAATGCTAGGACAAGTCTCAAACAAGATAGTACACTAAAACAAGTGACCATCTGTACTTACAGAGATATCTGCGGTTAAGCATGTCAAACACACGGCCAGGGGTCCCAACCACTATGTGGGGCACATCAGCCTGAAGCTTCTGAACGTCATTACGGACATTGGTGCCACCAATGCAAGCATGGCAGGTTGCCCCCATGTAGTCTCCAAGAGCCAGGACCACCTTCTGAATCTGAAGAACGACAGACATTTTAGCAATAACAAAAACTCGATCTGAACAACCACCTGTGCTCTTGAGCCACTGCACAATAAACAAAATGGCTGGTGAATCAGGCTATAAAATAACTTTAGGATAAGTATCTGTGCCCATAGCATGAAACAGTCTTTGTCTCACTGTGTTGAGCTGACTGGGATGAATATGGCCTTCATTTTCTCTGCCCCTAACAGATATAGGACTTTGTGTCACTGGTAGACACAGCCTTGCCCAGTTGATAGGGGACATGCTTAACTGAAGCTCACTTTCCACACTCTTTTCCTTTAGAGACACAGAAGACAAAGACAGAACCTGTGTGCTACAGCAAACCTGAATGAGTAATGCTTCTCACCTGCTGGGCCAGCTCTCTGGTAGGAGCCAGAACCATAGCTTGTGTAGCCTTCAGCTCCACATCTACCTGCTGCAGAATGGAGATAGCAAATGTGGCTGTCTTTCCTGTGCCAGACTGAGCCTGTGCAATGACATCATACCCTATAGACAGAAAATTGCAGAATATTAACCAATGGCCATTCAATCACATGGAGTTTCAAACTGGCTGTTATGTTAAAAAGTAATGTTGAAAGTACTAGTGTTGTCAAAAACAATATTTCGATATGCATCGATACTGAAATATCTGAATTCCAATACCCCTTTTCTGCATTATCAGTATACCGATAATAGCTGCGCGTTCTCACTTTCTCTTCTCTCTGACGGAGAGCTTGCCTTGTATTGCGCATCATTTTAGTCATTCCTGCAGGTGTTGCGCTCACACCACTGATCTACAAGTGGCGCTCTCGTAAAGCCACTCAAATAGCTTGCGAGTACCAAATTGACTTGGTTTTCGTGGCATATTGTGCTTAAACAGTCAAATACACACAACATTGTCAAAATGCACATCTTGGAGAGTAGGCCTGTTCAGTTAAAAAGTCAGTTTGGGAACAGTGCATGCGTTTCCACGTACAAGCTCTTAAAGTGATAGCAACCTAATAAACCTGCTGCTGTCTGTCACGTTAATCAAAAAACAAGACAAAATTAAGGAAATCACTTGCTGCTCTTGTAACTTTAATTGTAAGCATTAATTTGCATTAAATTTTTTTCAGGGAAGACCATCCAGTGTTTTTTATTTTACATTTAATTACTTTAATTTCTGTATTTCTTACCCAAATACTATTGTTAGATCCACCTGAAACACTTAAAGTTGGTCATTTGTCTCTTTATTCTAATCTGTGTATTTGTGCTATTGTTTGCAATTTGTTTATTTTATTACTGACAGTTTACTTTTTTTGGGGTGGGGGGGGGGTGGGAATTTAGTTCAGTTTTAAATAAAGCCTCCCTGTGCTATGTGAAAGCTATTGCAGCAAAGTTACCCAAATTAACAAAAATGATAAAAATTTGTATGGCAGTTTACCCTGTGGTATAGAAAATGTATCATATCAATATTTTTCAAGGTATCGTATCGAAATTCTAGTATCACGACAACACTAGAAAGTACGGAGGCAGATTGTGCCCATAGCATGAAACAGTCTATGCCTCACTGTGTTGAGTTGACTGGGATGAGTATGGGCTTTATTTCATCTGCCCTTACCAGATATAGGTCAGAGTGTCACTGACAGACACAGCCTTGCCCAGTTGATAAGGGTGTGAATTAACTGATCTTATAATTCAATAATTAAAACTAACCATAGATGAACGGAAAATTTTACATACCCTTGATACAAGGGAGAATTGCCCTCTGCTGAATGGCAGAAGGTTTCTCAAAACCGTAAGCATAGATTCCTCTGAGAAGAGCCTCTCGCAGGTTCATATCATCAAAACTATCAACAATCTCCTTCCAGTTACTCTGTTTAAAAAAAAAAATAAAAATTTTAGTTGCTGATTTAAAAAGAAAATAAGGGTTTTATTTTATATCAATATAATTAAAGAAATAAATTAAATGGCTCTTAAGAGACACCAACCTCAATGATACCATCTGGCTCCATCCCCTCAGGGCCATTGTCTCTGGGTCTGAAATGAGAGAACGTAATTAGTACAGCTTTGATGTAAAACTCATTTCACATTATGATGACCAAAGTGGGGAGATGTGAAAAAGCAGCTAAAGGACTAAAACACAGCAATTGATCGGATTTTATCCAATACTTGTGTCACTCAGCCCCCTATAGTGTTGGGTTTTATCCAAGTTACACAGAAACGTCCCATACATATTTTAAATCTATTGTTAAATGTTTAAAAGGCCTACATTAAAGGGAGAGTTCGCGTAAAAACGAAAACAATCAAACTCATAACTTGGGGGGGGGGGGTCAGAATGACAGCCTCAGCCATTATTCACTTGCACTGGATCATTTCCATAAAATGAAAGTAACGTTAAACGGCTACCGTTGCTGTCATTCTGCCTAATATCTCCTTTTTCGCACACCGGTTTGGATTACGATTTTTATAATATGTAATAGTTAAATAGCGATTTTGCATTTCTTTAACACACTGACATCGTAAATTAAGAAAATGACCCAGAGGCCGCCATTTTCAGTCAGCGCCATTAACAACGTGGCTCCAGTAATTCGTCGGAAAAAAAAAACAAAAAAAAAAAACCGATCGTTACAACGTAGTATCTTATAAGAGCGGTATAAAATAATACAGTGCGTCAACTCATTAAACCAATCCATGTAGACGTTTATTTCTAGAACCACAGTATACAACTAATCGTTTCACCGACGACATAGTTTCCCCTTATCTTTTAAAATTTTAAAAGAATAAATAGCATCTTTATCATTTATATACACTTCAATAAAAGAGGCCTGTTCGGATAGGCCTTGGGCCTACACTGCAAGAACACTCTATTGTCTAGCCCAGGAAAGGCCATGTGCCCTACATATTTTCTCATTTGTAGGCCTACATCTGCGAACAAAATACATTTTTAATATTACATGGCACCTGATACGGGGATCTCAAGTAAAGTACATTACAAAAAACGATAAAAATGTAGATAAACTGTTTCAAACGAGGAAAAGGGAGCGACCATGTGCCGCATGGACGCGCCGGTTACACGAGGAACTGAACAAGCGCGTGAGACACGTTGCGTCACAAGAACCGGCATTCTAACGGAACGTCGAATAGACGATACAAAAACCATTTGAAAAGACTCTTCAATAAACATTGCGAGTATAATCTAAAGTAAAACGACTGGTACATACACTACATGGTGAAAAAAAACACACTTTCTGGGTATTTTTACGAGGCGGGAACAGGGAGAGAACGAACGTGCCAAATCGGCTGATAATGCTAGTTTTTGAAACGCCGATAGAAGACAAACACTCTATATTATCAAATAAATCATGTGAAATCGATAATACTGACTAAACATTTCCCGTAAAACGATCATCACCTTACATAAGCAAAAAAAAAAATCTTCGAACACGTTATCTTACCTATCTTCATGTTCAGACGACATTATTACAAAGGACTGTAGACTGGCGGAAACGCGCAAATACTTAAACCGTGACGACGACCAAAGTCCATTGATTGGACAACTTCTCGTTCAGTCAGATTATAGACCCGCCCAGCGTGACTTCCCATTGGTCAAGAAACGATTGATACCTCCTTTTTATAAGGGCCTATTTAAAGACGTCACGAAAAAAAAATCTTAGCTGGAAGTTGAAAGAACATGCGAACCACAATTTTGTCTTTTCTTTTAGAAATATGACGCGTGGTTTTCCAGAATATACATTTTTAAAAAAATGATAAATACTTAATTTTCTTTTAGTAAAATAACAAATATTCATAATTATAAATTCACAAAGTACAAACCACTTTTCTGGCCCTAAAATATGACTTGTCCATTTGAGTTCGTTTCATAATTAGAAAATGTAAAAGCGCCTAAACAGCCACGATACATGAGGACCTATTTTTATGAAGGGATTATCTATCGGACTATAAATTAACTTCATCATGTTTATATGTTATCATGTTAACTTCATCTTAATATGTTTATTTCCATTTGCCCCCCTCGGCTTTTGTGTTTGTTTTTTTAAAAAAAAAAAAGAAAAAGAAAAAAAGTTTTGTTCACTTCCAGAAAATATAGTCAGACATAACCCTTCCCTTATTACCCAAGAGCTGTTTTCCTGTTCATAAATGTTGCAAGTGAGTCATTTATGATTCACAGCTATTGTTACTAGTGGGTCATTTAATAAGTCATATAAATACGTTTTGTGAAAAAAACAAAAACAAAAACAAACAAAAAAAAAACAGCTTACTGGGATTTTTTCCAGTTTGAATAATGGTGAACACAGCATGATTCATGTTCTTGATTCAGTAACCCCATCACCATTTCAAAATATCACATTATTAATTGCAATGAGACTAACAGAATAACAATTTAGGTGTTCTGATGATTACCCAGATCGATATTTTCATAAGATGATTTATTTAAAAACAAAACTGCAGACATGATTCGTTACTTGCATCAGGGCACAGTTACTCTCATCTTTATGTGCAGAACAAATACAAAACCCACAACAGAGTGATCCATTTAGGCAGTACATCACAAGGGCAAGACAGGCTGTCAACAGTTGATTACCTCAGATCTTTCAGTCAAGATGTTGGGCTCCAGTACGAAACCAACTGAAAAGGTTATACAAAATAAAAATAAAAGTGAATGAGGATGAAATATCCTCATTGTGAAGTCTCTCAGGCTTTTTGGACAAATGTATCTTTTTCCCCACTGGCTGTGCAGTCTTTACACAAATATCACAGTGAGAGCTTGCAATGACACAGTTCTTTGTACATAAGTCTTCTCAGCTTGGGCATGTCCTGTTGACGGAAAGTGAAGGGCTGACCCAATGCGAGACACTTGCAGTACTAAAGAGGAGGTGGAAAAAATAAAGAGAGAAATAAAAGGTAAATCTTGTGTGTAGAATTGAGGAAAAGACATCTCAAACAAAATACATTCTGACAACATTTCTCTGTGCCTTTGTGGAATACAGATTGTTGCATTTTGGATGAAGCATGTCAAAGGGTTAGTTCACCCAAAAACAAAAATTCTGTCATTAATTGCTCACCCTCTTGTTTTTTTAAAACCCGTAAGACTTTCGTTTATCTTCGGAACAACAAATGAAGATATTTTTAATGAAATCCAAGCGAATACTGTCCCTCCATTGATAGCTACACAACTACCATTTTGACGCTTCAAAACGTTCATAAAGAGGTCAAAAAAAAAAAAAAAAAAAAAACACAAATGAATTGAGTGGTTTAGTCCAAATTTTCTGAAGAGACACAATTCACTTTATATGATGAACAGATTGAATTTAGGTTTTTATTCACATATAAACATTGATCAGCAAACATAAACAGAAGCTCAACCATACCTGCTTGATGCGTGAAAACAAACCTCTTCCGAAAGCTCA
This sequence comes from Mylopharyngodon piceus, assembly GCA_039654765.1. Taxonomy (NCBI): domain Eukaryota; kingdom Metazoa; phylum Chordata; class Actinopteri; order Cypriniformes; family Xenocyprididae; genus Mylopharyngodon; species Mylopharyngodon piceus. The sequence goes on along the minus strand of CM077442.1, from coordinate 31,958,258 downwards.
AACGTGCTGCGTAACACATGAGAATGAACCTCAAGCAAACATGCTTGAGCTTCTATTTATCACAACTGATGTGTGAGTTGATGAATGTTTATGTGAATAAAAGCATAAATTCAATCTGTTCATCATATAAAACGATCAAAGTCTCTTCTGAAAATTTGGACTAAACTGCTCAATTCAAATGGATTAGTTTTACGATCTCTTTATGAACTTTTTGAAGCATTAAAGTGGTAGTTGCGTAGTTGTCAATAGAGGGACAGAAATAGCTCAGATTTCATTAAAAATATCTTCATTTGTGTTTCGAAGATGAATGAAAGTCTTACGGATTTGGAACGACATGAGGGTGAGTAATGAATGACAGAATTTTCATTTTTGGGTCAACTAACCCTTTAAACACTTCAACCCACCACAGTCTATCTTAATAGATTTTACTCTGGATAAACAGTAATAACTGTACAGTATTGAGTCAGTTAATTTAAATCCTATCAACCACTCATAAAACCTCAGAACATGGTCAGCTCTATGAAGATGGTGTATGTACATACCTGCAGGACAAATGCACCACAGTCACTGTCATTATTCTGTCTGCCAACATTCTGTAACATAAAAGAGGCTTTATCAACTGTCATTCAGACATTTGTACAGCATTAGATAAAAAAAAAAAAAAAGTCAAGCTGAACGTCATTGAGCCATCACAAGAAGAAACAATTTGAGGAAATTGTCACTGCAGTGTCTGGACTCACCATTTTAAAAAACCCTTTCCACCCTGTGAGAAAGTCTTTCTTGTCTTTTATCATGGCTTCTGCCTGCAGGTATTTAAAAATATGCTGTGGAGTGGAAAAAATGATCACTTAGCCAATTAGAGTTACAAACATAAACACAAAGGTTAAAATTTTATTATATTGTTTTAAGCCTGGGACACACTGCACGATTTTTGGCTGTCCCAGATGAAAGATTCTGTGATCGTGGCTCTAATCGGTGGTCCTATGTCGTACAGTGAGAGAGGTACAAAGACGGCCGTTGTCACAGTCTTGCAACCAAAGATAGCCTACGATCGTTTTCTGACAGTGTCAGAAATTCAGCATGATCATCGCATAGTGTGTTTGCTGCTACGACCTACGTCTACTGACCAGCCAATAAAAATGCGACATGAAATCAACGCGACATGGTGCTAAAACTTAAAACTTACCTCAAGCTCTTTTCACCTTCCTCTTTCGCCACTTCCTCTTTTTTTCAGCACACATAAAAACTACAACTGCCAAAGTGTATTTCTTCATGGTCTTTTTGTTTACCACAAGCGCATGCTGATGACGTTTTATTATTCTACAGAAACTTGCATTGTAGCCTACGATTCAATATCCACCTTATTCCTGACTAGCCTACTGCGTTTCGAATTATGGGTTCCACTTCCGGTTTGGGGAACTTCCATTTAAAAACACTGAAAAGAATCGTTTCAAATCATAAGGTTGCCCTACAAATAAAGCTTATCCGTCAGTTTGACTGAATGAGCTGTCAATTTTTCTTTCATGTTTTATTTTCAGACATCATGAGAATAACGTAACGCTTGGTATTTTAACGTAACATGTTATAACAAGAATATCTATGGCAAGAGCTCTTTTCAGTCACTGCTTTCTATCCTCGTGATTATTTTCTTTTGTCCCTTTGCATACCGCTGTAATAGTATGAAAAAGGACAACATATACTGCACATTTGTGGTCTGTTCTCCCGATATAATTTACGATATATCCCATTAATAATTCACTGGAATGCACGAAGAATCTCGTTTTTCTCCTCAAAGCCTCACGTCTCGTTCCAGGTTTGTTTTCACAGGTAAATATAATTTATTATCTGTAAAAATGATGGAAATCACTTTGAAATAGTATCACGCAATGCTGAAGTTCATGAACATTTTTTATTAAGGCAACGTATATTACATAATACAGATATATATCACTATAGTTATATTTAACCTGTCCGTTATTGCTGTGGAAAGAATCGCGCTTTTTCACGGCCTGTTGAAAGTACCTTGTTAATGCTTTTACACTTTTAAATGTAATTTTAATGTTCGTTGGCTGAAGGGTGAGTAGAATAATGTCATCTCATTGTACCCAGTTTAAAAATAAAACATTATTGCATTCATAGAGCGAGCCTTTCACTGACCGTTTACAGCTTAACGGAAGTTACACTCATAATTCGCGCAAAGCGTCATGGGGCGTAGGAATAAGGTGGATAGGTGTCATCATCGTACAGTCTACATGCTTGTCGTACCCAAGTTTAAAAAATCCATGATTTGTAATGATCTTATAGGATTGCTAAAATCGTGCAATGTATCCCGGGCTTTAGACATTACACACAGGTTCAAAAAAATGTCATTGTTTGTGGAGAAGATTTTGATTGTACTAAAGTACATAAAACACTATATTTTTTATGAGGCTTATACCTTGGGGCAACGGCGATTTAGAGTTCGCTGAGAATCGAAGTATGTGATGGAGCGCCGTTTAATATCAACCGAGACCAGTGACCAGTGCACTTCTAAATGAATGGGAATCAACAAAAGATCCTTCTGGAAGATGTCCACCTGAAACATGTTTGAACTTGTGTTAATGAAAGCAAGAACATGAAAAGTTCTGCTGATTTACTTTAAGGATTTGCACTGAAGAATGAACCCACAAAATATTAAAGGGTTACTTCACCCAAAAATGAAATTTCTGGCCGGATCCTGTGTCAGCATTACATGCATGCGTCGTACTGCTCATGTGTTCAGCTTCGGCCAATACTGAGTTGGCGTTCGGATGTAAACAAGGAAGCCTGCACTGAGTTCACTACGTATGACAACGGTTCAAATTGTTAAATAAAGTCGTTATTTTTGTTTTGTTTTTGCGCACAAAAAGTATTCTTGTCGCTTCATAACATTAAGGTTGAACCTCTGCAGTCACGTTTAACCATGTTTTTAACTACCTTTCTGGACGTCAAAAGGTGCAATGATGTTGCTGCCTATGTGTGGATCAGATACCCTCGGATTTCATCAAAAATATCTTAATTTGTGTTCCGAAGATGAACGAAGGTCTTACAGGTGTGGAACGACATAAGGGTGAGTAATTAATGACAGAAATTTCATTTTTGGATGAACTAACCCTTTAAGCAGCACAACTGTTTTCAACATTGATGATGGTAAGAAATGTTTCTTGAGAACCAAATCAGCCTATTAGAAAGATTTCTGAAGGATCATATGACACTGAAGACTGGAGTAATGATGCTGAAAATTCAGCTTTGCCATCACAAGAATATATTACATTTTGAAATAAATTCTAATAGAAAAGTTACTTTAAACTGTAATAACATTAGTTTTCTATTTAATCAAATACATGCAGCCTTGATGAACATAAGAGACTTCTTTCAAAAACATTAAAGTCATTTTTGAATGGTAATCCAAAATTTTGAATCGTGAACTTCAAATCAAATAATAAGAGGTTTACAGTTCTTACATTCTTTGTCCACCGTTTCACTCCATCATAACCTTTGGTCCTCAACTTGTCATAAAAGAAACTGTTGAAGAAGTGCACCTAAAAGTAAATGAGATGCCATTACACACAACAGAAACCGCTGAACACAAGTGAATACCAATGAACTATATGGCAGAACAGAAGAATCACATAAGAGAAATGAGGAAAAAAAAAAAATATTCACCTTTTCAGGCACTGAATCCATCACAAGGTCTCCATACATGTTCATGACCTTAAGAAATCAGATGAAAAAACAATGTGTGCATAAGCAGGTCTGAGAAAAGCAAAATAATTAAATGTATCATGTACAAGTCAAAACTGACCTGGTCATTGAGCCAATTCTGTCCATAGAGGGTGCTAAGATCATCCATAGTGAGAACGTGACGCTTGTAATTCACCCGGAACCCTTTCACTATGGCAGTCCCTGGTGACCTCTGGTAAACCTGAATTAAATGTTGCACCACAACTTTCCTGTGGGAACGTGATAAAGAAAAAAATTAACTTTTTAGCTTTCTTTCTAAAGATCTATGTTATACACAATAGATGCACAAAGACAAAGAATTAAAAGAAAAAGAGTGTATTTAGGTCGTGCATGTGCGAGACCTGTGAGGCTGAGAGAAGTCCTCATTAAAGATGCCCTGCAGTTCCTCGACAATATCATCTGAATGTACAGGAATTAGACTTCCATACTTTCGAAGGTATTCGTCAAGAAGACCTGAGAAATAAATAAATGCATTCATGAGGTACCACCTCTACAGAGCTAAGGACATTTTACCCATTTTAACACCAAAATCTAGTATTACATCCAATTTGGGCTGCAATCCTAGCATAAAACCTGTATTATCCAAATATGCTGGACATACTTCCATTTCATAACCTAAAGAGATAATATGAGATAGGATGTATTTTTCTGCAGCTTCTAGACAACAGAAATTCTACCTTGGACATAAGCCCTGTGCTCCTCCGTTAGGACCATCTCCATCTTTTGAGTGGTGGGCTTCACGGGTATAGAAAGATATTCCCGAACCCCAGACACTGCTGAATTTGACTGAGAATCCCCATGATAACCATTGAAACCAAAAAACTGCTTTTCTGTGGAGAGAGAACAAACAATAATATAATGCAGTTTTGGCTATAAGTCTGATTAATCTAAATCAGGGGTTTTCAATCTTTTAGATGCCACGGATCGCCAAATATGATCATCCTAATGCGAGGGACCCCTATCCTAAAATTTAAAAGGTAGCTATTTATTACTATCATGTATTTTGTTAGATTTACTATTTATTTAAATCAACTTTATATTTTTATTTTAATATATTTCTTTATTTATTTTAATCATATTTATATTATATATATATATATATATATATATATATTATATATTTTTTCTAAATAATTTTTCTCTATAAACTTTGACAGACCCCCTAGCACTCCCTTGTGGCCCCTTGGGGGTCCATAGACCCCAGTTTCAAAACCCCTGCTCTATATAACAAATGAGAAAAGCAAAAGTCTCACCTTTTTCTCCTCCACTTGTTGTCTCCAAACCTATTTGTGATGAGCCCAAGGTGTCACATCCCTGTTCTCGTCTCTTGCTGGCAATTAGGCTATACTGGCGCCACCTCCTTGCCCGTCGATACCCTAAGGTGCCGACCCACTGCGCCCGCTGTCTCCACGTTTTCCAATTCTGCACGAGCCGATTGCGTAACCTTGCACTAGACCGTAGTCTTCGCCAGCGCTTCAGTCTTTGCTGCCTAAGTCCATGAAGTCGAATCTGGAAGGGATTCTCGGGAAAGTCTCTGGCTTTGAATTTGGCCTCCCTTTCACGCGAGGACACCTGCTGCCGATAATTATTAGCGAGCATAACTTGCGGTTGTGATTCAAAAGGCATTTGCCAGTCTTCTACTTCATCTTTCTCTTCCCACGGGGCACAATCAGAATTAATCTCTTCCTCATCCTGTTCTTCCTCTTCCATATCTTCTTCATTCTCATCAAATCCAACCTCTTCATCAACTTCTACCGGTTCTATGTACTCTCCAGTCCAGATTTGTTCCTTGTGACCTAGTTTGAGGTGAATGGGGCTGGTGGCGTTGGGAGGGGAGTTTGGATCCATTAGACCACCTCCCATGCCTCCAACACTGCTGGCCTCCTGGCTCACAGTCAAGGAGAGTTCCCCTTGCCAGCGGTTCTGAGCCAGGCTTCCACCACTGTCTCTCATAGTCCACTGGCAACCTGCTACCTGCGCCAGCTTGACGTCTGGAAGAGTGAAAATGTGAATTAAGGTAAATTCAGTACCCTGAATTTTGTTTCTGATGCAGGCAGATAATTTGCATAATACAGATGTATTACTTATAACCTACTGACAACTGGTCTTGTCTAATATATAGTGATTGGCAAAGTACATATTATATATCTTGCATACATCTAATTTTACATTGTAGATATAAGAAATAGAATATATATTTTACATACTGTTTTCATTTACTCTTATATAAAAGGATCAAATACAAAGGAGCAGAACAATTTACAAAGAAAGCAAGTATTAGAATTAGACATACAATCTGTGCGAGTTTAACCAAACGTGATACTTATATTCATGCACAACGGTAAAATACTACCATCAACAACTAAATGAGCGGAGAACATATATTATACATCTTCATATTTAGCACCTCTAATCAAAGCCTTTCAATGGTCATGCTATATCTAGAGAACACATATTTTATAAGTTTTGCAACGTCGTTATAAGCCGAATAATTCACGGTTGCTTTGGTAGTTTTCTCTCTCTGGCATGTGCAAATTCGCTAATTAGCTGACTAGCTAACAGCTATCTACTGTACAGTCTCTTAAATTATACCCACATATCACTCACCTTTTACGTGCAGTTTTACACCAGTGTAAGTTAAAAACACACGCTGCAGTTTTGCCTTTATTTCCCACGAATTTGGGGCAAAGAAAACAAATTGTGCATTACGAGGACTTCCACCTCAATCAATGAATACAGTCGCGTTCTTTGCACGAAACCACGCACGAACAGCTGCTGCGCGCAACTGATGACATCATTGGTCTCGTGTAATGGCGCTACAAATGCTTGCAAAATAAAGCATCAAAATAACACTCATACGAAGATACTTGCAACATGTTAACATAGAAATATTGGATTAAATAGTCTGATGAAGGAGTCGCAAAGAAAAATGAGTTTCAAATGGAAGAAGGGTGTTTAAGCTATATGTTTTTCTGAATCAAGTATCTAGTATCTTAGATATTTAGTAGGTTCAAAAAGTTAAGTTTATTAGGTTATTGAATAGGTTTTCAGTAGCTGAATTTAAATGGCTATGATTCAGATATGGTATGTACTCCTGTCTATACTCATCTATTTGGTAAATGATCTTTTTCTATGCTGTCAGTATGTTTCAAGCTTGAAATAAGATCCTATGGTTAAGTACATGCTGCATATTTCTAGGCCTGAGTCACAATATGATGGGAAGGAAGAACTGAAAAAATTGCACTATAGTCTGGACTAAATGATGAGTCCTTTGAATTACAGTATGCAGTTGACTCAACAGATTCACAGTAAATGGGATTTCCCTGAACCCAGCTGTTAAATATCTGTTATATCGTACTGACATGATTCATTATTATACATAAAGGTTTCCACTTTGTTTATTTGGTTTACTGACAAATAAAAGTATTGCTCATTGATGAATAATTTGGTTGATGAGCAGTGAGTGCTTAAATTTAGTGCCATAATTCCATGCAGTGAAGTTGCGGTTAGTTTTGTTCAATCCAGTGGGTCATATATGCACATTTTATAGATCACAAAAAACATAATAAAAAAGAAAACATGTATACACCACTTTTCTATTGGTAAAGTTAGCATGGTCAAACCATGATATTTCAAAATGTATGATATGTGCAGTATAGAAAATATAAAACCAGGAAGTGAATTGTTCATAAAAGTTCTTTTTACCCTAAAGGGCGGTATTTATAGGTTGACTAAGGGAAATCTAATACATGATTTCACATGATCATTTGCATATGTGTGCGTATGTGTCTTTGTGACAAGAAGAAAGTAAATATCCAGTCAAACTGGAAAGACAGGATCAGAGAGGCATGACTGAAAGGGGCACTGGGGAAAATAGTCTCTGTTTTCAAGTGCTTCTAATGATGCAGGTCTTTATGCAATCCAAACGTGAGAGTTCCTTCATACTGCGTGTAATAATACAATAATACCAGATTTCCTTTCACACCCATTTATTTTCATTATCATACACATTTATTGCCATCAAACAGGTGTTGACTTCTTTTATTTCAACACTTCTATTTTTTTAAAATGTATGCCTATAACAAGAAAATAAGCCTATAGACAGCTGGACACGTGGTTGCTTTGGAATATTGCTTTTATCCATTATTACCGCAATCTAAAAATCAAAGGACGGTACCACATTTAAAATGTAATAATTTATTTAGTTAAATGTAACTAACTGGAAAACCATGATATTGTCCAACTAGGCTACATAATATTCAAAATAAAATGTCAGTTGCAGATAAAAATCGACACAGTGTAAAGTGTTATTTATTATAAAGAGAATGAACTAATAAAATAATATTTTATAATTATGATGGCGACAACAAATTCAATAACGTGAATTTCAAGTAGGCTACAGGGGATGTATAGTAGCTTTTTGAAACCATGCGCCATGATAAAAACGGGGGAAAGGAGGAAGATAAATATTAAAATCTACATGATTGTCAAATTTGGGGAGAAAAGCAACAGTCATTATTAGTATGATGTAATGAGGGCATAAATCCAGCAGGTGATGAGGGGGTAGTATTGGTGAAGGGCGGAGGACGTAAATAGGAATAGGCGGAGTGAGGGAGAACTCAGACTGAAGGCTTTGAAATCACATAGAGACGTCAGACGCAGTCTATAAAACACCTGTCCTTATTTTAAAAACTACTCTTTTAACCTTCAGATTAATGATAGTCAGATTAATTAAACTACTTTGTATAAACTGTTCTAGTACGACGGATTATAGCATAATAAACATGCGTGAAACTCAATGAACGACTTATAATGGACATCTTATACCAGGAGTGCATTTGACACGAGCTGAAGAAGAAGAAGTGATTCGATTGTGGACAAAAAGTCGATTGTTTATTTGTAAGTATACGCTTTTGTTTACTGCAAGTAGCATCCTCATTCTGCAAAGAAAAGTGAATTATGCCTTGAAATAAATAATATATTTAATCAAAGTGTATGAGAGTCTAAACATAAGGGCTGGTTGGTCAAAACTAACGATTTACCATGGAATTATTTTTTAAAGAGCGTCATTTCCGCTTTGGTGTTATGCTTCAAACACTCACCTAGGCACAGGTTTCTAAGTCGTCCTTATCTGTTGTCATGGCTGATTTATAGCACAAACTGAAACTATTATATGTACGTTTGCGTTCTAAAGCCTTACATTAATAGCTTTCCTTCGTATCGGTGTATAATAATTCCTCATATTCTATTCTATATTCTATATGTTCTATAGTCTATTTATAGACTGTAGACATTTATGCATTTTTCCTACCTACAGTATGTGTAGTTTCTGTTTCAGTGAAGGCCTGTGTTTTTATATATTTTGTAAAAAAAAACCAAAATCCTCCCATAATTGAAAAATCATAACTGACATTCAATATTTAGCTTATACTGTATTATTAATGCTGCTGTCATCTGTTTTGCTAGTATATTTTATGTTTGTATGAAAAAAATGAAATGAAAAAAATCCTAGCACTCATTTTGAATATTGAGTGGCCAAGCAATCAATCACTGTACAACAAATCTCTCAAATAACTGTGATATAAATAGTACTGCACTGTTAATTGGGAAATTAGTAATGTGTAGTAATGACCCACATATTTATTTGTGACGATCTGTCCAGCCATAGGTCACCTGCATATGTTTGACACATTTCTATCGTTTGAGAAGAAGTCACACCTTTTGACAAACAGAAGCTGTCATTTGTTTCAATGAACTGGGTGTACACTGGGTGTAAATGGCCACTCTTTTCTGCTTTTAAGACTTTCAAGGTTAGAAACATATTTGATTACAATAATGCTATAGAAGCTGTCTGATCTGTCAGTTCACACCCAGTTTCAGAGGAGACTGTATAAAATGTGAGTGGAAACAACAAAGCACTGCTTTATCGAACAAGTCGACTAGAGCAAAACAGGCCTGAAAGTTGCAACCTGTTAGAACTGAAAATTATTTGCATGATAATCTTTCACTGTCCTCTGAAGAAGATAAGTTTTCTCTTGTCATTTGGGGTGTGGATTTTGGGTGTGTAGTCTTAGAATCTTATTTTGACACTCTCAGTTTACCTGCTCAGACAAGCCCCCATAGTTTTAGAGCGGTCTCTTCATACTAGCGGCATAGTGGCTGATTATTCACTAAAGGTCATGTGTCTGAGTTGGTCTGTATGTTGTCATGCTTCTGTAAACACAAGAGTGCAGAGAGTTTCTAGTTGTTTCTTTGTACACATGCTGATAGGAGTGGGAGGTTCACATACATGTGAAGGCAATGACAAAAGTGCTTGGTAGGCCAAAATAGTATTTTTGGAGGTCTCATCCTATTCTGCATATAACTTTCAAACAATGCTTTGCATGCATGTGCATACAGTATGAAGTTGTTAGAAGAGGATTTCCTTGCCAATACAAACAAGTTAGAATACTTTAGAGAGGTATTCAGTGGTCATTCATAGCATAATTGCTTTATGAGTTTAATTGTATTGAACAGGTAAATCATTCTCTTTTACACTCGCATGCCTGAAGTGGCTGGCCACATACCTTTCTCCTCATTGGTATCTGCTGAAAAAAAAGTGGTTTGTTTGGTTTATAAACTTCTCTGCTTCCTTGATTTTAGTGTCAGATTGTTTTGTCCCGTCTGTTGCTATGGTTATATCACTGTCAGTCATTGTCATTTCAGATACAGTTGTAAATCCAGAAACTTTTATTCAAATTGCATATGGATTATAAACAGAAAGCGAGCAAAGAGTGCTCCCTTTATAATCAGTAAAGCTTGGTGTGTTGAGTGGATTCTGATGAACTTAAACACCTCTGATTGGCCATTGCATTCATGCGCTCAACAGATATGTCTGTGATTGGCTACGATGATCAACGCTTCAAAAACATTGTAAATAGAAACCTTTGACGCTCTTCGCAGAGCGCTTACACAGATACACATGAGAGCGTTCAAGCATCCGCCTATTAGCGGTTACTATGTAAAACATTAAAAAAAACTATGCATATGCAAAAAAAGCATTTTTTTAATCCTAAAGTTAATGTTAATGTCAACATGTACTAACAGATTATTCAAATCATAAGTTGTATCTGTTAATATTATTCATTGAACCTGAGCTAACATGAACTAACAATGAGCAGTTGTATTTTTATTAAATAATGTTAACAAGGATTAATAAATATTGTAACAAATGCATTGCTCATTGTTAATTAATGTTAGATAATGCATTAAAGGAACACTCCACTTTTTTTGAAAATAGGCTCATTTTCCAACTCCCCTAGAGTTAAACAGTTGAGTTTTACCGTTTTCGAATCCATTCAGCTGATCTCCGGGTCTGGCGGTACCACTTTTAGCATAGCTTAGCATAGTTCATTGAATCTGATTAGACCGTTAGCATCTCGCTCAAAAATGACCAAAGAGTTTCGATATTTTTCCTATTTAAAACTTGACTCTTCTGTAGTTAAATTGTGTACTAAGACCGACGGAAAATGAAAAGTTGCGATTTTCTAGGCTGATATGGCTAGGAACTATACTCTCATCCGGCGTAATAATCAAGGAACTTTGCTGCCGTACCATGGGTGCAGCAGGCGCAATGATATTACGCAGCGCCTGTGACCCCCTGCTTGCACAGGGAGCGTGCCTTGCGCCATGGAGACATTTGTGAGACACGCTGCGTAATATCATTGCGCCTGCTGCATCCATGGAAAGTTCCTTGATTATTACGCTGGAATGAGAGTATAGTTCCTAGCCATATCAGCCTAGAAAATCGCAACTTTTCATTTTCCGTCGGTCTTAGTACACGATGTAACTACAGAAGAGTCAAGTTTTAAATAGGAAAAATATCAAAACTCTTTGGTCATTTTTGAACGAGATGCTAACGGTCTAATCAGATTCAATGAACTATGCTAAGCTATGCTAAAAGTGGTACCGCCAGACCCGGAGATCGGCTGAATGGATTCGAAAACGGTAAAACTCAACTGTTTAACTCTAGGGGAGTTGGAAAATGAGCCTATTTTCAAAAAAAGTGGAGTGTTCCTTTAACTAATGTAATATAAGAGGACCTTATTATAAAGTGATACCAAAAACAGTTTTAAATGTATATTTTTAAAACAGTTTTAAATTTATATAAACATTTAGTTTATTTATTTATTTAGTTGATCATACATAGAGTTGAATTACAGTTGAAAATGGCCTCTAACAGCTAAACTGGCAAATTTTGTGCACCATCCCTTGTAAATCTAAACTGAATAAAGTAAAAAAAGGATTAGAGCACCGTGCCCTTTAAGAGGACATTCTCAACACAGCTCTCCCTTGTTTTTTTTGTTTTTTTTGCTCGCTGCAAATTCCCTACAGGCATCCATAGCAACCCAGTGAAACTTCTAATTCTAAGGAACAGCCATGTGGTTACTGTTCAGAAGAGATATTTGAATACAGTACTCTAGGTGTATAGAGCTAGTTTCTATGAAAATAAATACAAAACTGGAAAGTGCTAGCCAGAAAAAATAAACAATTTTTTTCAATCGAGTCACGCTCTCAGAATTTTTAGGTTCATTTTACTTCCTTTTTTTTTATCTCATCTCATTGCTCTGTTTGACTCTCATAGTTGCTGTGGGGCAGTCTAATAATGATGGATCATGACACACAGTGGCTGTACCAGCTCCTCGCTGAAGTGCAGCTAGAGAGATTCTACCTAAGGATGCGAGATGGACTCAATGTGACGCGAATTGAACACCTGAACTACGTTAAAGAAGCAGATCTTGAACAGATTGGCATTAGTAAACCAGGTTTGTCTTTTAAAGCAGTTTTTTTTTATTTGAATATCATGTTATTTTGATTTGTTTTGTGAACTTAATGCCCTTTCAGTGTTAAATATAATGTTTCTGATATCATTAGTACCTTTACAGTTTTTCACAATTGCTAAGACACATTTCTTGAAACATTCAATCATTTTCTTACAACATTAAACACAAAGCCAAATCTTCAAACTACATTCACAAAACCACTGACTCTTCTGGCAAAATCAAACAATTGTCTCACAACATTTTTCCCCAGTTCTCAAAATCAAACAAACTTTCAGATCATACACACAGCCAGTCAATAAATGAACACTACAGATCCTTAATTAGACACTACATAAAAAATGGAGAACACAGTATTCAGAGCATGAGGTTACAGAAAAAATGTATATTGTATACATTAAACAAATTTTGTGAATTTATTGTATACTGTATGTACTGTATGTATAGAATTGTATTGAATATTGTATAGAATTGAATTTCTTTATATCCAGCACTTGCATACTGTAAAAAAATGCACTAATCCAACTGCAAAAGCCTAAAAGGTCAAAGAAAACTCTAAATGAAATGCCTGTTACAGTACACTCAAAAAAACAAAACAAAAAAAAATTTCAAATATTGCAAAAATGTTGTCTCTTGCCAGGCAAAGGGAAAAAACCCTCTGGTGTCTTTGATCCAGCCTTGATAACACTGACCACACCTTATTTTTTCTCATCCACTTCCTCTTCTTTTCGTCCACCACCTCTTACACATACTCTTCCTCCTCTCCCTCTCAGATTGTTTCCATCCATTGTTCATGTCAACACAGAAACAAGTCTGTACAATTTTGAGCCGTTGTGTGTAAACTATGATGTCTGTGTTGTAGTTGTGTGCAACTTTTGCCACTTGTTTATCATTTTCCAACACATGCATCACAGTGCAAAATGTGTTTTAATGAGTGAGAATGTGTGTTTTGCAGGAGTGCATGAGACTTGCAAATGGTGTCTAACTACCTGAACCTGTTTATTTGACAAATAAGTTTAAGCCACTGAGCATTTAGTTTAGTGTTTGAGCAATAATGTGAAAAACTGTAATATACACTCTTAGAAAAAAAGTTAAAGGCACAATATGTAATATTTTTGGATTAAAATATCCCAAAACCACTAGAACAGTGTTATATTTTGTTGACTTGTGTACTTACATTATCTCAGATGTTTCCAAGAATGTTTAAATCCAGAGAAATAAGCAATTTTAACCAGGACACGGACCATGTCAGCTCAACACGTTTAGTCTTATTATTTGAATCTCGTTTTCTTGATTTTGCATGGTTTTCACCATGCCTCAGAGAAAAACACTATTTTGTGAAGTAGCTAACATAGCATAATCAGATGCAGCTTTATTTTTAATAACAGTAATACAGCATTTTATCCGTCATACAATATGTTGTAAAGTTAAAGGATTAATTCACTTTCAAATAAAAATTAGCCCAAGCTTTACTCACCCTCAAGCCATCCTAGGTATATATTACTTTCTTCTTTCTGATGAACACAGTCGAAGATATTTTAATAAATATCCTGACGCATCCGAGCTTTATAATGGCAGTGAACAGGGGTCACTAGAATGAGCTGAAGAAAGTGCTTCCGTCTACATCCATCCATCATAAACGTGTACTCCACACAGCTCCAGAGGGTTAATAAAGGCCTTCTGAAGCGAAGTGATGCGTTTGTGTAAAAACAATATCCATGTTTAACAAGTTATGAAGTAAAATATCTAGCTTCCGCCAGACCGCCTTCTGTAATCAGCATACGAAGAAAGTGTAAACTGGCGTCTTGTCAGTTACACCTTTTCCGTAAGTTGAATACGGGAAGGCATAGGACGTAGCATAAGCTTTTTGAACTTAAAGAGTTTTACACTTTCTTCGTACGTTGATTACAGAAGGCGGTCTGACGGAAGCTAGATATTTTACTTAATAACTTGTTAAATATGGATACTTTTTTTTTTACACAAAAGCATCGCTTCGCTTCAGAAGGCCTTTATTAACCCCCTGGAGCTGTGTGGAATATGTTTATGATGGATGGATGTGGATGGAAGCACTTTCTTCAGCTCATACTAGTGACCCCTGTTCACTGCCATTATAAAGCTCGGATGTGTCAGGATATTTATTAATATTTCTCAGATTGTTTTAATCAGAAAGAAGAGAGTCATATACACCTAGGATGGCTTGAGGGTGAGTAAAGCTTGAGCTAATTTTCATTTGAAAGTGAACTAATCCTTTAATTGCATGCCATTTAGCAACACCAGCCACCCAACATTTATTAATATGATATTCTAATATCAATCTAGCTTACTGCAGTGTGCAACAAGTGTCTCATAGCAGCTGCCGAGTGAATACTCAGAGTAATGTTATAAAATCATTTTCAACACACTCAAATGTATCTAATATGATCAACAGTGCTGCGTTACCCCTCATACGCTTGACTGAAAGAAGCAGAAGCGGCGACTGTGGCATAATAAAAGTTCCGCTGCTCGCGAGGCGTGTCGCGTTCGTCTCTCATTAGCAATCTCTCCAGCGGCCTCGTTCAGCTCCCACAGCACCTGGCCCTGCTCTGCTTCATACTACAGTAACATTAATAATCTCATCCATGAACATGATTTCTGCACGAGTCCCATCCCGATTCTTTTCCACCGACTGGGAGGTGAAGATGACAACTCCCAAGATTCCACGCTCAATCTCGGCATCATCAAGCCACGCCTTTGTTTTGAATAGGCCAGGGCGTCCCAAACACATTCCTGGAGTCTCCCCAACACTGCATGTTTTCCATGTCTCCTTAATCAAACACACCTGATTCAGATCATCAGCTCATTAGTCGATAAAGTGATAAAGCATGTTTACGAACTGTTTCATTAATAAAATTGAATTCAAATTAAAAATGAATTAAAACAAAATTAATTAATTAAAACTAAATCCATAAAATGATCCCATGATGGAAACCCCTAGAAGGTTCTATATATTAAGCACCTAACAAAACCCTTTAAGGCTCTATATAGAACCTTTTCTTCTAAGAGTGTAAAATGGTTTGTCTGTCTGTTTGTTCTTTGCTCTTTGTTGTTTGTTCTGTCTTATTTTCTTAGGTTTGTATTTATTGCAATTTTCCTGTGATTTTTCTTTGTCAACAGGACAGCGACGATTATGGGAAGCCGTCAAACGTTACAAAACCAACATGCGACAACGGCCGTGGGTGACGAAGGTATAGTATTTAACATCTTTACATACCCTCTCTGTTTATTCATTCACTTAGCCTACCTGTGATCATCACTGTCTGTTTTCTGCTAGGCCTTCAATGGTCGCACCCCTGAGGGAAGTGAGCCGTTTAATGGTGCAGGGCCAGGCCAGGGGCCAGATCCAGGGCGCGCACTCACCTGTCTTATCCAGGACAGTGAACTGATCTTTGGCGACAGGCTAGGCTCAGGTTCATTTGGGGTAGTTAGGAAAGCAGAATGGCACACACCGACTGGACGAGTGGTGAGTACTCTATACCAAATACAAGTATCTATGTTCTCTTTTTGTCTATCAAGAAGCATAATGTCACCATAACTGTCTTGTTTCCCTCTTTTTAAGTTGCCTGTAGCAGTGAAAACCTTGAGGAGTGGCTCATACAGACAGGAAGACATGGTGACTGATTTCCTCATGGAAGTTACGACCATGCAGTCTCTGGACCACCCCAACATTATACACCTCTATGGTGTTGTCCTTACTCGTCCTCTTAAAATGGTAAACATAACCTTTTGTCTAAAATCATATTACTTTTATTATGTTACAAAAGCTTTCTGTATTTTAAATGAATGCTGTTCTTTTTGAACTTTCTATTCATCAAAGAATCCTGAAAAAAATTGTGTTAAGGTTTGCACAAAAATATTAACCATTGATATTCATAAGAAGTGCTAGCGATGTGAAGACGGATGGCATAATTACACTTTTTTTTTTTTTTTTTTTTTTTTAATCAGGTAGCCGAGCTGGCTCCTTTTGGTTCTTTATACGACACTCTGCGTCTACGACATGGAGAATATCCTCTTTCACGACTCTGGCTCTTCAGCACACAGATTGCTGCAGGTATGGGGTACCTAGAGTCCAGACGCTTCATCCACAGAGACCTTGCTGCCCGGAATGTGTTCTTGGCTTCTAGAGAGCAAGTGAAGATCGGAGACTTCGGACTAATGAGAGGCTTGGATCAGGACAAAGACCACTATATCATGACGGCACACAGACGCATCCCCTTCGCATGGTGAGAAGCTGAATTTAAGCACCAAAAAAGAGTTCTGAGTACAATTATTACCCACTTAGGTCAAGGATAGTAATTCCAGCCTCCTTTCTGTAGGTGTGCTCCTGAGAGTTTGCGTGTGGGTTCTTTCTCTCATGCTTCAGATGTCTGGATGTTTGGTGTCACATTGTGGGAAATGTTTACTTACTGTGAGGAGCCCTGGTTGGGACTGTCTGGCAGACAGGTATATAGTTGGTTTGATGCAGTTAAACTGTGTGTTCTGTTTATGAAGTGCATCTGTAAGCACCACTATTTCCATTGATGACTAACTGATGTGTGTTGTGTTATGTGTAGATTTTGTATCGTGTAGAGCGGGAAGGTGAGCGGTTGGAGAGACCTTCAGACTGTCCGCAGGAGTTGTACTCCGTAATGCGTAAATGTTGGGCCTGCAATCCTGCTGACCGACCGACCTTCTCACAGCTCACCACTATTGTAGCAGATGTCAGTGTTAAACCTCTGCCTCTCCTTAAAAAAATAATCTCATTAATATACACTACTGTTCAAAAGCTTGGGGTCAGTAAGTTTGTATCAAATAAATGCAGCCTTGATGAGCATAAGAGACTTCTTTCAAAAACAGGGTTAGTTCACCCAAAGTAAAAGCCTAAATTTAATCTGTTCAATCAATCAAATAAAGCGATCGTGTTTCTTCAGAAAATTTTGACTAAACTGCTCAATTCATATGGATTAGTTTTATGATCTCTTTATGAACTTTTTGAAGCATCAAATTGGTAGTTGCGTAGCTGTCGATGGAGGGTACAGAACTGGCTCAGATTTTATTAAAAATATCTTCATTTGTGTTCCAAAGATGAATGAATGTCTTACGGGTTTGGAACAACACGAGGGTGAGTAATTAATGACAGAATTTTCATTTTTAGGTGAACTAACCCTTTAAAAAATCTTACCAAGCCCAATCTTATGAACAGTACCGCTTAAATACAAAAGATGTATTTAAACTCAGGAGCAGTTTTTCCCCGGTTTTGGCACAGTGTTGATTTTGTACTATTATTAATGAATGATACACATAGAATGTATTTTCTCTCTAATTTCTCTTATTTTTTAATATATTTTCAGGCACAGCCTATGGAGGTTCGTGCAGTGAAAGATCTCATAGATCCCAGAAAACTCTGTCTACAGGCAAATGATCTAGTGACTGTAATAGACCATGGGTAAGAGAGCCCATGGGCAAAAAATATTTTAATTGATTTTTTTAATTTTAATTTAAATGTATTTTTTCTTTCTTTTTACCCCTTTCTTTTTGTTTATTTTTTTTAAACATACTATATAAATTTTCTATATTGTCTATTTCCTTTAACTTATGCTCTTTGGCAGTGTTGTTAACAGTCATGCCAATAAATCTTAGTTAACACTGACTCTCATAAAGGTAGTGTGAAATTATTAACCCGTCTCCCCTCCCTTTGACCTACTAGCATTCCATTCATAGTTCAACCCTTAGTTTCAATCAACTTAGAAGTTTTTTCAGACTCTCATGCAAACCACACTTGGACAGTACAAAAATGCAACCCCCCAGGGATGACAGAACAAATTTAGCATAATTTAAAGGGTTAGTTCACCCAAAAATGAAAATTCTGTCATTAATTACTCACCCTCATGTCGTTCTACACCCGTAAAACCTTCGTTCATCTTCGGAACACAAATTAAGATATTTTTGATGAAATCTGATGGCTCAGCGAGGCCTGCATAGACAGCAATGCCACCGGACTTCTCAAGATCCAGAAAGGTACTCAAAACATATTCAAAACAGTTCATGTGACTACAGTGGTTCAACCTTAATATTATAAAGTGATATAAATACTTTTTGTGCGCCAAAAAAACAAAATAACGACTTTTCAACAATATCTAGTGATGGCCGATTTTAAAACACTGCTTCGAATCTTTTGTTCAAAGTCACGTTATTTCAGCAGTTTGGCAGTTTGATACGCGATCCGAATCACTGAATCAAAACAAAAGATTCAGTGTTTTGAAATCGGCCATCACTAGATATTGTTGAAAAGTTGTTATTTTGTTTTTTTGGCTCACAAAAGTATTCTCGTCTCTTTATAATATTAAGGTTGAACCACTTGAGAAGTCCGGTGGCATTGCTGTCTATGCAGACCTCACTGAGCCATCGGATTTCATCAAAAATATCTTAATTTGTGTTCGGAAGATGAACGAAGGTCTTACGGGTGTGGAACGACATGAGGGTGAGTAATTAATGACAGAATTTTCATTTTTGGGTGAACTAACCCTTTAATAATTACAGCAAAACTAGGTACCAATGACTATACAGTTGTACATATACATTAGTGACATTTGATACTATTGAAATAATTAGCATGTGCAATATGCATTAGTAGATAGATTTCACAATAGTTTGGAACACAAATTAAGAACACTGATGTTAAAGCAGACCAAGTCTTGTCAGAAAAGTAAAGGCGCTGTGGATTATTCATCTAAATGTATTTGTAAATTACAAGTAGAGAAACTAAATAGGGCTTTGTGGTAGTCCTCAGACTCAGATGCTATAAAACTGACTGTCTTTTGCATTCTGTCTTTTCTATGCTCTTCTGTTTCCTCATAGGCTGGAAATGTGTGAGTGGAAGGGGCAAAACCAGAGAACTCTAAGTGTTGGCTGGTTCCCCCCTGTGTTAGCTGCCCCTGCTGTCACAGCAGCAGTTCCTGTGTCTGGTCCGACACGCAGCTGGGGCACCCCAGAACGAATAGATGAGTGAGTGACATTTTAAATGAAGTTGTAAACTATAAGGGTTGAATTTGCTAAACAGCTGGATGTCAGTCTAATGGGGCTGTTTATGAGACTTTTGCCATTCTATGTGAACTTTTCAGACCCAGACGTTGGAGGATTCCATTAGCAAGAGAGAAGGAAGGCTCAAATCTGAAGAAAATGTCAGGTTAGAACTTAAACTATACTGTAAAAAACTTCACACATTATCATTTGAGTTTTATTCAAGGCCTGAACTCACCACAAAAGAGGTTATTGTCTTGTACACATACATTAGCATTCAAAAGTTATGGGTCAGCAAGATATTTTTTGAAAGAAATTAATTCCTGTATTCCTAAAGGATTCATTAAATTGATCAAAAAGTGACAGTAAAGGCTTTTATGTTGTTACAAAAAAAATCTATTTCAAATAAATGCTGTTCTTTTATCAAATAATTCTGCAGAACAACTGTTTTCAACATTGATGATAATAAGAAATGTTTCTTAAGCACCAGCTCAGCCTATCAGAATGATTTCTGAAGGATCATGTGACACTGAAGACTGGAGTAATACTACTGAAAATTCAGCTTTGCCATCACAGGATTAAATTACATTTTTAAAGTGGGGGTATAATGCTATTTCATGTATTCTGACTTATTTACACTGTTAAAGAGTTGGATTCTCATGCTAAACATGGCCAAAGTTTCAAAACATGAGTTGGACGTATGACTGAGTATTTCTGTTCCAAAAATTCTCTTCCAAATCGTCACAGGATTCAGACTTTTTTTTTCGAGTATCGGCCTGAGTGACGTAAACGGGGGCGGAATTCCTTGTACGGGCACTTCTCCCGGAAGGGCGCGCGCGCGCACGTCGACCAAAGCGAGAGCGCAAGAGCACGACTATCAACGCGTGTTCGGATTTACGGAAGTCGTCGGCAGCGCTGCACAGGTCACAGGACTGCACGAAATCAACAATGTCACCAAAGAAGTGTGTTTTTGGTAGCGAGGGAAAGATAACCTTGCTTCCCAAAGAACCCAGTGTTCAGTGGAGCTGAGAGATTTGTTCTCACGCATTACATTGATGCGCTCTCGATATTTGTTATTAAAATAACCATAGAAACTTATAGTTGCAATCACTTTTTTATTGGTTAAAATGAATGGAGAATATCTCGTGTTTTTCCGTGGCTGCTCGAGCCCTCAGGATCGGCGCTTATGGTTTTATAAACAAGGCCCAGTTCTACGCTGGATTTACAGATCGTTTGAAACTGAAAGATGGAGCGGTCACAGTGATAATGATCCCGGTCATGAGTCGGAACCGCAGGTGGTGAGTAAAACTGCTGCAAATGTCTGTTTTGTTGGCAATAGGCGCCTAAGTGCATATAATGTAAACAACACGAACATAGTGAATTCATAAATTCATTATTCATCATTCACTACACGCTATATTCATTATAGTGATTCAAAAGTTATCCAGGGATAATGCGATGGTGTATTATGTTTAAATACATCTGTTTAGCGGACCATTCATAGCTTGCAGCCGATCTCTACACAAAAGCTGCGCATGCTCGTCACTCTATCTCCGCTCACACGTCACGCCTCCAGGCGCTGGGCTGTTTTCGGAAATACTCGGTACAGCGCATGTATCTTTTATAAATATGATTAAACTAAAGACTTTTTGGAGATGCACTACTACTCTAATAGGTACTCAAGATTAACATGAGATTGGCAGAAACTGTGTGTGATACCCCCCCTTTAAATATATTCAAATAGTAATAACAATATTACTGTTTTTACTGTATTTCTGATCAAATAAATGCAGCCGTGCGGAGCATAAGAGATAAAATCATTTAAAAATGATTACCAACCATCAAATTTTGAATGATAGTGTATCCAGTCCCAATCTGTGTCTTATTCTCAATTCTCAGGCGTATCGAGAAGCCTGGAGTCCATCATTGGTGCTTCACAGGACAAAGGTCGAGGTGCTGGTGGGAATGCAGCTCAGAGACCCGACCCACGCAGACTCATGCAGAGTAATTTGATGCAAGACCCCCGCAGGTTTAGTGATGCTGTTGTCATCCCACCTCCACGCCCACCACCCCCCAGCATCAAATGCATCAGCCCACTACCCACCAGCTTCAAACCCCAGATGATGATCCATGATCGGAGAACAGTAAACCCAGCTGGCTGGACCCCTCAAACTCATCCACAGCTACAGTTCCATTTCCAACCACAGCAGCAGTGTTTCGGGACTAACAACCTTGCCAGGATGACACATCTGGCCAAGTCAAGCCCTCAGTTAGATGATGGCATTGAGAAAGAGAAGGAGAGAGAGAAGGAGCAAGAGAAAGAAAGAGAGCGGGAAAAGGGAAGGGAGAGGTATCCACCGCAAGTTGACAAAGAAGCAGTCATAGCGCAAGTATGCAGATTTCTTCATGTTCAACAATTTTGCTTTGTCTTATAACTGTGATTTGAGTACTAATGATATAAAATTTGTATAAAATAAAGAACTTACACATATTTATTATATATAATTAGTTTATATATATATATATATATATATATACACACACACACACACACATAATGTTATATTATATATATATATATATATATATATATATATATATATATATATATATATACACACACACACATACACATAATGTTATATATACACTATATATACACTACCGGTCAAAAGTTTGGAAACATTACTATTTTTAATGTTTTTGAACGAAGTCTCTTATGCTCATTAAGGCTGCATTTATTTCATAATAAATACAGAAAAAACAATAATATTGTGAAATATTATTACAATTTAAAATTATGGTTTTCTATTTTAATATACTTTAAAATATAATTTATTTCTGTGATGCAAAGCTGAATTTTCAGCATCATTACTTCAGTCTTCAGTATCACATGATCCTTCAGAAATCATTCTAATATGCTGATTTGATACTCATTTATTATCAATGTTGAAAACAGTTGTGTTGCTTAATATTTTTTTGGAACCTGTGATACTTTTTTCAGGATTCATTGATGAATAAAAGGTTAAAAAGAACAGCATTTATTCAAAATATAAATCTTTTCTAACAATATAAATCTTTACTATCACTTTTTATCAATTTAACACATCCATACTGAATAAAACTATTAATTTCTTTCAAAAAAAAGAAAGAAAAAAAATTACTGACCCCAAACTTTTGAACGGTAGTGTATATTATACATTATAAATGCTGATATTTTTTAACTTTTTATTCATCAAAGAATCCTGAAAAAGTATCACAGGTTATAAAATAATATTATGCAGCACAACTGTTTCCAACATTGATAATAAATCAGCATATTACAATGATTTCTGAAGGATCATGTGACACTGAAGACTGGAGTAATAATGCTGACAATTCAGCTTTGCATCACAGAAATAAATTGTATTTTAAAGTATATTAAAATAGAAAACCATAATTTTAAATTGTAATAATATTTCACAATATTATTGTTTTTTTCTGTATTTATTATGAAATAAATGCAGCCTTAATGAGCATAAGAGACTTCGTTCAAAAACATTAAAAATAGTAATGTTTCCAAACTTTTGACTGGTAGTGTGTGTGTGTGTGTGTGTATATATATATTATATAATATATATAAATAAAAATATATATATATATATATATATATATATATAAACTATATACTGTAAACTGTATATATATATAAATATATATATATATATATATATATATAATGAACAATATCACACAAGTAGCCGTGCGTTATCGCTCTATATCAGCACGACTGTGATTCGGCCATAGGTAATCACAGCGTGCTGATATAGAGCCATATAGCACAGCTACGAGTGTGATATTGCATTTATACAACAGTTCAACGGCACAAGTATGTAAATGAATAAGAAACAACAACAAAGTGTTTTTAAAAACCCTCTTTTGTGCAGAACTACTTCCTTCTGCCACGGATTCAAATCTCAAGTTGACAGTTTAACAGTTGAGCCCAAGCCTCCGTTACTAATTTTAAAACGTCTCTTTAGAACTAGCAATGAAGGAACGCTGAGTTGCTTCACTGAAGCTTATTGTATTATGTAGAGTAGAGTATTATGAGAGAGAGATCGACTAAGCGAGTACATTACCTGCATCTAGCTGATATTCTTCAGGTCAATCTTATATTCATAATCACAAAATCAGTTTGAATGTCCGCTAAGGAAAGTGATTTCTTTGTCTTTGTCCTTTTAACAGTTAAGGCGATTTCCCTTGACAGCACTAGTCAATGCCATTTGTAAGTTGTCTTATGTGTTGTTTAAAGTAAAAAAAAGTCTTTGTTTACAACCTTGTTTCAGTCCCTTTCAATATAAAAGTTTTTGCCACTGACTCACTCATAAAGACAGTCTTTGCTGCCATCTAATGGCGCAATAATGTAACTTTCACTGAAGTCGAAATCACAATCACTAATGGACCTTTTCTTTAATACCAAATATGGCAGAATTGTGACAAAATGCATTACGGTTTCCACAAATATATTAAGCAGCACAACTGTTTTCAACAGTGATAATAAAAAGCAATGCTTCTTAAAGTGTAACTTCGCAGATTTTTAACCAATTTTTGTAACGTTACTAAGTCGGAAGTATATTGGTATATGTAAATGAACAGTGTTTACTCACTCTCAGTGTACCCTGAACTGAGACATTCATGTTTATTTGTCAGCAAAAGTTTCTTTTGAATGTATGTATTTTCTTTCATTTTTTCCCCCCTTTCGTTTGGCCTAAAACACTGTGTTTGTGGTCATCCAGTTTGAAATTTTGACTACAAACATGGAGGTTTTTCAGATTTTACGCTGCTGCATTCTTTCCGTATTTACCTTTAGCCACTGCCTACAACATGCTGGATCCTACACTGGAAACCAAAAATAAACATTTACCCTTTGAATTCTTGCACCTTGGAACAATACAAGTTGACACCATTATGACTAAAAGTTTGCCAAGAAGTATTTCTTACTAAAGCAAGGCTGTATTTGAGTCTGGTAAGTTTATCCATAGCAGACTGGTGGGAGAGGCCTTGGATGGCAACATGCCCAGCAGCGTCGGGAAAAGTTACTTTTAAAAGTAATCCATTACAATATTGCGTTACTCCCTAAAAAGTAACCAATCACATTACTTAATTACTTTTTGTGGAAAGTAATGCATTGTTACTTTTGCGTTACATTTTTCTCACCTGGGCTGCGCTTGCGTATTTGTTTTTTGTTTTTTTTTGGCAAATGTAAAGGCCCAAAACACACCAAAAGTGAATATGCCTCAGGCTGAAGGAAATGCAAATTCTCTCCTGTACAGTAGAGGGCGCAGCTCAAACAAACCTCTCAGCTGTGCTGCCATTCTGAATTGCAGAAGAATAGAATGCAGGAGAAGAAAGTTCAACACTCTTACTTCAGCAATAAAAGCAAAAAAAAAAAAAAAAAAGTAACACAAATGTATGTTTATAGAGTCATTTTTGCTTATTAGTATGGTTGAATTGGATCATCAAAGGTCAGCAGCAAAGACATTGGATAATAAAGTGAGAATAAATACATTTTCACAAAATATATTTGTGAAATTTTAAATATTTAATTACTGCAGGTTTGCATATTATTGAGTTTGCATTTCACTGTTTTTATTAATTTTGTTAAATACTTCATCTGTTTTTGTGCAAGCGAGATGAGTAAATGTATGCCTACATTTAGTCTAGACTCTAGAACTACAATAACTCCCATGTTACACAGCGCCTCTGCACTTCCTCCCAATTTCTCTCAACAAAGGGGACAGGAGAAATGTCAGTCAATAAATGGGAAAACAGAGTAACTTGCATTACTGATATGGGAAAAATAACTTAGATATTTTGTAGTAAATGTATAAGTAATGCGTTACTTTACTAGTTACTAGAAAAAAGTAATCTGATTACGTAACTCACGTTACTTGTAATGCGTTACCCCCAACACTAATGCCCAGTGCAATATGGGTGTTGAAGTTTTCCTACCTATTTGACAAAAGGAAATACAACAGCCTTTTCCCCTGTTTTCTCTAGCCAGGTAGCACTAATTTAAAAAAAAAAAAAAAAAACCTCTCTACTGTATAGGATGAAAAATCAGCTTTGCCACAACAGGAATAAATTACATTAAATAATTTAGATTAGAGAACAATTAATTTAATCAAAATATTACTGTTTTTACTGTATTTTTGAACCTTTTTATTTTTTAATAATTTTTTTTGTATAATACAATTCTCTTTTGTCATCAGGTTCAGGAGGCGGTACATGGAGTGACCATTGAGGAGGTTCAGAGAGCTCTGCATCGCAATGACTGGAATCCTGCATGGGCAGAACAGCAGCTTAAGGTAATAGAGAATTAACACTTGTTCAAAGTGAATGATTTCATACATTGCATACATTACTTTGATTCTCAGTGTCATTCACTGTCGTTGTTTTCATCATCAGACAGAACAGCTGTATTACATGAATCAGTGCTCTCGTGAGGAATGTCAAAAAATTCTCGCCCGCTACAACTGGGACCTGCAAGTGGCAAGCCGTTACATCTGCCGACTGGCTAAAGACAGAGAAAGAACTGCAATGGACAGACGAGGAGAAAGAGTTTAACGCAATACAATGTTAACAGTAAAGATTGTTCATAATTACTGAGTATTTAAAGTTTTTTTGTGTGTGTGTGTGAGATATCACTGAGTTGTCAAGAGGTCACACGAAAACCCTGTTTTCCTATAAAAAGTTTCCATTAACCTCCAATGTGAAACTATCTTTAGTGACTCTGTATTATGTGACTCTGTATTATATGTGCTTGATGGATAAATTGGTGATATCAGTTGTTATTTTACATCTGTTTAGAAAGACAGCATAATCGTTCGTATTAAATGCAGAATGTTTTTTAACAGATGCCATTCCAGTTGCCATTGTGACTGCTTATTGTTAATTTACAATTTTTTTGTATTAGAATAGGTTTGTTAAATTTTAATGTGTGATAAATTCAGTGAAACTGTGTAAATGTATATGATGATTTATGAAATGTTAGAAATATTTTTATCTGTTTAATAAAGTAAAACTTGCATTTTTAAAAAAACGTTTTGGCTGATTTTCATACAATTATTAGAAATTAAAACATACAAGGTTATGAAAAATAAAATTCTGTGTATTTTCCATAAAGAGATGACTTAGTTTCCACTAGTGTTTTTTTTAATGAACATTTTCCACACAAATACCAACATTAAAGCTGCAGTCCGTAAGATTTGCCTCTTTGTCGCCATCTCTGTTTGAAACCTGCAATTGCAGTTATTTGCGGAATTATCATCTTTACGTGCGTTGTGTATCGGCACGGCTCCTCAGCACGGATGAATCTAAAGTTTGCTGTCAGTCACCGCACCGGTGTGGATATTGCACTTCGGAATCACAGATTCTACGTCTTGGAAGTATGACCAAAAAAATAATTCTCTCCAGAAAATGTCATCTGAACAAGTAAGTAACATGTCTGCCACTTTTGTTCTGACCAACTGGAAAAAAAAGCATTTCAGTAAATTGTGCTGCCAATGGTGATTAAATCTAACGATCACTTAACTCATATCACATCAAACCGTGCAAATTATTATTATACTTTGTTCTCAAATTGTTAATGTTACAACATCAGCATTGTGTGACTATCCCCCGGTTTCACAGACAAGGCTTAAAGGGTTAGTTCACCCAAGAATGAAAATAATGTCATGTCACCCTCATGTCGTTCTATACCCGTAAGACCTTCGTTCATCTTCAGAACACAAATGAAGATATTTTGATTAAATCATTCACAGCAATGGTACTTCCTCTCTCAAGATCCATAAAGGTACTAAAAACATCTTTAAAACAGTTCATGTGAGTTTGGTGGTTCTATCTTAATATTATAAAGCGACGAGAATACTTTTTGTGCACCAAAAAAACAAAATAATGACTTTTCAAAAATATAGTGATGGGCCGATTTCAAAACACTGCTTCGGAGCTTTACGAATCGAATCAGTGATTCGGATATCCTATCAAACGGCTAAACTGCTGAAATCATGTGACTTTGGCGTTCCGAATCACTGATTCGATTTGTAAAGCTCCGAAGCAGTGTTTTGAAATTTTCGCACAAAAAGTATTACCGTCGCTTTATAATATTAAGGTAGAACCACTGAACTCACATGAACTGTTTTAAATATGTTTTTAGTACCTTTATGGATCTTGAGAGAGGAAGTACCATTGCTGTGAATGCAGGCCTCACTGAGCCATCAGATTTAATCAAAATATCTTAATTTGTGTTCCGAAGATGAACGAAGGTCTTACAGGTGTAAGACCTTCGTTCATCATGAGGGTGAGTAATAAATGACATTATTTTCATTTTTGGGTGAACTAACCCTTTAAGCTAGTCCTAGACTAAAATGCATGTTTGAGCTGTTTTAACTGAAAGCAACTTGCACTGACATATCTTAAAATATATCAGTGCCATTGTTTTGTCTCAAGATGCACACCAGTAATGTTTTTTTTCTAGTGAAAGATTATAAAAGTTCCTTAAATGCCCTAATTGAACTAAGGCCTAATGTGTATGTAGTGTGTATTAGCGTTACCTGTAGATTTCAATTTCTGTAGCCACTCCAACCACAGTCCGAAGTCTTTTGCCTTTGACTAAGGGTAAATCTCCAGCTGTCACTGATGATTGTCATTTGGACCTTTCTGGATTACAATCCGCCAATCAAAATGATAAGTTTAATTATTGCAGCTGCTGTGAGAAAAGGCTATAAATGATCTGCCGCCTGTAGCATCCTCCACATGCCTTATAGCCTACTAGCTGGAACTCCTTCTCTATGTAAACAGACGTGACGTAATGACGCAAAGACGAACGGCTGCATACTCGAATTTCCCACGGAAACCCACCAGTACCATTTGAATTATAAAACATTATTACAAGCTAACCGTTGTGAATGGTAAAGAGGTAAGGAGATAGTTTTGAACACTGGCTAGTTATGTACTTGCTCAAAAATTGATTTTGGATCATTTTTAACCCAAAAAAGTTATGTGTATATTTATCACAAGAACAAAGTGTGACAAAACGCTGACATAAAATTACCAATATGTTATTGTTTCTGCAATGTTAAACCTGTGCTAGTAACACAGGGGTGGGGTACGTCGATCCTGGAGGGCCATTGTCCTGCAGAGTTTAGCTCCAACCCTAATTAAACACACCTGAAGCTAATCAAGGTCTTCGGGATTACTAAAGTTACAGGCAGGTGAGTGTTTTTTTTTTTCAGGATTGGAGCTAAACTCTGCAGGACAATGGCCCTCCAGGATCAACGTTCCCCACCCCTGTTGTAACATATTGTGAAAATAAAACAAGACCTCAAATCGTACAAGAATATTCATTAACAAATAAATGTTCCCATTCAATACTTGAATGGAAAGTGCAAAGTGTTGAGGCTAGAACTGAAAAGAGTTGCTGTACCCAAAACAACCACAATGTGTCATAGTAACACAAATGTTTGGGAGAACTGAGTGTTTCAATGTTTTGTAGCTACTTCCATTCTACTGTTAATATTTGTTCTGAAAGGCCTATATTGTGGCACCATATAACACAAGGAAACATCGCTGTCTCTAAAACTTGCCCAGATCGAGGCCTTTCCAATGTGACGAATGAACTAAATGAAATAATCTTTAGTCATTATTTTGAGAACCTTTACTGCCAAGGTTTTTTTTTTTTTTTTTTTTTACACATAAAAAGTTGCATGCTTCTCTTTGGCTGAATGCTAATTATTTGACAGATGGTATTCTTGATCACATATATTTGTTTTTGGCTTTTGAGACCATGGAGTGCTATAGATGGGCCAGTAAAATTTGCACACAAAATATGATGAGATTATCCAATTACAATGACTGTCTTTGATGAAAATAAAAAGAAACAGTAAAGACGAGTAAAAGTATCCGATGTAAGTCGTAATGTATAACTGAAATAGGCAAGAAAATGCATTTAAACAATGACCCTGCTCTTATGCATAAAATAAAATTAAATATATTTTATTTTAATATTATTTATTTCAAAGTCATGTGATTATCAGCTTAGGAATAACATACAGTCTAGCATAAAAAGGAATGTATGTATTTTCTATTTGGAGATGCAAGGTGCTGATGAAATATCATATAGAGCCTGATGGTTAAAAGGTGATATAAACCTACTAAAGAAAACGAAAGTTAATGCCACATCATGGGGTGTTAGAAACTCATTTCACAACATGAGGGCTCATAATGAACCTTAAACAAACACAAATACATGTGTGGCTGCATTCCACTTTTGCTATCTTCTCTGAAAATAGTAGGTATGTTCTACAGTAAAAGTTAAACTGAAACAAAAAAAGCAAAACCACAAGCTAAACTGTGAATCAACATACAATTTACCATTCAAAATGTTGGATTTTTTTTTTTTTTTTTTTTTTTTTTTTTTTTAAAGGAAATTAATACTTTTATTCAGAAAGGACACATTAAATTGATCAAAATTGACAGTAAATACATTTATAGTGTTACAAAAGATATCTATTTCAAATAAATGCTCTTCTGAACTTTCAGTTCATTACACAAATGTATAACATTTTCCACAAAAATATTGTGTTTTTTGAGCACCAAAACAGAATATTATAATATGTATCTAGCCATTGGGAAAGGTTAAAGCAGATTTTGGTACAATAACAGGAAAGAGAATGAATGGAAATCAAAATATAACCGCTTTATAAAATAAAATAGATCAAATCTGGTCCAGACATGCTGAAAACACGTTGAAGACAACTAACTTTCTGTTAGACAGTCAGCAAGCCAAGGAGTCCAAAAAAAACTTACTGACTAATTAGTTTGTAGTAATCTTTTTTTATTTAGAAGGTTTTTCGTGCCATAGTTAATTTACCAAACAATACAGCCTACTGATATTCATTATCAGTGCAAAATTAAAACTTGCAAGTGGCATTGACCAAACTTGTCACAGATTATGGATAAGTTTCTGGAGAATCTGGATATTATTAGTAAAATACTTCAGAAGAACATCACCAATTTATAGAATATATTTAGGCATTTGTGTGGTAATTATTTAACCTTGAACATTGCAAAATATGATTCCAGTAAAGGTTATAATCTAAGTAAACCAGTTAGACAAGAACAAGTATATCTTGTTGATTTCCATGTCTTGTTGACTTCCTATGTTTTTGGTTGTCTTACATCATTGTACTGGGTCTTGATTGCATAAGGTGCATTTAATTTTATTTTATTTTGGTGTTATTTTGGCATAATAGTCGAAAACATTTTTCCTGTTTTCAAAGTCACAGAATACCTTTAAAGTAATTTTTAAAAAAGATTCCTTGGCTGACTGTTGGTACATCGACACTAATGATTCTCTTCATTTTGTATAGCAAGTTGTGGTAAAAGACATTAGTTCCTTGGTGATTATGTTGTGCAAGTCCAATTCATAACAACATTTAATGAACTGATCCCACATTGTTCAAAACTTATACAGTATGTGTAAATAAGTTGTCACCGAATAAGTATATGTGAATAACTCAGTTTTGACAAAAATGTCAGAGAGAACCTTATAATTCCAGGGGGACGATATTACTCCAGTCCTCAGTGTCACATGATCCTTCAGAGATCAATCTATTATTTTGATTTGGTGCTCAAGAAACATTTGTTTTATTATTATTGTTGTGCTGCTTAACATTTTTGTGAAATTTTCATTTTTATGCTGCATTTTTCCCAGGATTCTTTGATGAATAGAAAGTTCAAAAGTACAGCATTTATTTGCAATATACCTCTAATAATTCTGTAGCTGTCTCCTTTAATGCACTAAAATATGTACATAGTATTTGTACTATTAAGCATATATTATTTTCTATACAAAAATATTAAACACTCAAGAAAGTTGGTTGTTTATATTTAAGTTTTAAAGGGCAAGTGCCCTCAGACTGAGCTTTTCAGTTAGGGATAGGCTGGAAAATGGTAGTACAGGCTATTAATAAAAAAAGGAAAAGAATAATAACAGTAATAATAATAATAATAATAATAATAAAACAACTCACTAACATTATAAGTGACACATCAAGGAAAGGAGTAGAAATAGGGGAAGAAAAGCATTTCATGATGCCTTTAATAATTTTAAAAATAATTGTCCACCTTTGTCAAAGAACATGATGTCCTATGAGGAAGAAGAAAGAAAGAGAATGAAAAGAGATTAGTCCAAAAAACAATATAATACTATGGGCCAGATTTAATAAATGCAGACATGTAAAACACAAACTGTATTAGGACATGCTTTTTTCAGTGTTAAATAATGCCACAAATTCCAGTAAATTGACAACCGCAAGCCTTAATAAATCACGCTGTATGATTTATATAAATATTCTCCTCCCATAAATTTTCTGAAAGGAAAAAAATCTGAAAGAGAAACTCCTACAAATGCATTTGCAATACGGTCAGCCACAAAAATAACTGTGTCCACGCCTTTTCAGCGCTAATTTTGCACTGCATGTCTTTAGTAAATCCTGGCAGTTTAATGCCAAAAAGAGGGTTACACTGGCGCAAGCTGTTAGTAAATCTGGTCCTATGTATTTTAACACAATAAACTTCCAAAAAAGTTTAAAATGCCAGATCTGAATGAACTTCTCTAGCACACAATACATAGGCTACAGCTAGATGTCCAGTGAATCAGTGAAATCCTTGACTTAATACTCACAATAAGGAAGCAAGCGCCCATAAGTACAGTCTTCATTTTAACATCCATGTCCAGAGGGAATTGGATACAAAAGTTAGTGGCATCAGTGAAGCATTTCTTTATGAAGCCACTTCGTTGTTTTATGATTCGACCAATTGACTTCTCACCAATCATGCCTTTTACCTAAAGACAGACCTTCTTAGTGCATTGGTGCATTAAACATGCATTGGTGCGCAAAATGCAAAAAACGCCTTAACATGTTTAAGTCTGAAAAATATTTAATTCTAAGACTAACACTGCCTGAAATAAAAGTTACCTCAAAGTTTACGTCACCGCAGCATTTGAATGGAAGGAAGGGCCCATGGATTTTCAGTAGTACCTCATTGTTGGGGCCCAGGATGGAGAATCTTGGTAAAAAGAAGGACCACTCCTGTTTCACATAGCCTATGGTAACTCCAAGGGGAGACTGTACCTCTATCTGAGGTTAGAAAATTCACATTAATTAATAAATAAGAAAGGAGACATGTGAAAATGTGTGCAATAAGTACACAGAAAGTTATTTGAGGAACCTACACTTACAGATGGTACAAGAACACTGAATAGAAATACAATTCTTTATAACTAAATTTATAGCAATTTCCCAATTTATTAATAGTAATGCCATATCAGTCTCTGCTCTAACTGATTTAAGTGGGCATTTAAAATACTTAAGAAACAACTGGGTATGTGATGTGTAGGAGTGACTGCAAAAAATCTGGTTCTACAATACAGATTATTAAATATTTAAATGAATAACTCAAAAGGACACATGATACTAGCGTGTGTGTAAACACACAGCTAAAAATAGAACACTGTCCATCTCATGCCAAATTAGTTTAACCCCTCATGCCACTGTCCCATAAAAAGAATTAGCTCAATCACTGCACAGCTGCTTGCCAGATCCACTTGGCAAGCATGTCCTTTAAAACCCAACAGCTAAATTATATCATATCCCTATTTATACCAGCATCAGCTTTGTTTAACAACAACAAAAACAACATCTTCAAATTACTTAACCCCCTTTTGACTGCACAATGTTAAAACTATAGAAAAAAAGGAATGCACCGGTTCTTTTTTAAGGAGTCAGTCAAAAAGATTCACAAAACAGCCTTGAACTTGTATGAGAGCGGTTTGAATCAGATTGTCAGTGAATCATTCAGAGCTGATACTGAGTTCACAACTTCATTTCCTTGCTGAACCACAAGTCATTTTTTAAAATGAACTGGGATTTGTGATGTATAGGGCCGTGAAACTTT
This sequence comes from Mylopharyngodon piceus, assembly GCA_039654765.1. Classification (NCBI taxonomy): domain Eukaryota; kingdom Metazoa; phylum Chordata; class Actinopteri; order Cypriniformes; family Xenocyprididae; genus Mylopharyngodon; species Mylopharyngodon piceus. The sequence continues at coordinate 31,924,644 of CM077442.1, read as the reverse complement.
ACATGTCTCGTCGTAGCTCCTTTACAAAGCAGCGACTCTAGTTAAAGGGTTAGTTCACCCAAAAATGAAAATTCTGTCATTTATTACTCACCCTAATGTCGTTCCAAACCCGTAAGACCTTCGTTCATCTTCGGAACACAAATTAAGATATTTTTGATAAAATCCAATGGCTCAGTAAGGCCTCCATTGCCAGCAAGATAATTAACACTTTTAATGCCCAGAAAGTTACTAAAGATATATTTAAAACAGTTCATGTGACTACAGTGGTTCAACCTTAATGTTATGAAGCGACGAGAATACTTTTTGTGCCCCAAAAAACAAAATAACGACTTTATTCAACAATATCTAGTGATGGGCGATTTCAAAACACTGCTTCATGAAGCTTCGTAGCTTTACGTATCTTTTGTTTCGAATCAGTGGTTCGGAGCGTGTATCAAACTGCCAAAATCACGTTATTTCAGTAAACGAGGCTTCGTTACGTCATAAGTGTTTCGAAATTTCAATGGTTCACTACTGGGGGGCGTGACTTTGGCAGTTTGATACATGCTCCGAACCACTGATTCGAAACAAAAGATTCGTAAAGCTTCGAAGTGTTTTGAAATCGGCCATCACTAGATATTGTTGAATAAAGTCGTTATTTTGTTTTTTTGGCGCACAAAAAGTATTCTCGTCGCTTCATAACATTAAGGTTGAACAACTGTAGTCACATAAACTGTTTTAAATACGTCTTTAGTAGCTTTCTGGGCATTGAAAGTGTTAATTGTCTTGCTGTCAGTGCAAGCCTCACTGAGCCATCGGATTTTATCAAAAATATCTTAATTTGTGTTCCGAAGATGAACGAAGGTCTTACGGGTGTGGAACGAAATGAGTAATTAATGACAGAATTTTCATTTTTGGGTGAACTAACCCTTTAAAAGCTAAACTATACAAAAATCTTTAAGTGATTCTGTAAATTGTCACCCAAAAAAATAAATAGTTTCACTGATTCTGCTTAATGTGTTTCATTTTAGGTGCCAGCGGCATCCTCGACAGTTTTTTGTTGTTGTTGTCTGAAGCCTTGTATGTTGGAGCTCCTTTCAACATCTCTACAAAGACATTTTATTTAGATGTTACAGAACCCTTGATAAGACTGACAAAGTCTATTCTACCTCTTGCAGGAGGCAGCGCATTGGTCTTTGCAGCCGTATGACCTCCTGGCCCGTGTTGTCTGTAATTCGCATTTGAAAACCGCGCGCTGAACCACAGACATTGCGTGTAAAGCAGTCGCTTTTTTCTTTGGCGTGGTAGATCTCTTGCCCGATGCTGTTCTTGATCTCATACTGGTTGTTGGTCTCAAAGCCAGTGAGCACTGTAGACAAGTATTATCAAATTTAAATATGGCACATAGTATAATCTATCAGAATCTATCACGTGTGAACAAAAATGCTTTTAAACATTGGCAGTGCTCTAATATGATTAAACAAGAAATATGAACAAGAAAGAGCTAGAAGAAAGACTCACTCTCTACAAAAGATATTTTTTGGTGAATAAGCACCTGGTCGATCTGAAATGCACAACAAAATTCCAGGTAGTAACCAGACATCACACTCAAAGACAAATGTATTGATAGAAAGAGAGAGGCCCACCTGAGTGAGGTAATCAAGACCGGGTGGTACTCCATAAGGTATAACCAGCGGTGGAACTGCAGGTGCTGTAGAGACATTTATGAGGAGGATAGACATACATCATCATTAGCCTTGCATCGTCTTTATTAAATACATCCATTCCACACATCTAAATATTATATTACACTCCTATACACATTTATTCTTTGTTTACCTGCATATGGTTGAACCTGGTCAGGTGCTGGATTAATTGGACCAGATGGATTCATGACCAGCTGAACTGGAACTGGTTGATTCACTGGCTGGAGCTCTGCAGGAGCCGCCGGTGCAGGAACATGAGGCATGAGATTTGGAAGATTGTTTTGGACTGGAGATTGAGAAAATAATAGATATTTTTTTGTGCCACTATTTGTATTGATTTGCTTATGTGTTCTAGATCATTGAATGAACAGACAAAAAAGAGACAAAGTAAATCTGAAAATATTAACTTTTATTGTACATGGAAAGTAGAGCCGGTGTTTTAGTTGAACATTTGCATATCTCAATATTATGTAACACTCAGATATACATTTAATCTATGTTTACCTGCATATGGCTGACCCTGGTGAGGTGCTGGATTACTTGTACCAGGCGGACTCATGACCGGCTGAACTGGAGCTGGTTGATTGCATGGATGGATCCCTGCAGGTTGAGGAGCCGGTCCAGGTACTCCATAACCTCCTATGGGATAGGTGGCTATGTCTTGTCCTGGCTGAGGAATTGGATTTGGAAGGTAGTTTTGGACTGGATAGCCTAGTTTAAACAGTATTCGATAAAGCAAGTAAAAACCTTGAACTTTTTATTTTTAATAATCTAGTTAACTTCCTTATGGCTTTTACTTTTTACATCTAAATATTACTATAAACTCCTCGAACATACATTTATTCTGTGTTTACCTGCATATGGCTGACCCTGTTGAGGTGCTGGATTACTTGGACCAGATGGATTCACGACTGGCTGAACTGGAGCTGGTTGATTCACCGGCTGGAGCTCTGCAGGAGGAGCCGGTGCAGGAGCTTCAGGCTGAGACATGGGATTTGGAAGGTAGCACTGGACTGGATATCCTAATTTAAAAGAGTGAAAAACTTGAATGTTTTAATAATCTAGTTAGTATAATAACATAACATTTATTTTGTTTGTTCCCTTTGTTTTAGTTGACCATTTGAAGATTTAAATATTATGTAATACTCAGATATACATTTATTCTATGTTTACCTCCATACGGGTTAATCTGGCATGGCACTGCATTAATTGGACCAGACGGATTCATGACTGCCTGAACTGGAGGTGGTTGGTTCTTGAGCTCTGTGGCTAAGGAAGCCAGTTCAGTTCCTTCTAGTTGAGGCATGGGATTTGCAAAGTGGTTTTGGGGTGTACAGTCTAGTGCAAAAAACAAATGAAAACACTATAGTAAACATTTTTTTTCCTGTTTAACTGCTGTTTTATTGATCTTTATTTAGATATACAATGTATTCTAAGTTTACCTCCATGCAGCTGAACCTGGTGAGGAGTTGGATTACTTGGATCAGACGGATTTAAGGCTGGCTGAACTGGAGGCGGTTGATTGTCAGGATGAAGTTCTGTGGCTGGAGGAGCCGGTGCAGGACCTTCAGGCTGAGGCGTGGGATTTGTAAGGTCTTTTTGGGACGGACAAAAATTCAATTAAAGAGAGAGAAAACACAGTAAGTAACATGCCTTTTTTTCTGTTTGAACTACCATTTTTACTTATTTGCACGTGTGTTCAGGATCAGACAAACCAGACCAGACAGCAAAGTTGAAAACAATGACTTAATTGTTTGTTTTGGAAAGTTCAGATTTTGTTTAGTTGAGCAGTTTGGCTCAATCATTGATTTAATTTAATGTTAAGTTTAATTTCCTTCCTAATTTTAAATACATGAAAATCTAAATATTATATAACTATATACCTTCATGCGGCTGAACCTGGTGAGGAGTTGGATTACTTGGTTCAGACGGATTCAAGGCTGGCTGAACTGGAGGTGGTTGGTTGTCTGGCTGAAGCTCTGCAGCAGGAGGAGCCGGTGCAGGACCTTCAGGCTGAGGCGTGGGATTTGGATGGTCGTTTTGGGGTGGACAGTCTAGTTTAGGATGACAAGACATCATCTGGGTTTCAGATCATAGACATCCATCTTTACACACCAAGATTAAATCTGAGTGTGAAACGGATTTGATTTTCAGTGAATAACCACTTTGGTTTGTTCATCAAACAAAGCTGTCATATGGCCTACTTTTACACTAAAAAAATAAAAAAAAGCCTTTTTTAAAGATTTACGAATTTCAAAATGAGTAATTTTGAAATTTTAAATGAGTAAAAAAAAACAACAACAATAAAAAAAAAAAAAAAACGAGCTTAATAAAACATTTTGTATAAATCTTATTGGATAAAGGGGAATGGACCATTTAGTTTATGTGATTTGTATTCCTAATTTTAAACATATATTCATTTTTTTATTTTTTTATTTATGAATACGAATCACATAAACTAAATGGTCCATTCCCTTGTTCCATTAAGATTTATTCAAAATGTTTTATTAAGGTCTAGTTTTTTTTACTCATTTAAATTCTTGTAAGGATTATTCAATTCAATTTGATGGAATTTTACTATTAACTGAAATACACATTTCAATTAATAGTATAATTCTATCAAATTGAATTGAATAATCCTTACAAGAATTTTATCTTAAAAAACAGGCTAAGTATTTTTTAAATGTATAGGATCAAAGCTTTTTCTAATCAATGTTGAACTTGTTGGTTAGAAGGTGATATTATAACTATTCTGTGACACAAATACAGCAAAGAAAAAAGTTAGCGGAAGCCATTTACGGTTGACAGACTAAACACATACAAACATAGCATGTTGTATTCCGTAGAATGTCGTAAAACATGTTATTGTGCATTTCATTCCTGACACCATTTTGTATGATTAATCTGGAAAAAATGTCATTCAAAGAAAACAATTCACTACAAGACAAATCCCATAGCAGTAGAGTTACCTGCTAGAGAAAACATTGGAACAGTAAAACTGTGACTGTTAAATAAATAAAGACATTATTATTATTTAAAACAAATAAAACGTCAATACCTGGTTCTGACATTTTGAAGAAAAGTCTGTTTGACTGCACAGTCGTCTTTTGTTAGAGAAGCAGCACAACCTCTATGGCAATGGAGGAAAAATATATAAATACATTTATACACAAAATTGTGTCCAAATGAAGGCAGAAACAGGAGTAGTATGATTTCCAAAGACCAATGGTAAATTATAACGCTGGACAAAGTCTTACCTCTTGGGATGCTCCACGAATAAGCCCTCTTGTAGAGAGGTGTTGGAATGATTGTCAGGATAAAAGAATAAATAATATTTTGAGATTTCCTTTTGTTTAGTGAATGCAGATACCTGTTATTGTGGTATCTGCACTTGATACCACGCATTATCCTATACATGCACTTACGGTTTCTGTTTTATACTGTAGTATCCCCTCCCCTTTTCTTACATATTCAAATTAACAACCTGAGAAAGGCGCAAGATTTTTTTTAATCCTATTACCCTCATGCCTCATACTACTAGTTTTAGCAGGTAAAATGTTACCTATGTGATTTTAGAATACATATCATACTTACAAAGCACCACAAAATTAATAACTGCCATCTAAAGTGTTATAAATTACTTCAAATCAGACTTCTGTCTGTCTATTCATTCATTCAAGTAATTTATTATGTAATGTAAGGAAAAGTGTTGATCTAATCAGAATTTGGCACCTGATTTTGGTCAAATTGGATACCCAGAACTACTTAATGAATTATCTAATTATTCCTGTTTTTGTGCTAATCCTTTAAAATGTGAACCTGGAAATGCAGTTGTAATGTAGGTCAGTGGTTCTCAACGATCCAGGGGGCCATAACAACCTTTCAAGGGAGCCTCAAGATGACTTAAAACTAAGCCAAAACAAGCATTAAGCTAGTTATGCCAAGCTCTAAAATATTTTATGGAGCAGAAATTGTGAGTGTGGTGGGGCTTCAAATATATTTGTGGACAATGGGAGGTTGAGATCCACTGATGTAGGTAAACCGGTTGTACAAAAACAAGAGCATCTTGTTGACATCAAAAAATGTACTGGGTTGTCACACTGTCTATCCTGTAAATGCTAGTCTTTGTGTGTGTGTGTGTGTGTGTGTGTGTGTGTGTGTGTGTGTGTGTGTGTGTGTGTGTGTGTGTGTGTGTAGAGGTAAACCATAAGGAGAGCATATTTTTAAAGTAATGCTTCTTTCCTCATTTTGTTAAAAAATATATTGACACAAATGATTGTTTTTGATTGTAAATAATAGTTATTTTAGCTTTGGCTCACATCTCTCAGCCTGACTGACAGACATTTCTACCTGGATGAAGGACCACCATGCCTTCAACTCAAGCTTGCAAAGACAGAACTGCTTGTGGTCTCGACCAACCCAACAATTCATCACAATTTCTCCATTCAGCTAGGTTCACCACAACTCCATCCAGGACAGAGAGGAACCTTGGAGTTGTGATTGATGATCATTTAAACTTCGCAGACCACATTCCTCGAACTGCCCAATCCTGCAGATTTGCCTTATACAACATTAGGAAGATTAGACCTTCTTATCGGAGCATTCTACACAACTTCTCGTCCAAGCTCTTGTTCTATCCAGACTGGACTACTGCACCCCTATACCTAAACTCACTACTTTAGATTTATGTGCCCTCCAGAAGCTTGTGTTCTGCAAGTGAACGGCGCCTTGTGGTGCCATCCCAAAGAGGCACAAAATCACTCTCACAGACCTTTACATTGTCTGTTCCCTGCTGGTGGAATGAGCTGACTAACTCAATCAGAGCAGCTGAGTCTTTAGACATTTGCAAGAAACAGCTGAAGATGCATCTTTTTTGTCAACATTTGACCCAATAATACTAACACTATACCATATATCTATTAAAAAAAAAAAAAAAAAAAAACTTGCCATGTGTACTGTGCTAGACTAACTGGACTAGTCACAGCACTTTCACATTGTTGCTGTATTGTTGGTTTGATTGCTTCTATTGTTCTCCTCATTTGTAAGTCACTTTGGATAAGCGTATGCTAAATGATTAAATGTAAGTCCTTTTTTTTGCTACATATTAGGAGTTCTGCACCAGTATGTGTGTTTTGTCATAGATGCAGTCATAATATAAATCACACAAATCAACATAATATTATATGTTTATTATGTATAATGTTACACATATTGCATATTATAGAAAAATACAAACATAGACAAAAAGACGTGTATATATATATATATATATATATATATATATATATATATATATATATATATAGTATCTCACAAAAGTGAGTACACCCCTCACATTTCAGCAACCATTTTATTATATATTCTCAAGGGACAATACCATAGAAATGAAAATTGTATATACTTTAGAGTAGTCAATGTGCTGCTTGTATAGTAGTACAGATTTACTGTCCTCTGAAAATAACTCAACATACAGCCATTATTGTCTAAATAACTGGCAACAAAAGTGAGTATACCCTAAGTGAAAATGTCAAAACTGTGTCCAGTGTCAATATTTTGTGTGAGCACCATTGTTATCTAGCACTGCCTTAATCCTCCTGGGCATGGAATTCACCAGAGCTGCACAGGTTGTTGCTGGGATCCTCTTCCACTCCTCCATAATGACATCACGGAGCTGCTGGATGTTAGACACATGGCGCTTCTCCACCTTCCGCTTGAGGATGCTCAATAGGGTTCAGGTCTGGAGACATACTTGGCCACTCCATCACCTTCACCTTCCTCAGCAAGGCAGTTGTCATCTGAGGGCATCATGTTCTGCTTCAGTATGTCACAGTACATGTTGGAATCCATGTTTCCCTCAATGAAGCGCAGCTCCCCAGTACCAGCAGCACTCATGCAGCCCCAGTCCATGATGCTACCACCACCACGCTTGACTGTAGGCAAGACAATTTTCTTGGTACTCCTTACCAGGGCGTCGCCACACATGCTGGACACCATCTGAGCCAAACAAGTTTATCTTAGTCTCATCAGACCACAGGACATGGTTCCAGTAATTCATGCTCTTGGACAGGTTGTCTTCAGCAAACTGTTTGTGGGCTTTCTTGTTGCAGTGTGCGGAGTATGGTCTGAGTGCTGACAAGCTGACCTTCCGCTTCTGCAACCTCTAAAGCAATGCTGGCAGCACTCATGCGTCTGTTTTCTGAAGCCAGCTTCTGCACCTGACGCACAGCACGAGGACTCATCTTCTTTGATTCAACTTCTTTGGCCTGTTCCGAGTGGAACCCGTCTTGGAAAACCTCTCTCTATGACCCTGGCCACTGTACTGTAACTCAGTTTCAGGGTGTTACCGATCTTCTTATAGCCTAGGCCAACTTTGTGGAGAGCAACAATTCTAATTTTCAAATCCTCAGAGAGTTCTTTGCCATGAGGTGCCATGTTGAACATCCAGTGGTCAGTATGAGAGAACTGTACTCGAAGCACCAAATTTTAACTGCTCTAATACAAGATACACAAATTTGTTTGGTCCTATCAAACAGACAAAAACATGAACATGATGAATAGGACATGTGGCTTTGCATGGTTAAAAGATGTAGAGCTGTTATCACTTAGGGTGTACTCACTTTTGTTGCCAGCTATTTTGACAATAATGGCTGTATATTGAGTTATTTTCAGAGGACAGTAAATCTATACTGCTATACAAGCAGCACATTGACTACTCTAAAACATATACAAGTTTAATTTCTCTAGTATTGTCCCTTGAGAAGATATACTAAAATGGTTGTTGAAATGTGAGAGGTGTACTCACTTTTGTGAGATACTCTATGTATATGTGTGTGTGTGTGTGTGTGTGTGTATATATATATATATATATATGCAGTCATAATATAAATCACACAAATCACCAACATAATATTATACGTTTATTATGTATAACGTTACACATTATATTGCATATTATAGAAATAAACACAAACACATAGACAAGACATATGTGTGTATATGTATATATAATGTGTGTTAGGCATGGGTAGACCGGGAAGTTTCGTAACACTGTCAGTTTAACCAATTATTAATTAGCTACCATGACAATCTGTGTTCAAAATTTAAACTGATGTCTTACTATTTTTGTTACAATTCACCCTGTTAGTGGTACTTACTTTAGGGAACAACTTTAATTTGCAGTGTTTCGCCTAAATGAACCTGTAGTGGTCAGGTGGTACAGTGGTCACTTGGGAATTTTCTGAGAGCTCCGACTTGTACCATCTTACAAGCTGTAATTACGAGCTCTACGAGGAAGTGAATGCTTTTTACAAGCTGAAACCTCGTAATGGTATGGTAATATGCCTGGCATACTCTGCACCCCCCCTAACGGCGCCCCTGTAATTAGTAATTATTACAACATGGCGTGAACACACCTCCAAGGTACATAGTGAATAGTGACCAAAACACAGATGTTAAACACTCCTCAGTCTGCCTATTTTTATATTGTTATATAAATGTAATATATACCCATATTGATACAAGGCCAGTCTCTATATAGCCAACTACAACAAAAACATTGCCATGTGGTATGTAATGACAGATAATTGAGTTTTTACTTATTAGCTTTTAGAATAATTTCCTGAATTTTCATTTGTATTTCATGCTACTCATTTATTTAATTGGCAAATATTTAATATTTAAGATCATCCTAAGATTTGAGTGTGACTCGATGGGTAGCTGGCTTTTCCAAGCTACAAAGCGCCACCTGTAGGACACCATTTCTTAACACACTGAAAAAAACCGACTAGTCAATAAAAATTCTGTCCACACAGAAAACCATGCAACTACTTGCTTGTTTTTTTCCTCAAGTCAATAACTTGCTAGCTGTGCCGCCCCCTTCGTCATACATTATTTGGCTGTAGAAACATTTGTGTACATTTTGATGAAAATGCTTTGCAATTCAGTAAAATTAAGTTTCCTTTTTAAAGAGAAAAATATAGTTTATGTATGAGATGTATTATGTATTTAAGTCTAAAATAACATGCATAAGGTTTATTTATAATAAAAAAAGTTAGTTAAAAAGTTACCAAAAACATACAAATGTTAGCTGCTTGTACTGTAACAGTAGTTTGTAATTATTCTATGACTGTTTAAAAGGCACCAGTGAACAGTAACTCATGATTCCTCGGCTGTCATTGTACATATTGCTGGTCATGTGAACACTTTTCAAATGACCATGAACATGTCCCTCGGGTTAACTGCAGTGGCAGCTGTCTATAAGCTTTGGTTACCTAAGAAAACATAGGAAATAAAGGAAGTCCAGACTCAGAGGCCATCCACTGAGTGTGGAAATTTCATCAGTATAAAAAAAGGCTTGAAAATTTGCTAACTGAAAGCTGAAAATATGTTACTTTATAAGTAACTTATCAGGAACTCTAAGAGAACACAGTATTGCGCTGGTTCATGTCTCCAACTTTTTCAAAGAACATGAAATCCTATGAAAAGAAAAAGAGAACAAAAATCGAAGAGTCAGAACAGATATCTAGTGGGAAAGACTGTGTTTTAGTTTATGTGATTTCTGGTGTGTTAAAACATTTTTGTATTGATTGTGGTTGCATAATGGTAAAAGATCTGTGTATCATTACATGTGTTGTTAGTTTAATACTCACAATAAGGAAGCAAGTGCCCAAAAGTACAGCCTTCATCTTAACATCCATGTCCAGAGGGAACTGAATGCCAAAGTTGTCTGTGTCAGTGAAGACTTCCTTTAACAGGCCGCTCCACTGCTTACTGATTCGGCCAATAGGCTTCCCACTACCGTCTTTGCCTTTGAGCTAAAGAAAGAAATAAAACTTTATGGTGAGAACCCACCAACTACAAAAGGATTTTGCTTGATGTCAAAATATCTGCCTTTGAATTTCACTTTCATTCCAATTCTAAAAAAGCTACCTCGAAGTTCACGTCACCACAGCAGTTACATGCCAAGCAGGGCCCCTCCAGCTTCATCACAGTCTCCTTGTTGGGCCCCTGGATGGAGAATTTTGGATAACAGGGGTGCCAGTCCTGCTTCACATACCCTACGGTTGTTCCTGGGGGGGCCTGTACCTCCATCTGAAGGTGAAATATTCAAAAGAGAACATTATTTTCAGTATATGCATAATTTATAAATGTATAGCAACGTCCAAATATAATGCTAATAGCTATGTGTGCATAAATACACTACAGTTCAAAAGTTTGGGGCTGGTAAAAAAAACAAAAAAAAAAAAAACAACTTATATTGTGAAATATTATTACAATGTAAAATAACTGTTTTCTATTTTAATATATTTTAAATTATAATTTATTCCTGTGATGGCAAAGCTGAATCTTCAGTATCATTACTCCAGTCTTCAGTGTCACATGATCCTTCAGAAATCATTCTAATATGCTGACTTGGTGCTCAAGAAATATCTCTTATTATTATCAATGTTGAAAACAGTTGTGCTGCTTTATATTTTTGTGGAAAACCTGATAGATTTTTTCAAGATTCTTTAATGAATAGAAAGACCAGAATTTATTTGAAATATAAAAAATTTGTAGCATTATAAATGTCTTTACTCTCTCTTTTGATCAATGTAATGCATCCTTGCTGAATAAAAGTATTAATTTCTTTTAAAAGCTTACAGACCTCAAACTTTTGCACAGTAGTGTATACATAACCTTAATGAACAGTGTGACTGTTGACTGAAGACTGTCAGACTCCTTCTGTAGGTCCATACTGACTCTATGCCATTTATAACTCATAAGTCACACACGTTCATGTCAGTAGTAATCACACAGCATGTCCTTTAGATGGGTCACTAGCTGAAACCCAACACAAAGATCAGGGGCCTCATGTATGAAACTTTATGTAAATTTCATCCTAAAAGTTTTCACATTTATAAAACCACGTGCCATGTGCCAGAACTTTGCGGAATTCCCTTTATAAAACCCAGTCAGCGGAAGATTGTGCTTAAGGTACATGCATCTCCTTCCCGTATATGGAGCTTACAACGCCTAGTTTTACTTTGCATATCATTTCCATATGCATATTCCCATCCACGTGATACCATGTTTAATGATAAAAACATTAGAAAAATATTCGACACTGACTATAAATGCCATTTGTGCAGTCACATTACATTGCTAAAAATCATTTAGTATCCTTGTCTTGTTTTAGAATAAATTTAGGCTATCAAAATATCCGTAAAAGAAAAATTGTATAAAATACTTTTTAGAGAAGAGTTATTCTCATTATCACAGAAGGAGTTATCATTAGGCTACTGTCTGCCTGCACATGACATCAACAGCACCTCCGTGCAGCAATGGCTGTACAGTATTGTCATAGGAACTTTTCAAATCAGCCAATGGACCGTTCTACCACCGAACAAAAGTGTGCATCATTGATCATTGTTCTCACAAGAAATATTTTCTGCAGTTTAGTTTAAAGAGAAATTATCATGCGCCTAACACTTTTCGCCATGATTAAAACATTAAAATGTAGCCAAAGGCCAATACAGCCATTTCATTTGTGATTAAAATATCTTAAAATGTAATAAATGTATATATTTTTTATTCTGGCATGATCTTAAAACATCATATATTAACAGTGCAAAATGGTATTAAAATTATGTGTAGAAGTCGTTGCTTTGTTATGAGAAAGAATGTCCAGAAAAATTTCATTGATGTCATTCGGAGTAACCAATATAAAGGGACCATTTTGGATCAAGTCATGCGATCAATATCATGTGACAGGATGTGACATCATTCAGACACCTGCAAAAGACCACATGGTTGTGAAGCAAAGTAACTAACTCTCTTTTAACTATTTGAAAAATTCATGTTTTCACTTGTTTTCACTTCATGTTGTCCTTTTGCTAGCTAGCTAGATATCAGCCTGTTAGCATTGTTTGAAAATATCGTCATTCGGTATAACCAAAAGTGCCATTTGGTAAAACCAAAATTTTGGTTAAAATGAATGACTTTTTTGGTGACAAATTTTGTCCATCTTGTAAAAAATGAAAAAAGCAGTGTTAATTGATTATAAAAACCACATAATCTCATTGTTAACACTTAATAAAACTTCAAAATTAATTATATTTCCATTATGGTTTTTTTACACTTAAAAACCTTATTCGTCAATGACCTGTATATCAAAATGAAAACAGAGATTTCCAGGAAGAGAAAGAGTACGCACGGTCTAGTGTGTGCAGACGGTGCGCACATATTTATGCTGAGTTTATTTTTTATAAATCCCCACATGTGCATGGAAAAATTGCGTACACATCAGGCACCTGTGTGGATGTAGTTTTCATGTTCTGTTCCAGTAAACTCCTGACAAATAACTATGTTTGAAGGGAAAAGAAATTGCCTTTGTTTGATCTAATTGTGCTTGCAGGGGTTATTTATTATTTTTAGAGGCATGTGACCGTGCCATAGTCCACAGGAGAATTTAACAGCGTCTCAGATTAGAAGAGTCCTTCTGGAATTTATGACTCACCTGTGACCTTTACAAAAGTTTCCTACATATACAGAACAAAGTGTGTCCAAGATAATGTCTTTAAATGACCTCATTTGTGTAAAGAACAGACCATGTTTGGATGCTACTAGTTCTGTAAATCTATCTGAACCTGTAAAAATGACATCAACGGATTATCCATAGGACTATAAGTACTAGTGTTTCTGTACCTTAAGTTAGTTTGAGGCTGGATCCTCTTACTCATTTTCTATGGCATCTAGAAGTGTGGAGAACTTTGTCTTCAGTAAACTCTGTGTCAACTGACTGAACTTCAACTTTGACTCCTGGTCTTTATTGAGCACACTGGTCTCTGTATGTGGCTTAAATGTAATTCCTCTACATTATTACTGGCAAAAATGTATCCAAAAATACTGTGTTGAGTCAAAAATTCACAGGAAATTCACAGGAAATGAATTCTTGGGTAGAGAAAAATTGTTTTTTTCCCCATCCTAAGACCAATAAATATGAAAATGACAAGGGTGAGGGTTAGAAACAAGTGTTTTTGAAGAATTCATGGAACACCAAATAAAGAAATGTTTTCATTGATAAAAAAAATTTGACCTACTTTATGCAATCTAGCTCTGATATGACTTGTCTGTTATACCTCTTGCAGGCAGCAGGGGCACCAACAGGAGACACAACGGAAAGGTCGGATCAGTCGTATGACCTCTCGGTCAGCGTTGTCTTTGATCTTCATGTCAAAGCTGCGCAGGGCACCACAGCAGTTGCGTGTGCAGCAGTCATTTTTTTCTTTGGCAGAGTAGATCTTTTGACCGAGGCTGTTCTTGATCTCATACTGGTTGTTGGTCTCAAAGCCAATGATTGCTGTAGAGGACCAAAAAGCATGCAGAGAAGTTAAAAAATGTTTTGAATTTAACTATAGCCCTATTCGGACAGGACTAGTTTACCAGGGGGACGTTAGAGAAATTCTTGTTTCACGTCCGAATCTGCCAAGTCAGTTTTTCCTCACAAAACTCTCACAAAATCCAAAGCAAATTACCTACTGTTTCTCGGCAAACTCAATAGTCCTCTGAGAAATCGAATCCCGTCCGAATGCGAATGTTTGTAATTGCTGATACTAACGCTTCTCCTCATGAATTCTAACCTACCTGAGCTACCGTTTGCGCACCAATCTTCGGCATACTTTCATTTAATTTGAATATGGATTGTATCAGATAAAAAAAAATTAAATTATAAAATTAATAAATGGAGCCAAATTGTGCAAACTGCAAAGACGGCCCATTTTACTTGTACTTTGTAGATTTTCTAGATTTTGTCTAGATTTTGCTCCTCACTTATGTGGATTTATTATAAATCACTTCTATAAACTTGTGAAATTTACTTAAACAGGGTTTTTATAATAAATTAAAATTATATCAATAAATAATACATTAAAAGACATGTATGTCATACGTGATGCACACAAGCACAACACGTGAGACACCCACGTCTAGAAAACACACACTCCCACCTCTGTAATTGTGGGGGAAATTTTGAGTTTCTGTATAATTTCCATATGATTTTACTTATATGCTTATGGTTAAATGATTTTGTTTTTCTCAGAAGTGCTTAAGTATGCATTCTTTGGGTGACTTAAGGCAACAGTTGGAAAAACACTGAAGTGGTAAACATGTTCCTAATATGGTAAAAGGACAGAGGCTTCAGCCTTGGAGGCCAGAGATATAAAAGTGAGGGGAAGCTTTCATTCTTGGTCTTACACTCTGCAGCTACTTGTGTTTCTGTATGACCCTTCTTGCAAGAAATAAAACTTTCGAAAGACAACTGGACGTGTTTGTCTCTTATGCAATAAGAGTCCTGTTGATTTTTGCCACAACAGTAATAAACACGGAGATGTTAGTCCCATCCGAATCGGTACATGAACTAACAGATGTTGAATGATAAGAATTGTAACTCAAACGTCTTTTAGAAAACTAGTCCCGTCTGAATAGGGCTTATAAGTCTCTGGTTTAAACAAAGTGTAGCAAAAAAGCAACAGTGAATAAAATTGTCTCGGTTAAAAAAAAGAAACAGGCAGCATGTGCTCACTGAAATAATAAACAGCTTCAGCTAATACACATAATAAAGAAAAAGACATACCCTCTAACAACTCCACTTTCTGATGAATAAGGATCTGGTCAATCTGAAATTCAAAGAATATGTTAGTAACAAGACATTATACATACAGAAACACTAATGGGAAAAACAGATGTCAGATGGTGATGTACCTTTTCTACAAATTTTTTTTTTTTTTTTAACTATACTTCTATAAAACAAAGAATAATGAATGCTCATCAGGTTTGTTTCACGTAGTTATTAAATTTTTGAAGGTGCTGTTATTTCTATCATATTTGTAATATAATAGTATTAGTAATATATTTTGTACATGCAACTTAGCAAATATTATTGTAAATTAAAAAAATTGTAATTTCATACATTTCAACAATTTACCACCAACTACAGACGCTGCATCTATTGCATTCCCAATGTTTTCACACTGACACGCCTCCCAACTTAGAAACTCTTGGCTCGAAGAAAATCCCAAGTTTCCCACTCATAATTATGACATTGTGGTGGAGTTCATGCGAGTTCAACTCTTTCCGACATGGCTTGAATATACCAAAAGACATGGCCTACCTGAGTGAGGTACTCCAGACCAGGTGGTACTCCAGCAGGCACTGACACTGGTACAGCTACAGGTGCTAGAGAAGGTTGATGGAGGCACATCACCATTAGCATTAGTCAGCTTGCATAATCCAACAATTGCTTTGCATTGTCTTTAGTTCATTAGAATGTGAGGATACTCACAGCAATGCAGATTTGTAAATATTAGCTTTTTTAATATTTGACAAAGTAATAATATATATATTATATATATATATATATATAATGTATGTGAGCAAAGTGACCATACAGACCAAAGTTTAAATCAAATTGAAAAAATATATATATTTATACATCACTTTCCTCAACACATTATCCACTCATTTACCTTTTACCTACTACTGTTTTCTGAAGTATTTGTAAATTAAGTACAGACTAGACATGTTTACCTCCATACGGCTGGCCCTGGTGAGATGCTGGACTAACTGGACCAGGCTGATACATGACTGGCTGATCTGGAACTGGCTGGTATCCTACTTGAAACCCTGCAGGTGGAGCCGCATGTCCAGGATCTCCATAACCTCCAACTGGATAGGGGGCCATGGAGTGTCCGCCTGGCTGGGGCATGGGATATGGAGGCTGGTGTGGAGATGGGTAGCCTGGTGTAACACAATTTCAAACGCAAAGAGAGAAAACTATAATGTTAGTGTATTGCTTATTTAGCTTTACTCTGATGGGAAATATTAAGTGTTGTGTCATTAATGGGGATGTTTTTGCGCAGATTTTGGAGTTATTTGGTTTGTGTATTTTTTTTTTTGATGTCTTGTTTGTATGGCTCCTTCAGACTATGGCTTCAGAAACATGCTGTAAAAAGTCCTGATGACTCCATTCAAGCTGTCAATGAAAATCCTACCACCATGACTCACCACTGGGATATGACACAAGTTGGTATGCAGTGGATTGTCAAATGACTGGAACAACTGACCGATTTATTCTCTTTCACTCAAATACAGACACAGAATTATGTATGTATGCTATGGAATTCTTGTGTGATCAGATTTGAGATGGTTCGTGCCAGCCTCCCATGTTCTGTTCTGGAAGGGATCTATTTTAGACTGCAGTGTACATGTGAGGCATTCCGATGGAAAAAACAAAAATAGCCACCAATAACAGAAAGGGTCATAATTCATTGTGACAATATTGACTATTTGCTTACATTATCTATAAGAACATCATGAACAAAGCATGTAATTGTGAAATAGAGAAGATGGTAAATATTTAATTACATCAACTCTTTTACAACAACCACAATCTATGTTTTTTCAGACATATAAAGTAGATGAAAATTAGTCATTAACTGAGTGTCAGCAATTAGGACAAATATGTAATTTCTAGAAAACAGTTATTTAATGTTTCTGCTGTATTTTATCAAATAAATGTTGCCTTGATGAGCATAAGAGACAAAAACCAACCCTAAACTTTTAAACGGTAGTTTACCTCAGGAGTCAGGGTTGCCAAGTTTGCGCAAAACCAGCCCAATTGCTATTCAAAACCCGCCTAATCACAGCCAAAACTATCCCAATTGCATTCCGGTGGGGGGAGGGGTGTTCCTCGGTAAAAATTGCTTCAACCCGCAGATTAAAAAAAAAAAAAAAAAAAAAAAAACCCGCAGCAACAGTAGCCCAATTCCGAAAGAAAAACGTGGACTTGGCAACATTGTCAGGAGTGAACACAGCAGGTGTAGCTTAGTATTTGACACGTCTAATCCTCCCATTGAACAAATCCAGAACTGCCATTTTATTATGAAAAAGCACAGCTTTTGAAATATTCAAATCTTTCACCAGCCTTTTAAGGGAAAAGGGAGGGGCATTTGAATGGAATAAAGCTCTTTCATCACAATGGTCTCTCATCCAGGTGCTGTAGAGACACAACCCTTAGCATTATTGGGACATCATTTGAAAGGTGCGGGCTTTGTAATAGATTTCTGACTTCTAAAACCACAGATCTGCTGTCCTCTACATTATGGAGCCGTTGAGAGAAGCCTTTAAAGCAGGGTTCTCCAAACTCGGTCCTGGAGGGCCACTGTCCTGCAAAGTTTAGCTCCAACTTGCCTCAACACACCTGCCTGGAAGTTTCTAGTATGCCTAATTAGAACTTGATTAGCCGGTTTAGGTGTGTTTGATTGGGGTTGGAGCTAAACTCTGCAGAACAGTGGCCCCCCAGGTCCGAGTTTGGAGACCCCTGCTTTAAAGCGTCAGCATTAAAGGAACACTCCACTTTTTTTGAAAATAGGCTCATTTTCCAACTGCGTAATATCATTGCACCTGCTGCACCCATGGTACAGCAGCAAAGTTCCTTGATTATTATGCCGGAATGAGAGTATAGTTCCTAGCCATATCGGCCTAGAAAATCGCAACTTTTCATTTTCCGTCGGTCTTAGTATACGATGTAATTACAGAAGAGTCAAGTTTTAAATAGGAAAAATATCGAAACTCTTTGGTCATTTTTGAGCGAGATGCTAACGGTCTAATCAGATTCAATGAACTATGCTAAGCTATGCTAAAAGTGGTACCGCCAGACCCGGAGATCGGCTGAATGGATTCGAAAACGGTAAAACTCAACTGTTTAACTCTAGAGGAGTTGGAAAATGAGCCTATTTTCAAAAAAAGTGGAGTGTTCCTTTAGGATGTTGTCTATTAACTAGTATGCTTCCAGAATCATATAGGCAAGATCAAAAATTATTATATTTCCTACCTAGACACTGAAGACAGAAAAAAAAAAAAAAAAAAAAAAATGCAAATCATTGAAATCACAAAAAACAAAACAAAAAAAAAAAAAACAGTGCCTTTCATTGCCATGCATCAACATGCCTGAGGTGCTCAAAACAGGCTTTCTGACATTTTGCTTAAAGGGATAGTTCACCCAAAAATGAAAATTACCCCATAATTTACTCACCCTCAAGCCATCCTAGGTGTATATGACTCTTCTTTCAAACGAATACGATCAGACTTATATTAAATAATGTCCTGGCTCTCCTAAGCTTTATAATGGCAGTAAATAGAGAATGAGATTTTGAAGCCCAAAAAAGTGCAACCATCCATCATAAAAGATAATCACACAGCTCCGGGGGGTTAATAAAGGCCTTATGAAGCGAAGCGATGCGTTTGTGTAAGAAAGATATCCATATTTAAAACTTTAAAAACTAAAATAATTCACTTCCGACAGACGGCCGTGCGCATCGATTTGTGCACGTGACACACTGACAAATGCGGAAGCGCAGAGAAGAAAGGCAAAACAAAACACCGGTTAACGAATTAGAATTCTAAAACGAGAATTTTTAACGAGAAATGTCGGAGGATTTCGATATAAGAGAAGAGGAGCTTGAGTTTGTTGCACAGCCCTATTTGTCTGAACAGCAAGAGGCGTCAAAGCTTACAGTACTCGTACATCGGGTCAGGAGTTACTCTTTTGGCGTAAGTCGACGTGCGTAAGGCTGTCTGCCAGAAGCCAGTTATTTTAGGTTTTTAAAGTTTTAAATATGGATATTTTTCTTAATCGCATCGCTTCGCTTCAGAAGGCCTTTGTTGACCCCCCGGAGCCGTGTGGTTATCTTTTATGATGGATGGATGTGCTTTTTTGGGATTCAAAATCTCGTCCTCTATTTACTGCCATTATAAAGCTTAGGAGAGCCAGGACATTATTTATTATAACTCCGATTGTATTCACCTGAAAGAAGTCATATACAGCTAGGATGGCTTGAGGGTGAGTAAATCATGGGATAATTTTTATTTTTGGGTGAACTAACACTTTAAGGGGAGAAAGTGACATTTATTTTAAGTAAGTCTAAATTTACTTTCATTTTAATATGCAGTTTACCCCAACAATTCCTGATCACTATCACAGGTGAAATCGCTGAATTAAGAGATTGTTGAACCAGTAGTGGTGTACTAATGTGGCACACATCATTCATGTCATTGCTTGTTGGTAAAGTTATGAAGCTTACTGATGAATGGCAGGGGTGCTTTCTGGATCGTCTGGCAGACCAACTGGGCTCACATTGAATCTAGGCCCTCAATCGTTGCTAATTTGATTCTCAAGACCTGCCACATGGAATTGCAACCCGCTTCCATCATGTTATCTTACTGTTCATGATCACGTGTCCATGGCTCGACGCATTATGTTAAGTGCTGCTCTCAAGTCATTTATCATTCAGACTAACTCAATGAAAATTTAGCCACCATGGCTTCATACATCCACTATTCCAATTAGACTAAAAGAGAATTGTAAGAAAAATGCCTTCACACATCCACTATTCTAATTACATTAAAAGGGAATCGTAAAACAATCTTAAAAATAAAAGTTCTTTATTGGTATCAATGGTTCCATGAAGAACCTTCAACATGCATAGAACCTTTCTATTCTATAAAATGTGACCCTGGACCACAAAACCAGTCATAAGTAGCACGGGTATATTTGTAGCAATAGCCAACAATACATTGCATGGGTCAAAATTATCGATTTTTCTTTTATGCCAAAAATCATTAGTATATTAAGTAAAGATCATTTTCCATGAAGATATTTTATAATATCTTCATGGAAGAAGATATTCCATGAAGATATGGAATATCCCCCCTCTTTTGGAACCATTAGCCATAAAGAGCATATCATATGAGTTCTCATAGAAATACGACATAAGTTCCTGTAAGGATTTTGAAAAAAAGCAACAAGACAACTTAATGACAAGACAACCAATCTATCTGGCAGAAATCATGTATTTGGAAAGCAAACCACCTCATCTCAAAACAGACTTCCTGCATTGTATTACCACATAATCCTTGACCTTCTCTTATTAATACCATTGACGTTTATGCTTTTGTGATCATATCATTTGAACACTCCCTTCTTGCCTTTCCTGTTCTCAGTGCTACTTGAATAAGCATTGCTTAAATTGAGTATTTCACCAGGTCAAAGTTTTTTTTATTGAGTCATGAATGACTTGCACATTGCCTGGAAAACATAAATCAGTAGTTTTAGTAGAAAAATAATAATTGCTGATGTTCATCCACTTTCTTAACATGGACTAAATAGTGACAGTCTACTTGGTGAAGCTAGCTTGAATTCCCCAGCTTGTTAAGAACACAGTTGCTCCAAAGAATGACTCCTAATGGGGTTAAGGAATCACTTGACTGCCGATTTAGCAGCAAAATGCAGTCTGGCGTAGACAGGACTTAAAATATTTTATAGTAAGAAACAGAGAACAAAATCATCTGATCTAAATTAAGCACATGATACATTTACTCTTATGATAGAGTTATGACTTGAGACCTGAACACAGATTTACAGATATCAGTTTTGTATGATCAGACAAATGTGTTGTACAAAAAGAAAAAAAAAAGAAAAAAGAAAAAAAAAAAAGAAAAAAGGTAAAACTACAGCCACAGACATTTCATGGTGTAAGATCACAGACATTCCCAACTCTGCTCTTAAAACTGCATAGCCTGTGGAAACTCATAAATGTGGAACACAGCCACTTTTGTAGGGCTACACTTCCTGCATTCCTTTCCCACTGACCTCTGGAGAAAATGTTTTCACCTTCATTTCAACGCCTTCACTGAAACTGCACAAATCTTACTTGAAAGGAAAAATGTAAACAGATTGTATGGATAGTTTTCAGCAAAATGTTCATAAACTTCATGAATGAGTTACTGCAGGTGGGTGCTGTAGGGCAGCTATTTCAAAACTCACTGGTTGTTTAAATCATTACATGCATTTCCTAAACTACAAATCCACAAACATGCTATTGCATTTCAAGGAAAATACAAACAGATTATCGTTACCTGGTCCAGACATGTTGAAGACAGATCTGTGATTTTCAGAGCCAACGTCTGTATAGAAGCACCAAGATCACTATGTGGGTGAAGAAAATGTAGGGAAGTTGTGGTGTGCACAATACAAACGCTGGAAACAAGCAGAACAGGTCTAAAAGAACAAAAGCTCAGCTTGAAATTAAAAGACAAATGTTTAAATGTTCAGGCAGAATTTTAAAGGAAATAGGTGAAACCAGCCGGATCTTAAAGAAAATCCTTAGGCAAGATTCGTACCAACCATTTACTTCTCGTTTAGGCTACAGTGTTCAGTTTTTTTTAGATGTCGAGAAACATACTGAAGCAATAACAATGACGTCGTGGTAAGTGGGTGTGGTTATATATTAGATTGTGCTTATCGTGTGGGGGTCAAGTACACCGTTTTCCCACAAAGACAACAGCAACTGTTTAATGGCCAAGCATTCGCGAACAAAAAAATTAAAAAGGAAAAGAAAAATAGAAACCCTTATCCAAAAAAACCTTATACAAACGTCTCTCGAAAAAAGAGGCTATTTAATCAAAATTAATCAAGATCATTTCTTATAAATGTAGCCTATTATATAACAATTTAGCATACAAAAATACAGCAAAATGGCAGCCTATTAAAACGTACTCTATATAGCAGAGGATTCGAAAAGGGTAAAAATATAATCCACCATACAAACTCTCACTTACATCTCAGCTCTTGAGAGGCAGGCTTGATACGCCTCAAAAGCCTTAGGGAACAAAATCTCCACAAAGTAGTTCTTGTTGTCGCAGTGATTATTCGGATATGTGGAAAGAAACGAGTTTTAAATGATTTTCTTCACTTTCGCCTGACACTTTTGCTAAAAAAAAGACTGTGTTTGTAGCGTTTAAACACTACGCCCGTTTTCGTTTTCTCCATGCATCACTCTCCTCCCCTTTTATGACGCATTAGATTAGAAACCTGAGAAAACCACAAGACTTCTATTAAGAAACAAGATTAACTATTAAAAGAAAAAGAGGATATTTCTGCGCTGATTGCAGTGTTCAGTACACGGCAAAGAAATTGGAAGCACTTGGGAAGTTTTTTTATTATTATTATTTGTATTTTTTTTCTTATACATTCATTCTATACTCCAACATATAGCTAGTACTTGCGCAGCTTGAATTTATTTCCTGTCAGACCCACTCGCGAAAACCATTAACACCCAAAAACCATAAATAACCATGAGCAACACCTACAGTCTGCACCTAAATGACATATAAATGCATACAAATGACAGACTCATATCATGATGTTAAGAGGGTGTTTTTCATAACGATGAAAAATATCATTGTTCACTAAACAAACAGTACACCGCTGTATGAGAGACATAGTATTGGTCAAAACATGGTAAATCCTTTGAACCTGTTGCCAAGTTGTAGTCACAAACGTTTACTTTACCACGTCGTTTATCTCCCCCCCAACAGGAGGCACAACTGAGCAGATTCTGTGAAATATCTCATCTATTCAGCCAATTATCACTAGCTGTTTTTAATAATTTCTCCCACAATAGACCCAGCATTTATAAAATAAAGGGCTGTGAATTTGTATATGTGAATGTCAAGACTCAAAAGTATGTCCGGTCACTGTAAAATAATAAAATTAATACAAAAATGATCAAAATAATAAATTATATTTAGCAAAAAATGACAATAACGCCTGTTTTCAGTGAGGAAAAAATATTTATTTTTGCTTGACGGGAGAATTCAAGACATTTAAGCTGATTCCAAAGATAATCTCAAATGTTTGCAGATTATTTTTGAGAAATCTTTTTTGTTATAGTACCACCTTGTGGAAATCCCTATACACGTCAACTGAAATTACTTTTTTACCAGTTGATATTTGACTAATAATAATAATAAAAAAATAAGAACAATTTTGGAAACCTTTTTGGTAACGCTTTACAATAAGGTTTCATTAGTTAACAACTTTAGTTAACATAAACTTACAATGAACATTTATTAAGCATTTATTAATCTTAATGTTTATTTCAACTTTTACTAATACATATATCAAAAGTCTTTTGTCAACATTAGTACATGCACTGTGAACTAACATGACTGTATTTTTATTTACTACCATTAACAAAGTTTAATAAATACTGTAACAAATGTATTGCTCATTGTTAGTTCATGGTATTAATATATTAAATAATATTAGCAAATGAGACCTTATTGTAAAGTGTTACCACATGTTTTAAAGCTTTAAAAATGGTGGAAAATATTCTAAAGATGGAAATGGCTAAGCATATGGAAGAAGCCTACTTAAGGAAAATGGACTCAGAGGAAAAGGACATTTTTATTTTAGCCTTTACAGTTCTTGAATTATAAGTGACATTTTTTTACATGGTGAAAATACAGCCACACTGCTTCAACTCCTAATGAAATTACAATGCAGATGAAAACAATGTAAAGAAAGATTTTACAAAACAGAAATTCACCACAAAATACTAAACACAGATATTGTCTATCCAGGCATTAGACAGAATTATGCAGTAAAACAGCTTCAATTAGCTTTAAAACAGCTCCAAATCTTCAATCTTGCTCTCAGATTTCAATTTAAAACACTGCATTTTCCATAGAGATTTACAATTTTGTCTGTTAAGTCCTGTAATATCTGTGGTTTAGATTTAATGTTTGGTATAATGTTCTGCATTTTATTTTGCCACTTCACAGTAATATAACTAGACTGCATGTACACACTCAGTAGTCACTAAAAGGGAAAAAAAAAAAAGAAAAAAAAAAAGAGCATACACTTTTGACTTACACAACATCCATAAGACAAAAACTGAGAGTAGGCTGTAAACCAATAGACAAATATATTTTCAATTGAATGAATTGCAAATGTAGTGAGCAGTACTGTAGAAAAACTGATCCATACCTTGAATGAAATAGTGCAATTTGCACTCTTCATATTACTCAAGATCTTATTGAATCGCCAAATGAAGTGCTGAAAATGAATCACCCGCTCTATCATCTGAAACGTGTTGGAAAAATGACTGCATCTACAATAATTGTTATATACAATGAAAATACACAACTTAAAATAACATGCATAGTAAAAAATGTTATTGATTCTGCAAATAATTTTTACAAAAAGGCTTATATTGGTGCTGGCACTGAACTCTCTAGAATTTTTTTGTTCTAAATTTGGAACTCTAGGTACTTATAGGGGAGAAATGAGAAGGCGGGATTGCCCAAAATGAGCACACACACACAAATACACATTTTACACTAATTAGAGTAATCAGTGGCAACAATTTGTTCTCAGTCTCTGTTGACAGACATCTTGGCGGATTGCAGCGGCCCTGTTTAGTAAAGGTAGTTTATTTTCACCATGGGTTGTCTGTCAACAGCTAGTCTATGTCTGGTGGCCCCAGTTGCCCGAAATAGCAATAATTAGGATAGGGAGGGAAAAGAGGAAGAGAGAAAACGTGTCAGACTGCTGGTAGGCCATCCACAGAGGCCTCTCATCCTTTTTTCTACTTGCTTTTGTGTGTGTGTGTGTTTCCTCTGTTAATACTATGACCATCCCTAATGAGACAGAGAGAGAGACCGTTCTGGTGTACGTGGATGAGAATCCAGTGTTTTGAAACTGTGAAATTGGGCGAGACAAGATTATCTGATACCTGAAGAGGCCACACACAGAGTCTCTAAATGACTGAACATTCAGAATGTGAACGATAGTCAACTAGCTAAAATGCACAGGGTTGCATTTCGTCTAAGAAAATTACTAGAGATGCATAATATATTAGAACCATAACCGTTATTAGTGGATATTAGAGATTAATTTGATATTGGTTGGTTATGTTTAAGTGTACAAGTTTCTCACATTTAGATTACATTTACTGTCATTTAAC
This sequence comes from Mylopharyngodon piceus, assembly GCA_039654765.1. Taxonomy (NCBI): domain Eukaryota; kingdom Metazoa; phylum Chordata; class Actinopteri; order Cypriniformes; family Xenocyprididae; genus Mylopharyngodon; species Mylopharyngodon piceus. The sequence continues at coordinate 31,899,113 of CM077442.1, read as the reverse complement.
ATTCTTAAAAATTAAAATAAATTTAATTCTAAAATTTTACATTTTAAAATGACTAATAACATTCTTTAAAAATGCTTTTAATACACTATTAAATGTAATTTTTGGCAAATCTTAAAATGAATATTCATTTTCACATGTATATTTTAATGTTGTGATGCCTAAATTCACTTGTAGCGTATAATTCATTTTCATTTTTAATGTTTTATTTTTAATTTATTTAGGAGAATTTTGATTGTTTTATTTATTAATAATTAATCAGTTTTTGATCATAACATTATATATAGAACTCTACAGTTCTTGACTCAGTTTTGAAGAACCCTTTATGCCAAAACGAGAAACGTTAAATCAGTGAACATCGGTCAGAATTTTTTTTTTTTTTAATAAAAAAAAAATGCAGAAATCAGAATTGTTTAATTAGCAGTTAACACAATATAGCTGAATTAAAGCCTTACACCTTTCAGGGCAATATGTAAACATGTATATACATTTTATATAACTTGTTGGTAACACTTTACAGTAAGGTTCATTTGTTAACATTAGTTAATGTATTAACTAACATGAACTATGAGCAATACAGTTGTTACTGTGTTTGTTAATCTTTGTTAACGTTAATTAAAAATACAGCAGTTCATTGTTCATGTTAGTTCACAGTGAATTAACTAATGTTAACAAATACAGCTCTTGATTTTAATAATGTATTAATAAATGTTGAAATTAACATTAACAAAGATTAATAAATGCTGTAGAAGTGCAGTTCATTATTAGTTCATGTTAACTAATGTAGTTAACTAATGTTAACTAATGAACCTTATTGTAAAGTGTTACCAAATTTTCTATGTATTGTTCATACTATGAAGCATAAGAATATCCCAAACACATCATTATAAAAAAACTGACTTCTCAGTCTCTTATAATATTCTGTGGGTGCCCTCGAAGTAGATTGTCAACTTGTTAACCTGAGTTTGAACTAGAACATTTTAACAACAACCAAAATGCTGCTTTTATCATGTTCTAATCTTTTTGGAGGGTGGGTGAAGTCATGCTGGACACACACACTTCCCTTTATCCATAATCTCCTGGTCATCCTATATAAACCCACCCCAGCTTCAGGTCTACAAATACTCAAAACACACATGCCCTTGACAGAGAGGACGGCAAGGCAACATACACATACAAGGCAGGACAGAGCAGGATTGTCAAAGAACTCCTGAAGAAACTTCTAAAGGACAGACTAATTCACCAAGAAGGTAAATAATCAAAAACACAATATACTTTTATTAAATTCTGAATTTTGTCCTATAATAATTTTGCTGAATTTGCAACATTTTTCTCAACACGTGGCCAGTGAGAGCAAACAGAAACTCTGTGTGTACTAGAAGTTTGAAACAATTTCTAATCAGCTGATTGTGTTCACTGTGAGCAGTTTATAAAGCAAATATTTGAAAACAATTTTTCTAAATATTATATTTTGTGTGATGATGTACCCTCAGATGATGTGCTCCAGGTGTTTGCTACTTATTCTGGTTGTCTACTTCTTGATGGACGAGCTTTGTGCTTTCCTGCTACCAGACAGACTGCGAATGAAAAGAGTAAATATCACATTAATTATATGCTTTGTTTATTCTCTTCTCAACAGAATACACATATACAGTTGATGTGTTTTTAATATAGCATTGAAATAGAAGCATTTTAATATATCAAATACATCTAATTCCCTGCAGAGCAGTCACAGGTCGGATCAGGAGATGTCACCACACATCTATGAGCTCTCTGATCTGGCAGACTTGTTCCCAGGAAATGAAGGGGAAATGACTCGGGACTGGGATCCCAATCCGGCCAAGTCTCCTGCGTTCTTTTCTCCTTTGGAACATATCAATGTGCAACCAGCAAACGGCAACCGCCGCAAAAACAAGGATAAGAGGTCAGCGGGAATATTTAGTTACTTTATGTATTTATTCAATTACAACTTATGAAATAAAATGTAATTAAATGTAACATTTTGAATTCATTTTATTGTTATATTTATATATGTATAATTAAATTCTTTTAAATCTCTATTTATTTATTATTATTAATTTGTAAAGTGATTTTCAAATTAACAAAATTAATACATTTTTTGGAACTCTTAGTTCTCCATATAGTGGCTAATCTATGAGGTTTTCAAGCCCAAACTCACACACATTTCCTACATTTTACCCCCAATAGGAGGAGGATCACTGTTCCTCTGGACCCCATTGGCAGCTCCCACTTGTCTACTAGAAACAGAAAGGTACTTTCAGGCAGAGAAAACCATGGTGGCATGGCTATATAAAGACTGCATATCCTATCAATGTTTAAAATATTTTTTCTCCCTTAGGAAGAACCTGGAGATTTCAAGGAGTATGACGAAAAGTGATCAAGCTGACCGATTATATGTACCGTTAAAAAGGACAGTTTATTATGTTGTGTAGTTTTGGTCCTTTTTCTCTTTTTTGGTTTCTATTAAGTCATTGCATCTCAGGATTATGAACTGTGACTTATTTATTTGTATTTATGTTTTGCGAATATTAGCTTACCAACTCCCTCTAGTGGGGTGCAAACTGACAGACACTGTATTGGTGTTGCTGCAAAATAAAACGTACAATGATAAAACTATCCAGTCTTGTCCAATGTTCTTTCAACTTATATTGTGATGCATCATGTTTTTGTGAATTTAAAAAATAAGAGCTACATTAGGAAAATAAGATATTTGAAGCCCATTAAAGAAAAGTTTTATTTCCTCAGGTAGTTAAAGAAAATGATATCAGATGCAAAAAATATACCATTTGCTTTGCTTCTCTCTTCACTTTCACATATGTACACTTCTCAAAATCTGTGATATTTACAGACTGCAACACGAAGCAAGAGAGATCTGGCTTATGGGGATTTCCAATCCCCCTTGCTTCACAAATAAGAAAAAGAAACCAAAAAAAAAAAAAAAACCCCAAAAACAAACAAAAGTCGCCAAACTAATTCAAATGAAAGAGCTTGTAGCATAAATGAGTAATCTTCACCAGTTCTCAGAGTTTAAAACCCCCAAACAATTCCTGGAAACAATAGTTACAACCATTCCATTCAAGGACAGCTTCAGCAAAGCTCCTAAATCTAGCCTTCACGTCTTATTAAACTGAAATCTTCCAAAAAATCAATTTAACACATTGAACACTATGTTGTGCAAGTAATTAAAGACTGAACAGTTTTGATAAATTCATCGACAAAGTACATGGGTTAACATACTGTACATTACCAGTAGAGTTAGAAGAAATGAATGTTTGATATATCAATAATTGCAACTGAATGGATTCCCTGCTTAAATGACTCGTATAGTAGCTCTTTATATCTAATATATGTTAGCTGACTGGTCAAGTTCATTTGAGTGTGACATATCAACTGAAAGGGTATAGTTCAAACAGTCTTTTATGATCACCTATAGGAAAAGACATTCAGACTAACACAATACATCTATTATTCTTCAGAAAAAAAAGAAGCCATTTATCCAAATTAAAAAAAAAAAAAAAAAAAAAAAAAAAAAAAAGATTAACTGGACAGTTCACTAAGAAATAATGCATTTTCTAATAGCAGTGGTTTCAACAATCTCTTATAGCAGCTCTTTGGCATATTCATAACACAATTTTCCTGTAATTTGTAGTTTTTTTCCTTTCAAGTAGACTTTTATATTGTAGTACCAATACAGTTTACATTTGTGGAAACTATGTCCTCTAACTTTTCCCACAAAGGAAAAGTGCGCCAATTACCCAATATGCAAGCCAATCATTTCAAACAAATGTCAATTTGATGTGACAAAGGATAGTTTACAAAGAGTTACAAACGAACAGTCACATTTGAGCCAAACAGAATTCACACTACTCGTGGTCAATTACCAACTCAGGAGGTAAGAGACTCAAACATTATTTCTCAGTGAAGTCCATCTGTGATGGAGACCTTTGACTGCCAAATATAAGGAGTAACTAGTCGCCAAAACTAGAACTGCAAAGAAAGAAAGAAGGATTTTGAAACTGAAAAATGTGTCGGATACAAAAACTGGAGAACCGGGAACATTCAGAGCTTGGAGGGAATGAACACCCTCATCTAAGTGTCTTTTTTATGACTTGACCGTCGAGAGTCTCTGCATTTGTGGCAGTTAAATATGTCGGGCACATTAGACTTCTTAATTTTGGCACAAGAGAGGTGCACCCACACGCTGCACTGACTACATTCAATCATGGGCCGTCCTGCAAAGGGTTTACCGCAGTAACAGGTGATCAAGTCCCACGAATCGTCCCCTGTAAGGAAAAGATATAAAATAAATAAAATATATAAAAAACAAACGAAAAAACAAGTCCTACACATTAGAAAAAAAAATACACACATTTATACACAAACACACACACACACACACACACACACACACAATTTATCTAAATCTTCCTCTGTCCCTAATAAACTCACCTGACTCTACCATTATGTCTTCATCCGCTATCCAAGTCTCGCCTTCACTGGAGCTCATATCTGCCTCTCTGGTGGCCTCCTCCTTCTCCTCTTTCACCTGTGCCTGTAGTCTGCGCTCGGTCATTGCTCCCTGGCCCGAATGCTCCTCTCCGTGGCCGAGACCGTTCTCAGAGTCTGACTCGCTGTGGGCCGAGCTCTTAAGCTTCTTAAGGGCTTTGGACTGTTTGGGGTTTTTACTGCGCTTGATCCTTGCACGTTTCTCGCCACCGCTGCTACTGCTACTGCTACTGCCAGCGCCTGATCCTAGAGAAAGACGCTTCAGCTTCTTGTCCTTTTTGCGTTCAGCTTTGCTGGCCACTTGGCCCTCATAGAAAGAGTCTTTTAAACACATTTTGTCCATCAGGGTGCTGTCAGATGAGAGCCGGCGCATACTCTTGTTGCTCTTATTGGCACGAGCCTTGCGAACGAAGGTGTGGATGGTGTGCAAGTCCGACGTGCCGTGACTCCAGCTGGGAGCCATGTTAGAACTCGCTCCACCTAAAACGCTGCCTTCTCCTGAAGCACCACTGTTATTTGGAGAACTGGAGGACGCTGCCGACCATGGCCTTTCCTGCCAACAGAAACAGGCACACAAATCTCAATCTGGATAAACACCAAAGCCATTACTGACATCTATAGATACAGGTTAAAAAAGACCAGTCAAAAGTTCAAGAGGACATTCAAAGGAAAACGTACATTGACAGCACAGGTAAACCAGGTGTGTCCAATCCTGATCCTGGAGGACCAATATCCTGCAGAGTGTAGCTCCAGCTTGTCTTATGTTGATTACCTTTGTTCAGGTGTGTTTAATTGGGGTTGGAACCAAATTCTGCAGGACTGTAGCCCCCCAGGAGCAGGACTGGACACCCCTGGGTTACACTTAGTAAATCTGCAGATCATCACTGTTATGATCTGCAGGTCATCATTGTTAATTTCACAACAAAATTCAGCACAAATTTTTTAACTCCTGACTTTAAAAACTATCAGCCAATTAATCAGTTATCTGCTAGATTTTCCAACATAGTTATCTGAAAAATCCAGTATAGGTTGACCTCTACCAATCTTGGGGCCGGTTGCACTAACTGTGCGCAGGTTACAACTGAGCCTAGTTTTGCGTTTTGGTCGATCGGATCACAAGTAGACAAGGCAAACCTGTACATACCCGTTTACACCTGGTGTTTTAATCTGTCTCTTTTGTCCACTTTCAACCACTTCTGTCCTGATTTCTTCGAGGGGAGGGTCTATGGGTGAATAAATGTATGGTTTTTTTCAGATCTTTTGATCTAATGGACAAAATAAGCTCGCGAAATTTGCGTATGAACACTAATGGAGATGGCGGAAAAACATATGGAGAGTAGGGGTGGGCGACATGACCAAATTCTTATTTCACGATATATATCGCGTTATGGTTGTGTTATTTTTTCCTCATTTCTGAAGAAAAAAAGAAGCAAATTACAAACAATAGAACAAACACAACATAAAAATATGAATTTAACAAACTAAGTTTTTCTGGTGCAGTTTATTTAACATGTAATTAAATTTAGTACAGAAATTTAATAAATGAAAATATAAAATATTGCATAGACTTTACTGCATGAATTAAATATACATTTATTTTTATTAAAACTAAAAAAAGTTATTCAGTCACAAGCAGTAAGTTTTCTCTTTTGTTTGATTCACAAAATGACACAATGACACAGAGCAGCAGATAGTATATTAGGCTGCTGTCACTTTAAAATCAAACGCACAGATCCATTATACTGATATACGCTGATAACTGTTCACTTGAGACATAACCAGCTGTGTTTACATGAATAATCCATACGGTGGGTATTTTGACAATTGTGTGTGTATTCAACCATTCAAGCGCAGCAATCGCATGCTGAGAGACGCGGTTTTCTGTGCACAGGCTTATGCTGTGTGTCAGTCAGCACGAGCACTGCATTAAATTTTTTTCACTTCTTATTGTGCTTAACACTTAACATTGAGAACATCCCAAATTCGCAATCGCCTTCCGAGAGAGGCATGTTTCTGTGTGCGCACTTTGGCAGTGTGCCACTCAACAAGCATCGCAGCATGTTCCGTTTCAGGATATATTGCACTTATAACTCTTTAACATCGAGCACGTCCTGCTCTTTATATTGTCATTTATGCATTTCATCACTCTGAAGTGTCAATTGTGCTATATATTTACATATGCGATATACACAATATAGCAAAATCGACGACAGGCATTTTATACTGTGGTAATATATATATATATATATATATATATATATATATATATATATATATATATATATATATATATATATATATATAGTCATACCGCCCAGCCCTAACAGAGAGCAGCAGCTTTCGTTTCTGCTCTGACAGCCGCAAGACCACACCGAACGCTGTGAATGCGTGTTCGAAATCAGGAAGGGTGAGAGAACATTGTGCTTGGTACGTGTTTTGTCTTCAAACCAAACTTGGGTCTTCAGCCAACAAAGTTTAAACCCCGTCTGGCTAGCACGCTTCCCATAATGTTTACGCATTAGGTCAGTAGGTGGTCTTTTGTGTCTGTTCGAAAGCATTCGACCACATGAGCGTCTACACTGTGAAAGCAATCCGGCCAAATCTGTTTTCGACTACCTCTGAAAGTGAACGAAAGTGGACAAGCTCAAAACGTTTTAGACCCCGTTTACACCTGTATTTACCATTGTCCACTTGTGATCCGATCAACCAAAACGCATCTTAATACCAGGTGTAAACAGGGCCTATGTTACAACTTGCCCACAACTAAATACCAGTAGTGTCAGTTGGAATGAAATAACAGATTTACTGAATGGCATCAAAAAGCTCTTGTTTTACCTGAGAGACTTATGAATGGCTGGTGCAACCCTATCAAGCACATTAGCACAAGCTCCATGCCCTGAAAAGGGTGTCAAAATGTTGCAGCACTTGGAGATCTCCAGGAACATGAACTTTGTAAGGGCTTTAATACATAAAAACCACACATAAATGTGAAACAATGCTCCATTCTTACCTCTTTTGGAGAAGGGATGTAACCGGCATATGCAAGAACAAAACTGCAAAACTTGTTGAAGTCCTCCACTGTCCTCTTTCTTCTCTCTGATGGCTGGACATGAACATCAATCATTAGCATTGGGACAAGCACTGCCATCTGTAGGGTGAAAATTTTATTTCCTTGTTTGACTTACCAGAGTCTCTGCTTTGCACTTCAGTAATGAATCTATGTAGCAAAAAAAGGGAAAAGAATAACATTAATTCGTGGCTAAACAACAGGTTTGACCGAGAGAACGTCGCACTTGGAGTTAGTTCGTGCAGTTTTCAATCGTACAAACCTCGTAAAAAGTGCGTTTTCGACGGTAAGCTAACTGGCTAACTGTGCTATTTCTCGCGACACCCTGTTGATTGAAGCGTAAATCAACGCTCAAGTGCGCAAGGAACCATTTTACATCCAAACATCCACACGGTTTGAGGGACTTAAACTGTGGAGAACTACTTTAGCGACAAACACCATAAGCTAAACCGGCGATAAAGGTAAAAAGACGCCGCAGCAGCATGTGACTCAAGCCTTTTTTCGACGTCGAAACAAGCCAAAACCACTTCACTGGTTTGGAAACACTTATACAACCCTGTATGGGTAATTTACAACAACTAAATCAGTAGGTGTTAAGAGGAACATACAACATCGACAATACATTTACCGCGGCATAACAAAGAGTTACAGTCAGGCAGCGAAATGCTACCACGCTAAGCACAATACAGTGACCTGTATTAAAAAGGTAACATTTTTACCTGAAAGGGTATAAAAATATATGCGAAAACGCCGAACTGTGTATTAAACAAAAACTATTCAACTGACATCGTGTTAAAAGGATAAACAGCAACAACTACTTTAAAACAGAGCTAACGTTAGTTTACTTGGCGAAGACAAAATGCGCAACGATGCGTAACTGCGGATTTGTAAAGGTGCACATGAAATACTTTGAACAGAAAGCAGTGGTTGGACATCAAGAATGATTTTTAATCATTTATGAGATACTGCTTAACAAATAACTACAATCAACTCGAGTAATTTCACTCCATTGCACAAGATAGCAACTTGGCCAATCCCTGTATAAACAAGCTCGTCAGCGCAAGTAAAATGTCCACTACTACATTGTCACGATCAAATATTACAAAGTGGCTGGCAAAGAATCAGGTTTACTCGAGAAATCAGTCTTTTAAACTAAAGAGTATGTTAGGTTACTGCAGTATTAAAGCTGCTAACATGCTAGCTGACTCTGCTAAAACTGATCGTTGATGGGTGTTGCCTATCACAACATGGTTAAAGTTTAAATATTTAAAATCAACGTCAAGGTTTTTCCTTACCTTGGTGCTCGGACATTATTTCAAGCATTGTCGCCCAATAAGCTCGATCCTCTTCAGTTGGATGACACCGAGCAGCGTCAATCTTCGCCCGGCTTGGGCGCAGCAAGCCCGGCTGACCAGCTATAATCTAGTTAGCTGGGCATCAGAATGATTTAAACGACGATTTTACTTCTTTTTACAAACGGATCGAATTGAATATCGCTGGATCTTGAGTCCCTGGAAGGATAAATTAACTTAATTTTGGTCAGCAAGTAGTGTTGCAAAAATAATCCAGCTGGCAGTTCAATTACCTAACGGACCACCAAGTGAAAAAGAACCAATAATAAAACCAGGGATCCAGCATGTTTTTGCAAACGAATGTTAATAATATAAACTCTACGCGCTATTATCCTTTTTGAAGAAGGGGGAAAACGACCAAAGTTCTCCAAAAATTACGTCTGCGTGTCGCCTCCGGCGCGCCTCACCAAAGTCGACGATGTCAACTGACTCAAGAAACCCCTTGCGGTGAAATTGCCGTTGCGATGTAGTATTTGCCCTCTAATGGTTAATGGGAAATGTAGTTCAACCAATGAGATTTGCCGACAGACGGAACTGAATGCAACGACAAATAAACAACAATACCCATGATTCATTTCGCCGTTGATCTGCTGTACTCATGGGAAATTGAGTATATCTTATCCAAATCTTATGGTTTGTGTTTGCTCCCGAGCACTGTGCACATTCATTGTAAAAAAAAAAAATAGAGATACATTTTAAACTTTCATCCTTCTATGCTTCTATGCATATCTTTGGACATTTCAATCAATAAGTAAGATCAGTAGTTAGACAGGCTTTACTTTACTGTTCATTTCGGTTGCCAATGACGTTTTACCATTGAACCTAATTCAGTGGAATGGCTAAGAAGCTGTATGCTATGACAGTACCATCTTACCCTGAAAGGGGGCGCTAGGGGGCTCAGAAAGCATTGCTTCTTCTTCTGTTGTTTAAAGGGCGGTTGCACAGAGACGCTGGAAAATAGTACGGGTCCGCGGACACATTAAAAGTGTAATAAAATATATTGAAACTTATAATGTCAAAAGGTCTTAAATATCTTAAATAGCATAAACGTCTCAAATCATTTGTTGAATGGAAATAGACAATTCTAATAATCATAAATAAATATTCTTCATTTATTGAAATGCTACATGTATTGGTTAATGTAACAATTTTACTGTATGTTATTTACTTCATTAAATATTAAAAATCTAATTTGTTTTAAAACATTTACTTTAAAATATAATCAAAAGGCTGAAAATCATGGTGTTATTTATTTATTTTTAACTATATCGCCAGTCCTAATCACTATTCACATTTCAGCTGATCAGATTTATGTGACATAATATTATTTTTAATCTTTGTTTTGCTTCATAATGGTTATTTCTGACTTTCTGAGCCACCGAGCGCCCTCTGTAGGAAATAAAAATGATCACAACTAAAAATGCATAAACCGCTCTATTGATTTTAGTTCACGGACCAAACCCCTTAACAACGAAACCAGCTACTGCTTCCACACGGCAGTTTCCACCTTGAATGCATCACACAGTACTGTACTGCCTTGACAAGGCTCTTGATCACACAACCATTAAGAACACGCGAAGGCTCGTATAATTGTTGAAGAAGATAATGTCCGAGAAGGACCTTAAAACATCGCAGGACCTGACTGTTGTGGTGAGTATTTGATTTTCACCGAGGGACAATGCTGGGTCGTGCCCTTACAGTCGCCTAGTATTTAGTCACGCTCACTTCACTAGCCAAAGTGAATTAGTGTTTAATGAGAAGTGTTAAGTGCTGTGATTTGCCTAACTCATCATTCATTAATCGTTGTGTGTTTAACTTGTACTGACACATCACTCTTATGAGTTCCTAAAGCAAATGTTTTCTTTCTTCATCGATTTATAGTTAAATTAAATTAGATGTAGACATAATTTATTTTCAGGAACGTTATAAAATGAGGACTTTCTTTATTTCAGTGTTAGGTAGCCTATCTCTTGTGTGACTACACGATGTTGAGAGGTTTCCCTTGTTACTATGGTTTCAGTTCGACGCGTGGGCGGAGAGCATGCCCTTAAACTGCTGTTTTTACTCCTGTGTGGGAAGCCCACGCAAAACCCACACGATTCTAGAAATATTTCATTTATGCTAGTTGAACGCTGTGTTCATTCACAATTTTTGTAAAACAGTTCAGGCTTAATCTGATTGCTTGTTTCGTGTTTACTTTCTTTTTCTCTTATTCAATTCAGGTACAGACATTGCTGCAGCAGATGCAGGACAAGTTCCAGACCATGTCAGACCAGATTATTGGGCGAAATATCCTTCTGCATATAATAATTGCAATAATTGCTCAGACCTAATTGTAGCTGAATTGAGTGGAATGGACTAGCTATGTTTTGTACACAGTTAAAACCTAATTCATGCTTCCTAGGTTGATTATGAGATGATGGGTTATTCAAAAACAATTTTGCCTTAATTCTGATACTTGATGAGATGAGTACGCGAATCGATGACCTGGAGAAGAACATCTCTGATCTCATGACTCAGGCAGGTGTGGAGGAGTTAGAGGAGGAGATAAAAGTCACTGAAACCTCTGGAACAGCTTGAAGGCAACAACCAACACCATCTTAGTAAGTGGAGGTGTTGCTATCGCCCCTTTAAAGATGCCCTTTTTTCAAAGTAGTTACCTTTAGAGAACACTTACATTCCATAAATTGCAGCAGAACATGTATTTTACATTTGAATTTGTCTGCTTGTGACACACTATATAAAGAAAGTCACATAAATACAGTCATTTTTTTAAAAACTAATTTACTTGTAGATTTAAGTCAGGTTGTTGTTTTATGAACTTGTATTTCTATTTTGTCTTTCAGACTGCCAAGGAACACAGTGAGGACCTTCTACTGCAGAATCAGAATTTTTAAAATGAAATGTGAATGAATCCTTTTTTAAGTAATTCATTAAAAATGGTGCTTGCCTATGTGTATTACATATTATATTACATATTGTAGGGGTAACAATTATATTACTGGACAAAAGATTCAGATATTAAAACTTTCTTTTGTATTTATTCATTCTAATGACAGGGGGAAATCATGTGGTTCCTGCATGTTTTGCTGATTATTAAAAACACCATGAAATGACTTGATAATTGCCTTTTTTTTTCTATTAAAACAGAAAATAGGCAGGGGTGTATTGAAGGACTCGTCTTTTTATATAACCAATACTATATAGCAAGTAATTTAAATAATGCCATGCAGTGTAAATATTATTTTTTATAGATTTGCATTTCATAGACAAAGTATTTAATCAGAATTACATGGCTACTTCAATGGAAAGTTTACGCAGCCAAATGTTGTGGGTATGACATCTACCAGCATGGGTTAAAGGCACAATATGTAAGATTTTTGGATTAAAATATCCAAAAACCACTAGAACAGTGTACATATATTTTGTTGACTTGTGTACTTACATTATCCTAGATGTTTCCAAGAATGTTTAAATCCAGAGAAATAAGCAATTTTAACCAGGACACGGACCATGTCCATGCGTTGCCTATCAATGACATCATACCTGCGTTACCCTCAATTTTGTAGAATCCATGGAAACACCAAAGACGCTTTAATATATTATAGGCCTGTGTTTTATTACACAAGGGAACAACTGTTTGGATACATTTATAGACAGAAAACCAATTATTGTTATATAGCTCAACAAGTTTAGTCTTATTGTTTGAATCTCGTTTTCTTGGATCTCCGCGAGTACCATGTTTGTAGCATGCCTCAGAGACAACACTATTTTGTCAAGTGGCTAACATAGCATAATCAAATGCAGCTTTATTTTCAGTAATGGTAAAACAGCATTCTCTCTGTCATACAATATGTTTTAAAGCAACACCATGGAACATTTGCTCAGGGTTCCCCCATGTGGCTGATAAGCGCAATTGTCTTTTACCAGTGTCGTAAATACTGTCGCTGTAAAAGCTTCCCCGTGGGCAGCGCAATATATGTGAATTTGTTGACTAAGCTGACGGAACAGGCGAATGCAGAAACCGCGTTTGGAAACCATGTCCACCGACCAGGTAAAGTAGCCCGTGTTACACTATTCGTCTTATATTTAGCTGTTGGCTAACTCCACCCAGGCTACGAGTAAAATATGTGATGTATGCTGCAAAGCAGGTCGCACTCTTCCGCTGGCAGGGGATGGGTGGGGCTGTGTGTACCGACCTGAACACGAAACTTGCAGAGTGTGGTTGTAGATGTTAGGAGGCTGCTCAGGTAGCAGCGGCAGTAGAATTCGTCCGGTTAAGAGTTGTTCTACCACTGAAATAATTTTAGAGACATTATTTTATGGTCGAAAAACTACATAGTGTTGCTTTAAAACTAATTGCATGCCATTTAACAACACAAGCCATCCAGCATTTATTAATGATATTCTAATATTGATCTACCTTACTGCAGTGTGCAACAAGTGTCTCATAGCCGCCGCCGCCGACCGAACGCTCAGAGTAACGTTATAACATCATTTTCAACACACTCAAATGTATCTAATCTGATAAAACAGCGCTGCTTTACCCCACATACGCTTGTCCGGAAGAGGCAACTGTGGCATAATAAAAGTTCCGCTGCTCTCGAGGCATGTGTCGCGCTCGTCCCTCATTAGCAATTGCTCCAGCGGCCTTGTTCAGCTCCCACAGCACTCGGCCCCGCTCTGCTTCATACTACAGTAATAATAATAATCTCATCCATGAACATGATTTCTGCCCGAGTCCAATCCCGATTCTTTTCCACCGGTTGTGAGGTGAAGATGGCATTTCCCATGATTCCGTGCTCAATCTCGGCGTCATCAAGCTACGCCTTTGTTTTGAATGGGCGACCTGTAGTGGCGAAAAATTACATATTGTGCCTTTATCTGGACCAAACCTTAACTAGCTACTATGATGGTGTCAAAGGCAGCAGATCAGCCAAACTGCTGTAGATGTGCTCTTAGAAGAAGGTAATTTACAGATCTTTTTATCTTTATCTTTTGCATACTCTCACCATAACCCCCAAAGCTGCAGGACAGAAAAAGACAGAAAAACTCTGGATCTGGCATCAACATTTAGAGGGAATGAGGTCTATTATGGGTTTGGCAATTAAAAAAAACAAAACAAAAAAACCCCTGCCCCGTTAGAAACTAATGAATCAGAAGAAGAATGGGTTGTTGAAACAAGTAATTTTAAAACGGAAATATTCTGTCACTGATTTTATTACTTGCTGTTTACAAAAGTAAAGCTGAGTCTATTTTACTGTACAGGCTGTTCTACACACATTTTATATCTTGATTATATTATTCTATTCAAGTCACTTTTGTTGGAGCAAGATGGTGTATACCTTCTCTTAATTAACTACACAAAAATACAGCAACGTTTTAAGGTTCATTGCTATTTCACTTTTTTTTAACTTTAATTAGTGTGTAATGTTGCTGCTTGAGCATAAACAGTATCTGCAAAGTTACAGCGCTGAAAGTTCAATGCAAACGGAGATATTGTCTTTTAAAGTTGTGGCAGTTTAATGCCTACAAAAACGACCGGTTTGGACTACAACGAGCTTCTTCCTGGGTTGGTGACATCATAAAGCCTGCAATTAACATAAACACTGCCCCCGGGAACACGCAACAAAGTGGGCGAGGCCATGTCGCGTGCATACAAGTCTTCTTACTAGGGACGCTGGACTTCGGGAACAATGTTTAAAATTTATGTTTAATTCTGCTCCTGACAATTATAATGCTACTTTAGCTGTCTGTGCTGCACATTTTACAGAAGACAGCTTCCAGAATCTACACGAGTTCAATGCTGGATTTGCACAAAGGCTATTACTGAAAGATGGAGCAGTTCCCACTTTAAAAGCAGAAGCTGCTGTTTATGGGCCCCTAACTGTAAGTATGTTTTATTTTTTATAAAGATATATAGTTTCTGGGACGTAATCAAAGACCAATGCGGTTTGGCTTCACTAGCCAGTTAGCTAAATTCTATTTCATACTTCTCCAACAAACGCCTACAAACACCAACAAACTTCTATGTAATCACACCAGCGAACTTCTGTTGGCGTTTCTGTTATCAGTGTACAGCATTGTTTCATTACGGCTTTTATGTTGTGTTTACTCACATGCTCGATCATGCTATAAATTAAACAATACCTTTACAAAAATGCTACTACTCAGTCATGTATTCAGCTACAGTAAAGCTTTAATCAGAACACTATGGGGCAGCAGTAACATTTACAAGTGACAGCATATTTAAACACTATGACAAATACAAACAAAAATACTTAACATTCATAAACGTCCATTAAAAGACGTGCTTACAGAGGTTCTGCTTGACCCTCTTCATCATTACTGCTATCTGGGTCTGATTCGGGCTCAGATTAATACGGCAATATTGACGCCATTATTTACATTTCCACCGAAGCGATTGGACTTTGACCGAAGCACATGCGACGTTTGCCCGTAATGGTAAGGGGCGTGGCGTTTCCGGACAACGTGAATCGTGACAATGTATTCCGGACAGCGAATCACAATACACAGGGCCAGCTAACCAATCTCAGTCCATTGCGTATTTCTGAGGGAGGGGCTTCATGGAACCAGGAACTCAACGGAGCATTTTTAGGAGAAGGGAAACAGAGGTGTAGAACAAAGGAAAATATATGAAAAATACGGCGTTTTTTTTTTGTTTTTTTTTTTTTTTTTTAAACGAAGCATTAAGACATGTTAAACTGCGCCCCATAAACACAATCAAGCCTAGAAAAAAAACCACTGAACCACCCCTTTAAAACTATACTTCTAGAAAATGAAGAACAGTTAATGTGCATCAGGTGTGTTTTGCCTTATTCATCAGGTATGTTTGCAATTATAGATAAGGTGTGCTAGCTCGAAAATATTCTTGCATGGATAACTTGCTTTGTTGTTCATTCAGTAAAAGTAAACAAAGTTTGGAGAACATTGTCAAACCTTAAAATTAGAATATTATAAACCGGCCTATTTGTGGTACACATGCCATATATCTATAGTCTTTGGTCATAGTTATCAACTATGTTTATTAAAGACAAACAAACACAGATAATTAGTAATGGGTAGTTCGACACCCAGTGTCGACACGTCTTGAGTTTTCGACACACTAGTGCTCCGAGCATTGCTTGAAATGAGACTGTCACGTGACCTGTGGAAATGAAGCTTCGTTACCTTACTGACACGTCGGGCTCAAACGAACGAATATTTTCTAAAGCTGGTGACGTGATTAGTAAAAAAGGAGCCGCTTAAGCTCTAGCACAGTGAAACAAATAACATTCTTGAATAAAAATATGAAATTGCATTTGTATTTGTGCATTTGTGTGTGTGTGTGTATTTTTTTTTTTAACAATGTGCATGTTTGTGTTGTTTTGTAAGGAACACACAAAAAATGGTGCAACGAAAAAAAAAAAATTACAGACCTAATTTATTGGCGTATTAAACAACCTATTTAGAAGGTGAAAAGATACAAGTTTGATGTGAGTAAAAACAGAAAGAACAGAAAGTCTTTATTGTCATTGTATTGTGCAAAATGCAATGAAATTTCACTGCACACATACGCGCCACCATCTTTCTAATGACATATATGGTTAATAAATATACAAATAAACCTTACAATGACATCCCAACGAACAAAACTGAATGACACAGGTAGTGTAGGAATTTTTATTGACCACCAGATGGCGAAGTAGAGCACTGTTTCAAAAGCTTCGAAGCACCGATGCAGTTTGTTGTAAAATCCTCACTGCTTCAAAAGCTTAATTTGGCACATCCCTACAGATAATCCAATTCAAGAACAAGAGTCCAGTGAACATAAGTGTATCAGGAACATAATCAGGAACTCCACCACACAGAGAAGGCATGAGAGCATCAAATGGGAACACACATACAGGAACAACAACCAACCAACCAACAACACCTGAAGCACAGTCCTTATATACACAGACATTAACAAGTTAATGACACACAGGTGGATTTAATCACACAACAATGAGTCCAGGCAAAGGTTTATGGGAAATGTAGTTTGTGATGGAATGGCAAGGGACTAGTGAGGAGTACCCTCTGGTGGAGATCAAGGACACTCCAGCTGGTGGATGTGACACTTACACAGATCACACAAAAACAATGACCTTCCTTCAAATAGCACATGGTGCTAATTGTTGGCAGACAGTATGTGTGTTTGAAACTTGTGTGAAAATATTTTTTTCTAGTCTGTTTAATGGTGCAGAAATGACACATTTCACTATTAGCCTTATTGAATAAGAAACCGAGAGCTTCATTTTTGGGGTTCTATTCATGTAGAAATTTTAAATGTTCATCGTTGTCCAACACATGCCCTGGTCTTTTTAAAAAGTTTTGAAAACTTGAAATAAATTAAGCATCTTTTCTGATAATAAGTTAAGTTTGTGGTTTATCAATTTATTACTGCAATAAATGAATGATTTCATATAGGTTACAATGTTCATTATTAGCTAGAGGTCATTTACATTTGTCGATTTGTTTTATGCATTTTGGAAACTTTATTGTATCTTTATCAAATTTATCTGGCTATTGTCAGGTCAACAATACAGTATATCACAGTTATGGGCCATAAATGTGATATATATATATATGAAGACATGCCTTGTGAGTGAATTTGCATGCCATCTCAGCCATAACTTGTGCAAAATTCGCTCACAAGGCATGTCTTCATAAATAAAGAATTACCAGTAATGTCCACTTGGTGGAGCTATTTTGTTATTGAACATTTTTATCCAACAATCTAACTACAGTTGAATCGCTTTGAAATCTTGTTGAAGATGTATATTCAGTCACATTATTCTTAGAATTGACCAGGAAGAATCCATTAGCTGTCAATAAATGTTCACATCAAAGCCAAAAGTGCTAAATTCTGTCTAAATGATACCTTTAGGAAGTAGTCCCAAGCTTTTTTCTTACAGAATTTCTTTCAGAAAGAAAACGAGAGGTAAATCCATGTGGTGTTTTGTTTCTTGCTGATAGTGACATCTGAGACCAAAGATACTCATTGCCAAGGTGTTATTATGTTTATATGCATCTCTGTGATAATATGTTTGCGTTTTTGCAACAATAGGGGTAATTGTTTTTTCAAGAGTTGAAAATTAGATTCTCTTCTTTGTCTCGAAGCTGAAAGTCTCAACACACTTGATAGAGGTAATTTTATACCTCAGCTGGGGGTGTACTTCCCCACTGGATTGTAACATGTAGTGGACCATTCTCTCTCTCTCTCTCTCTCTCTCTCTCTCTCTCGCTCTCTCTCGCTCTCTCTCAGCAGGATTTTGCCCTTCGTCATGTGCATTTATCACAACAACCAGACATGTCAAAAGTCTTCAGCCTTTTGCTTTACACTTCATATATCCTATAGCATTACACATCCTTCAGATTTGAAGGGAATCTCTTTTCACTCTTTACATTTGACATTTAATGTCTGTCTGCATGAGTGCATTATGGCCACAGATTTGATTAAATAAGATCTATTTATTCAAATACCTGGAAGGGAAGATATTATAACATCTGGATGGACAATACGACTAGCAGGAAATGTAGTGTTTTGATGAGGTTTATAATGACGGTAAATGACAAAAAAATCACATTAATTCTACATTTAGTCGTTATTAAGTTGTGGCTTCAAATATTCAGTGTCTGGTTGAGACCGATCCTATGCCATCCCATCTCCCTACAACTGCACAGCAAGAGTTTCTGTTGCCATGGTGATGCCTTTGGTTTCTTATGACCACTGCACTTAAATACATTAAACTGAACCCAATCAGTTGTTCACAAGTAACCTATAGGAAAGTCACATAAGCAAAGCCAATACATCACTGTTGTACTGTTCCATCTATAAATCAGAAAAATTCTAAAATGTTTATGTAACAAGATGGGTTAGTAGCCTTTCTGACTCTTAAAACTGGTGGATTTAAGCTCACTCTTTTACTTGGATGTTGCAATAATCCTTTTTTACAAGTGTTATGTTGCAGTTATAATTACTGAAAGTGTACTTTCAACATGTTCTAGAGGAAGATTTCTTGTTTTAAGTTGGACAGATTGTGGTTTCAAAATTGCCTGACTTGCGCTTAAATGACCGATTTGGTTTTTGAAAAATAAAATTGTAACTGTTTGTCTGTGATTTCCCTGAAACGTCTCAGATAAGCAATAAAGCAGGTGTTGTACAAACAAATTTTAAATCTTTTTTTTCTTTTCTCTTTAGGTGTACATGTTACAGTACACTAGTGGGTAGAAAAATACAAAGTAAATCTTTTTCACCTGATCTAAACAAGGTTTTAATGAATGATAAATGGAAGACTGATAGATCACATATTGTATATTCTTATCATATTGTAGTTTTCTAGATTTTCCAGCAGTAAAAAACTAACATTAAAAACAAATACATCAAACAAAGGAATTATTTTTTCATTTTTACAGATACCATTCAAAACATAATGGAAATCAAACCAAAGCTCATAACCCGTTAAACATCTTCTCTAAAGTGTCATTATTTGCATCTGTTGTCACGACTGTATTTAATTGTATTTATTTTCTTTTCCTTCCGGCCATTTCTCCTTTGCTCTCTTTACATGTTATCTACTCATGCTTTGCAATTTAACTAACTGCTGTTATAAACTGTGGTTCTCCTTCCCCTTCAGTGGCAGGATGTTTCTTTTCTTCTGGTCACTTTAACATCTCAAGCCTTCATCATGATCCATTAGAAGTGTCATGGGAAGCTAGGGGAGTGGCTGAGCACTTTCCTCT
Organism: Mylopharyngodon piceus; assembly: GCA_039654765.1. NCBI lineage: Eukaryota > Metazoa > Chordata > Actinopteri > Cypriniformes > Xenocyprididae > Mylopharyngodon > Mylopharyngodon piceus. The sequence continues at coordinate 31,879,385 of CM077442.1, read as the reverse complement.
TTGGGATTCTATTCATGGCTATAGAATTTAACTGAGGTCATATGCAATACATTCAATCATTTTACTTTTGGTAGCATATTTATATTTTCTGTAACAGATTAACCATTCGTTCATGCATATTCACGTGTCATTCATGAGTTATCTTTAAAAGAATTTCTCTTTCCTGAGAGTAAGTAGGTCAGGCACAATCTAATGCACAAGACTGATTGCATACTGGTTACAGACTGCAGTTGATGAGGGTCAGAGGTAATCAGGAGCATGGCCAAAGCTGTTCTGTTGGAGAGCATGTAAAGAGCCTTTTATCAGAGGTGCATGTGATTGATCCAAGTTGTAGTCTGCATGACAAGACATAGCCTACTTGACTACAGTGTTAAATTGCTTGGTCCAGTTTAGTCTTTTATACGTTCAGAGCAAGGGCACAGTGAGGTTTACTTTGCAGACAAAATTTGAGGAATAGATGGAGGAACTAGCATTCAGTAATATGATAAGGACTTTCACTGGGGTGCTGGACATACAAATATATTACCTGTGGTGTGTGACAAGAATCGACTGAGGATGTGAGAATATGATCGCCTCCAGTTCAACACCAGGAGAGAGGTTTTTGGCATGTCTTTTCACTGAGCTCTGCTGTAAAATCTAGTGTTATTGCACTCTAAAAAAATCTGTAAAAATAGGGCACAATGTACTGTATTAATTTGACAGAATTTTCTGTATTTATTTTATTACAGGTGTTTTACCTGTATTTTGAATTTTGAACTATATTGCGTTGTGTTTTAGGGTTAATGGAAATGTCTGTAAAATTACTGGATAATGTCCTGTTTTTTTGTACGGATTTTTTTTTTTTTTTTTTTACAGTGTGCACTTGGCTTTCTTAGCCTCATACAGAATGAATAATTATATATAAATGAGTTTAAAAGGCTCTATGGCTCTGCTTTGCTTTGTTTGGCTTATATTGTAACCAATGGCGTGACTCCTGGTTGTCAAGAATTGATAAGGTACCATGTGATCAGCTATATATAAAGGATATCATCCTTTTTCTCATTTGTGGAAAGACAGATTTTCAGAATGAATTTATGCCTGTATATTCTGGATCTGCCTAGCAGTATATTTCACTTTAAACAGTTTAATTATAAGTTTAACTACAGTATCTCACAGAAGTGAGTACACCCTTCACATTTTTGTAAATATTTTATTATATCTTTTCATGTGACAACACTGAAGAAATGACACTTTTCTACAATGTAAAGTAGTGAGTGTACAGCTTGTATAACAGTGTAAATTTGCTGTCTCCTCAAAATAACTCAACACACAGCCATTAATGTCTAAACCGCTGGCCACAAAAGTGAGTACACCCCTAAGTAAAAATGTCCAAATTGGGCCCAATTAGCCATATTCTCTCCCCGGTGTCATGTGACTCGTTAGTGTTACAAGGTCTCAGGTGTGAATGGGGAGCAGGTGTGTTAAATTTGGTGTTATCGCTCTCACTCTCTCATACTGGTCACTGGAAGTTCAACATGACACCTCATGGCAAAGAACTCTCTGAGGATCTGAAAAAAAGAATTGTTGCTCTACATAAAGATGGCGTAGGCTATAAGAAGATTGCCAAGACCCTGAAACTGAGCTGCAGCACGGTGGCCAAGACCATACAGCGGTTTAACAGGACAGGTTCCACTCAGAACAGGCCTCGCCATGGTCGACCAAAGAAGTTGCACGTGCTCAGCGTCACATCCAGAGGTTGTGTTTGGGAAATAGACGTATGAGTGCTGCCAGCATTGCTGCAGAGGTTGAAGGGGTGGGGGGGGTCAGCCTGTCAGTGCTCAGACCATACGCCGCACACTGCATCAAATTGGTCTGCATGGCTGTCGTCCCAGAAGGAAGCCTCTTCTAAAGATGATGCACAAGAAAGCCTGCAAACACTTTGTTGAAGACAAGCAGACTAAGGACATGGATTACTGGAACCATGTCCTGTGGTCTGATGAGACCAAGATAAACTTATTTGGTTCAGATGGTGTCAAGCATGTGTGGCGGCAACCAGGTGAGGAGTACAAAGACAAGTGTGTCTTGCCTACAGTCAAGCATGGTGGTGGGAGTGTCATGGTCTGGGGCTGCATGAGTGCTGCCGGCACTGGGGAGCTACAGTTCATTGAGGGAGCCATGAATGCCAACATGTACTGTGACATACTGAAGCAGTGTATGATCCCCTCCCTTCGGAGACTGGGCCGCAGGGCAGTATTCCAACATGATAACGACCCCAAACACACCTCCAAGACGACTACTGCCTTGCTAAAGAATGTCTCCAGACCTAAACCCTATTGAGCATCTGTGGGGCATCCTCAAACGGAAGGTGGAGGAGCGCAAGGTCTCTAACATCCACCAGCTCCGTGATGTCGTCATGGACTCCAGTGGCAACCCGTGAAGCTCTGGTGAACTCCATGCCCAAGAGGGTTAAGGCAGTGCTGGAAAATAATGGTGGCCACACAAAATATTGACACTTTGGGCCCAATTTGGACATTTTCACTTAGGGGTGTACTCACTTTTGTGGCCAGCGGTTTAGACATTAATGGCTGTGTGTTGTGTTATTTTGAGGGGACAGCAAATTTACACTGTTATACAAACTGTACACTCACTACTTTACATTGTAGCAAAGTGTCATTTCTTCAGTGTTGTCACATGAAAAGATATAATAAAATATTTACAAAAATGTGAGGGGTGTACTCACTTCTGTGAGATACTGTATGTAAAAAAATACAAGCACAAACAAGTAATCCATTTAAAGCATTCCCATTCTTATTCGCATCTATATGGTGCATTATGACTTAATAAAATCATCAATTAAAATGTCTTTACAGACATCTTGTTTGACCTGAGGGGTTGATTTTTCTTTTTATTCCTTAACAAATGCTTTTATAAATATAAATAAATGTCTGTCTTGTGGTAGAATGCTTCTAGGGGCAAAAAATAGATTCTGCATGAGAAATTTCCAAGTGCTGATAAATCTACAGATTCATTTAGCTCACTACAGTCAGCATTGATCAATGGCTTCTCTTGATGCAGGCAAAAATCTCAGATTTGTTTTCATGAGAGAGATTAAAGCACCCTTCCTCGTTTTACATATTGACTGAGTGTTTCAGCTTATACCTTCACAATAAGATAGATAATCACAATAAAATACAGTAACCCAACAGCTACTGGCAATTTATGCTGAGGACAGCATGTTTACCAGTTTATACTAAACTGGCTGCCTTATAATCTAATTTTTGTCTTTAATAATAAGGAACATTCTGTCAGGTCAGATGGGCTATATCTCATCAACTGAGACATTTTGAGTAAAATGTACAATTACACAAGCTAAAATTCCAAGATCATCATTTTTTTTTGTAATAGCTCTGGGGTAAAACAGTGAACATGACTAACATGCATCACGTAGACCAGAAACCCAGGTTCCAAGAACCAGCTTAAAGGGATAGTTCACCCAAAAATGAAAATTATGTCATCATTTACTCTCTGTGTCATTATCTGTGTTCCATTGTAGAAAGAAATGCATACAGGTTTGGAATAATATATAACATAATTATTATTTTTTTTATTTTATTTTTTGTTTTGGGTGAACTATCCCTTTAAGCTGATTTCCACCCCAGCAGGGACATCATTCAACATTCTAAAATCTGTTATTTTTCAAGGAAGAAAAAATTGCTCTAAAATATGTTTTCAGTAGCCTTTTTAAACAGCAAATATAGGCTACTTACAAGTAGGTGTCTGTCTATGAATATCACAAACATCATTCATTTTTGCTAAGCATTTATATATTTAAGAAGGTTGTGTCATCTATCTCAAAGGCAGACTAATATTGACAAAAACATTAATGCCACCTTCAACCTTCACCTTCATATGAGAACCAAGACACAAGACTATAATTTTAAAGTGAAGAAAACGATGTTCAGTCAGCTACATTCCTTACGGTAGTTTCCCGCCGCTGCGCGCGAATTCTCTTCTGTTCTTACGGTAAGTGCGTGTGGCTTGTGTTGGTTTTGCAACTGTCACACAGCTGTAGCACGCGCGTGCACTACATTCAAGGCAGCGAACAACAGATAGTCTGCGAGAAAAGGTAAAATTGATAATCATCTCTTTTTCTCTTAAGTGTCTTGTTACATTTAAAGTCAAGCATAATAGATCGCTGTTGGTATTATTCAAAGGGAGCAAAAGTGTTATTAGGACAGTTTTCTTTTTGAATGCAGGGAAAGTGTGGACAGTGTCAATAGTTAACGTTAGTCACATTCTCTCTGTCCGATTAATAAAACCATGAACACAACTTAGGGTAATTACACACTTGCTATTTTAAAGTGTTTTTCTGCTTTAGCTCTAGTCTAACTAGAACAACTGTTTGTTATTTAAAAGTTAGCGAAAAAATCAACTTTTTTCCAAACGCCGCGTTATCCGTGTCATTTGTCATAATACATCGTGTATACTGGATTTGGACAGTTTGTCGGTCTTCGGGGCGTTGTTTTGAAAGCCAGTGACACAGTAAAATGAAGACAAATGTCTGTTGAAGTCATTTTTTGACGTTTAAGTATAGGCTACATTAATTTCTATGGTAGATGTCTTATATAGTAGTATAGTAGTATTTGTATAGTAGTAGTCTTATATCGAAGATGTCAAATCTTTACTAAAAATTGACTAAAAATCGACATTTTATATATGTACATACCTTAAGTGCTTTAAAATCTTATATTAACAATAGCATAGTTTTTAGTGGATTTACTGTCTCTTTTACTGCAGTATTAATACAATTCTAATCTGTCAATCTTCACAGTGTAGTACACTGAATTTTCCTTTTGTTTCATGTATTTTTGGGGTGTTTTAGGTTTGAGTATGTTTATATATTTCTGTAATGCAGGCATAATTACTTTCTGACTTGCAATTGATGTTGATCACAGACATGCTTGCTATACCATCAGTTTTTCAACATGAACTACTTATTTAGGAGTTTGGGGTGGACAATAATGTTACTGTTGTCGCTACCCTTTGCTATCTTATAATCAGCTGTCGATGTAGAAGTTCTTGGACTAAAACTGAAATCCAGTCTAACTGTTAGACCTTATATATGGCAGTAGAAATCAGTGTTAACAGTCTAATCTGTTTTTCAGTAGGAGAGATTCGTATCTAAAGCACTCAATGCATCAGTGGTTAGGGACAGTTTTTTGGAGGTTAAGCATAACAGTTGGTCACAAGGTCTTATTTTGCTTGCAGTGGTTTGGAATAATTGTGTAGTTGTGTTTAAATGGACTTTACTTGATCCAAAAAAGCTGTACTAATTGAAATTATATCTACACTGCGCAGATACAGTTTGAACAATTTGACTGAATGACACTCTCATCTAGCGAAGACAGAGAATAGCTATCACTAACTGTTAAACAATAAACAAGAACTTGTCTTGATATATAAGTTTGTGTTGAAAAATGTGTTAAAGGGAAAGTTCACCCAAAAATGAAAATTATCCCATGATTTACTCACACTCAAGCCATCCTAAGTGTATATGACTCTCTTCGAGACGAACACAATCAGAGATATATTTAAAAAATATCCTTAGTCCTCCAAGGTTTATAATGGTTGTGAATGGTAAATGGCTGTACATAGAACGTCATGGCATTGTGTTCTATGTCGCGGAAGTTAACGCTTTTTGGACGTACTTCGAATGCGTATGGCTGTCGCGCCGAAAGCTCGTTATTTTACTTTATAAGTTTTAAATAAGGATACTTGTCTTACACAAACGCATTGATTCGCTTCAGAAGGCCTTTATTAACCCCCTGGAGTCGTATGGACTCATTTTTTTATGGATGGGTGCATTTTTTTGTCTTCAGAATTTGGGTTACCATTCACAACCATTATAAACCTTGGAGGACTAAGGATATTTTTTAAATATATCTCCGATTTTGTTCGTCTGAAAGAAGATAGTCATATACACCTAGGATGGCTTGAGAGTGAGTAAATCATGGAATAATTTTCATTTTTGGGTGAAATATCCCTTTAAAAACATCCACAGTGTTTGGCCTAAGGTAATGCATAGTGACATATTTAATTAAGTTCAAGATCAAGATTTAAGCAGAGGATATTGGGCATTTTGTTCAACTAATAGAATAGAATTTTGAATTTGTAATAGAAAAACACTGCTGTTCTTGTAAGGGTTGTTTCTTAAAATGAATTGATTATGTAATACATTTTGCACTGCTGATGGGTCTTGGCTCCTAATGTAAAAATGCAACTTCATTTTTTATTTATTTTAATCTCAAGGATATTGAGAAGTGATGTGTGTGTGTGTGTGTGTTTATACTGTATATATACAGTATATGTTTCTTACAGTAAAATATACTTGTTTCTGATCATAGTGATAAAACAGCCCTACCCAAGAACTTGAAGGCTTTACTGTGTTGCAGTCAAGACTTATAAAGGGACAAAATAGAAATTGCTTATTTGATTTCCTTTTCAGTACCTTTAACAGTTTTACAGTAGCTTATAAATGAAATTGGCACAAAATTTGAGGTCAGTCTCCTGTGCTCTGTTTGACTTCTTTGTTTGACCTGCTTCACATTAATTAATAATTTTCTCTGATCTTCAGATCACTGTAGATGCATGGTGGAATGTGTATCTGAGTATTTACCGGAAGACGCTGGACCATATGTTCAGAGAGTGGGATTTTGAATTCTGCGTCCATCTCAACTGACTAGAAGTAAGTAGTTTACATCTGTGTTTGTTCCATATTTTGATATAATATTTGTAAAATAACAGCATGTTTATAATTACTAATATAATTTGACTGTTTTAAGTTTTCTAAGAAACACGCAAAAACACAAAGGTGGTACTTCAAGCTTGATTTGCTCTGATGGAATGGGCATACAGGTCAGGGGCCTGATTAATTGTAGTAATTGTTTTAGTTAATTAATTTCATTATAATTAATTGCAGTATGTTAACATGTTAAATTGCCTACAGCCATAATTTTATTCACATGGGTCAATAAAAACAGGACCCATTAGACAGTATTGGATGAAATGCTTCCTAAAGCCTCTTCAGACATTGTGTCCTTTTGCTGTAAAAAGGCACTTATGTGAGTCCTTGGACTGAGTCACTGAGGAAGATGCATGCTGTGCTTCATGAAGTGAAACATTAACAGCTCTGATTGAGGTAATGGCTCTGTGGCTGTGCTTAGTCAAATGACCGATCATTAGTAACCCAAGGCCAGAAAAGGGCCAGAAGGAAACTTTGTTCCAATCACCAGGTGGTTTCAATTGTAAATGTGTAGGTATAAGGTTAGGAGTGTGAAGGCTGTGTATTTCTGTTAAAGTAGAGCGAGCACATTTTCGTTTTCATCTGCTATCTGCTATACAGCCTGTCATTTGATTTCAAGGCTGCTGCTGGTGAAGGAAATGTGCAGCAGGTTTTCAGGGCTATTAAAACAAAATGCACCCATAGCTGCAAATAAAAAGTGTCCCTTTTTGGCTTCCTATTGCTGTCAAAATCAGATTAAAGTTTAAAGCCAACGAATCAGTCTTATCTTCTTCACAACCAACCACCACACCCACCAAGCCATGGCACTGCATCTGTTTGGCTGACTAACACTCCCATCTCGCCACATAAAAGCACTTGTCTGTCGCAATCCGTAAATTCCTCTCACAGTTTTTGTTCAAACCTTGTACTTGAAGTTGTCGTAAACATGTGACCTTTCTTATAAGACTATTTGGTAAAAAGACATACAAGTATAAACAAAAAGAGAAAGCCATCCAAGCTTGTCCAGATAGAACTCATCTTGTTTATTGAACAAGTTTTAAAAATGTGTGTTACATCATCTGTTTAAATTTGGTTTGTTATGGCCAGTATTGTAAAGTAATAGTTGTACAGATGGTGGTTAGATTAAGGTTAATGATAATTGATGGTTTTATGTGATTCTTAGTTTCTAATGTTTCCATTTTGCCAATGATTACTTTTTTTAAAGGCTTTGACAGTCTTCACAGATGCATTTTGGAGGTTTTTTTTTTCCAGTTAACTTCCTGTTTTGCAAATAATTCTGTCTTTGATGTGGCAGATGGTGTGTTTTCATTTAAAGGAGCAAGGTGAAGTATTTCTCTCAATATCGGCTGATCGCCTATCTGTCACATTATGAATGGCAATTATTTGATTTAATACATTTCCCTTCAGATCAATAAAGTATTAATCTTTCTGTAAATAGCCAATTGACCCTTCACACATATTCTCCAGTGTATAAGACATGAAGATTCCTTTTGGCATGGGAAGCTCTATGCCACTTAACCATGTGAAATTAGGGTAATAGTGGTCCTTTGTGAAGCAAAGTGCAAATGGCTGATGCCTTTAAATATAAACCAAATTGATTTTTCCCCACACATGGCCATGGAAAGAACATCCTCAACCCTTTCACTGTCTGACACAGATGACTGCACACCACCAAAGAGGGCTTTTCATCCTCCAGCCTAATTAGCTTTGGGCGTCTTTGTCAGGAACCTCTTTGGCAAGAGCATTTAAATATTTAGCTGTACTAATTTCTTTTTATAACCATAGACTGTCTAAATGCTGAGCATTCTTCTACAGTATGAAATGTGCTATACAAATAAAATTGCCTTGCCTTGCCTTACAGCTGCAAGTATATTTCAAATGTGTATATCTTTTCTCACAAGGACTTCGGTCAGTTAGGAATGACTGCAAATGTTATTCTTTTTTTTACTGAAATTTATGACAATAAACACATTTGCTGAAAGAGAGAATCTGGCCAAACTGTTCACAAAGAATCAGGTTAAGATTATGAATGCATGATGATTAGTTGCTTGTTGGCTGTGTGCAAAATCTTTACTGTATAGGACAATGCTTTAGAAATGCAAATACTTGGATAGGCATTTACCTTGTTTTGGTCCTGGAGACTTTAGCCCAGACATGTTGAATGGGGCAGGATGATTTGTCAACACTGAAAAATAGTCAAACAGACTATGATTTGATACTGTTTTGTTGTTGTCAAAATTTGATTGAGAAGCAGGCTTGTAATTTAATGGTTGAACAGTTTCTTTTGTGAACCTGTTCATATTCGTAGATGGGTTATTACAGCTAAAGTTATCCAGCTAGTGTAAGCAAATGGTGTAGTTTGTTATTGCTCTGAGCCATCAGGGAGGAAGAGTGTGGGAGACAAATTTATTGTGGGCGAATCAAATTATTGCTGCAATAACTGAAAATTCTAGTTTGGTCAGCTTTTTTGCCAATATCATGAGATATTACTTAATGTTATTATATTTTCATGGCATGGGTCATTAATTTCATATTACAGCTATTGTATTTCTATGTGATGTTTTATGAATGTTGAAATTGATGGAGTGTGTAGTTTTTCATTTTTTAAACAACCATGTAGAAAGACACATCATGGCCATATTCCAGGATCACAAGATTCATCAGGTTCAAATTGTGAAAGAATGGTTGGGAGGGAGCATGAAGAATCATTTTCATGATTTGGCACCTCTGAGTCCAGACCTTAATTTCATTGAAAGTCTTTGGGATGTGCTGGAGTAGACTTTACAGAGTGCTCAACTCTTGCATTGTCAATACAAGATCTTGACCAAAAATTGATGCACCTCTTGATGGAAATAAATATTGTGATGTTATTTCTATCAAGAGGTGCATCAATTTTTTTTATTCTTGATGATGAATCTTGGCTTTGTCATCCTGCAATATGGCCATGATTTCTCTTTCTACATGGTTGTTTAAGAAATGAAAAGCTACACACTCCATCAGTTAGGGTTAGAAGAACTGTTGCCAAACATATAACATGCTAGAAACATAATAATCACAGCAATAATGATCCAGTCATAGACTCCTAAAGTATTTGCATATTTAAATCCAAGCAACTTTTTTATATATATAATACACACACACATGTAATACATAATATATACAGTGCTCAGTGTAAATGAGTACACCCCCTTTGAAAAGTAACATTTTAAACAATATCTCAATGAGCACAAAAACAATTTCCAAAATGTTGACAAGACTAAGTTTAATATAACATCTGTTTATCTTATAACATGAAAGTAAGGTTAATAATATAACTTAAAGAACAAAATTTTCAGTTTTACTCAAATTAGGGTGATGCAAAAATGAGTACACCCCACTGAAAGTCTCTGGAGCAAAGCTAAATTTTAGACTACAAATGTCTAATTTAACAAGAATTCAACCACAGCTGAGTTTAATTATTCATTACACAGGTGTTCAGCGGACAGTTGACTATAAAAGGGTGTTAAAACCCCTTCCCATTTCATGCTGTCAGCAATGGCACCACATGGAAGAGAAATGTCACAAGACCTGAGAAAGAAAATCATTTCTTTACACCAGAAAGGTGAAGGCTACAAGAAGATCAGCAAAGCTTTACTTATCAGTCAGAATACTGTAGCAAAAGTGGTACAAAAATTAAAAAAGATGGAACTGCAACCATCTCACAGAGACGTCCAGGTCGTCCACAGAAGTTAACACCTCGACAGGAGCGTCTTCTGATGAGAAGGGTTGAAGAAAATCGGCATGCAAGTTCACTGCAGTTATCTAAAGAAGTAGAAAGCCAAACTGGGCTGACTATTTCCCGTGACACAATATGGCGTACACTGCAGAGGAATGGCATGCATGGGTGCCGTCCACGAAAGAAGCCTCTCCTATAGCCCAGGCACAAAAAAGCCCACCTAGAGTTTGCCATGGCCCATGCTGACAAAGATGAAGACTACTGGGACTCTATACTCTGGAGTGATGAGACCAAGATAAATGTTTTTGGAACTGATGGCTTCAAAACTGTATTGCGTTGCAAAGGTGAGGAATACAAAGAAAAATGCATGGTGCCTACAGTGAAACATGGTGGTGGCAGTGTCCTTATGTGGGGCTGCATGAGTGCTGCTGGTGTCGGGGAGCTGCATTTCATTGATGGCATTATGAATTCACAGATGTACTGCTCTATACTGAAAGAGAAGATGCTACCATCACTCTGTGCCCTTGGTCGTCGTGCACTTTTCCAACATGACAATGATCCTAAACACACATCTAAGGCCACTGTTGGATTTCTGAAGAAGAACAGGCTGGAAGTGATTCATTGGCTCCTGATCTGAACCCAATCGAACACCTATGGGGAATTCTGAAGAGACAAGTTGAGCATCACTCTCCATCCTCTCTAAAAGAGGTCATTCTTGAAGAATGGAAAAAGATAGCTGTTGCAAAATGTCACCAACTTGTTCATTCCATGCCTAGAAGACTTGGTGCTGTCATTAAAAATCATGGAGGCCATACAAAATACTAGATGTAGTAGTTTTTGTTGTGGGGTGTACTCATTTTTGCATCACCCTAATTTGAGTAAAACTGAAAAATGTGTAATCTAAGTTATATTATTAACCTTACTTTCATGTTATAAGTTAAACAGATGTTATATTAAACTTAGTCTTGTCAACATTTTGGAAATTGTTTTTGTGTTCATTGAGATATTGTTTAAAGTGTTACTTTTCAAAGGGGGTGTACTCATTTACGCTGAGCACTGTATTATACTACGGGGCTGCTGAATGCTCGAATCTGATTGGTTGACCAACGTTCAAAGGTGTGCAATTATTTTCAGGGAAACGCACGGCTAAAGTAGTTCCAGGCAGGTCTTGACCACATTACAGTCCCATATCACTTCACCAGATGATTTCAGTAATTTCAATAGGTCCTACAGCCTACAACAGCAAAAGAAACAAAACCCACAATGACACTGACCAAGCAAATAAATATAGTAAACAATAGGATGAAGACAAAAAATTATTGTCATGGTTTTTGCCACAAAATACGTTTTATTGTGTCCTGAAAGCGCATACTCTCTCCCGCTCTCTCTCTTTCAAACGTACACACGTACTGTATAGTAAAGACACACACTCGCACAGAAATGTTTTATCAGCGGTGCTCTGACAAATTAATCAGTAAAATAGTTTAGCAACTTATCAGCGAGGTAATAACTGTGTGGTTCTTGAGGTAGATAAACTGTTTCGCTATTAGTAGAGACTGCCGTGAGAGACGCACAGACTCAGGTAGGCTAATTCACATATGCTTATTCTCTCTCTCTCTCTTCTCTCTTCTCTCTCTCTCTCTCTCGCTCTCTCTCAAATGCGTTAATAACTGTATGAATTGTATTATTCTGCTATCAAGGCTCAAGCCTCCGTTACTAGTTCTGAAATTATGTTTTGGAATTAGCAACGAAGGCTTGGGATAAGATGCTTAAGAAATTAGTCCCACACAGGAGCGTTTTAAGGACAAAAACCTGACAAATGCCTTGAAATACAACATCGGAACAGTGTCTTGAGGTGTAGTAACCGTAGTATAAGCGGAATAACTGACGAATAACTGAAGGTGTAGCGGCATTACCACCTCGGGTGTGCATTATTTTCTAAGAATTCAACGGCCGTCATCAATTATTCCTTACATATACACACACATATAATTTATATATGTATATTATTTATATATTTATATTTTCATTTTATTTTTAGTTAATGTTTTAGTAAAACATTAAAAAATGTTTTAGTAGCTTTTGATTTGTTTGTTTTTATTAAGTTTTAATTTTTAGTTTTAGTTTTTTCAGTTTGAGTCATTTTAGTACTTCACTAAACTTAACAAAAATGAAATAGTTGCCTTGGCAACTAGCTGAAATAAAAGTAGTTTTTATATTTTAGATTATTTCAGTTAATGTTTATTTCAATTAATAAAAATGTTTTTTAATGGTTTTAGTTTTAGTTAACGATAATAGCCCTGACATGACAGATTGTAAAAACTATTCTTTATGTATTATTTATGTTTTAATTAAATTTCTAGATGAAAATATTAATTTAATAAATATTAAATTGCATTTGTGCTCGTTTAAACTAACATATAGAATCAATGTAGAACATTTACAACATTTTTTTTTTCTATTGTTGTAGTATGAAATACAAATGTATAAGTATAAATATAAAATATTGTACAACAGTCTTCCTTTCGCTATTTGTTTTAGTGTTCTGGTGGAGAAATGGAAGTGTTCATTGTTTATTCCTGCTGATGAATCACCTCTTAGTTTGGAATATGAGCATTATGTCAGCTCTGTTTTACTTCACCAGGACTGTGCTGCTTGTTCACATTATTTTCAGTGAGGTGACTCAGAGCAGCTCTTGGACTTACACACAGCAGGCAGAGCTTTCCTTCACATGCCAGCTCCCAGGAGGCACAATTCACAGAATTATTATTTCTGTATCTAAAATTACAGAAAATTAGCACTGGATTTTTTTAGCACTGGGTATTAGGGTGTGTAACATATAAATGATAAGGTTAAATAAATTAAGAGAATTATAAAATAAAATAAAAAACAGGTTCTGTTACTGATGACTTGTGTGGTGAAATAAATCAGCCAGAGACAGATATGAATTACTGCTTTTTAGTGACAAAATCTTAAAGATAATATACCCGATCATTTTTACAGTGCAATAGTGAAACAAGGAATAATTATTTGCAAAATATATACAAATGATAAAAAAAAATGAGCGGAGCGGAGTAAAGAAATAAACAAAACATCCACTAACTTGCATCCTTTGAAGCGCTAAACTTACACACCAGTGTTAATTTCGTTAACGAAAACTATGACGAAAAATGTTTGTTGACGACCTTTTTTCCATGACTAAGACTAGATGATGAGGACGACACCAATGTCATTAAACGATAACTGTGACTAAATCAACACGTGCAATATCGTTGACGATATTGATGAGACTGATATGTGGCTAAAAGACTAAAAACTTTACCAAAATCACTCTTTTGAAATCGCGTTTTGTTTTTGTCGAATAAAGGAGACAAAACATTACAGACTGTTTTTACGAGCGTTGATGCTTACTGTTGCCAGATTTCCAGAATTTAAACCCCCAATCAGAGCTTTTCTGTAAAAAAAGAACACGTTTTACTTAATCTTTGCAATGTGGCAACCACGCACACGCGCTCTCTCTACACCGAGGAAGAAGAGCGGATGATCTGAAAACAGACAAGTAAGCTGGAGTTCAGTGATCTTCATTTGAGATTTTCTACTTAAATTAAAGTGTCATTCAGTCGGTCTATATTGCGCTGCTCGTTTTCTGACTAAATCTGCGACCAAATTGTAGTCAATACAGCCTGTTACCTTGATTCAAATTTTTCATAAGCTTAAATGAATTGGTCTAAAGAGAAAAATTATAATGACTATTTTGTCTAAAGACTACATATAAAATATCAAAATTAATGTTGTTAACTGTAGTTTGACTAAAAGTAATGACTAAAACTTGACAAAAATGCGATGACTTTTCGTCGACTAAAACTAGGCTAAAATATGAAAGACAAAAATAACTAAAATGTGACTAAGACTAAAGAGCATTTTCGTCTGAAGATAAAGACTAAGACTGGCTGCCAAAATTAACACTGTAACACACACACAAAAGAAAATAAACAATCTTTAGCATCTAAACGCCAACTAAACTACACTAACTAACTAATGTAATGATTGACGTGATGAACAACCAATAGCAAAACCTAAGAATCATGAAAGTCAAGAATGAATGAAAGAGTGAAAAGAAAACAAACAAAATACACGGCAAAACGCAATAAATACACTTTAGGTGATAAATAAATACATCGCAGTGCCAGTTTTATTTTGAGCATTGATTGTGGGAACTGTTTATGCTCCATTAATACAGAATAATAAAAATGCAGTCAGCTTAAAACAGCTCATTTCAATGTCTGCTATTTAACTGCTTAAACTTTATATTGGAGGTGTTTCTTGTAGACCTCATGCAGCTGCGGAAGGCATCATGCGGAGCTCTTCAAATCAATATGACAGGCTTGACAGCTTAAAGCGTCAGACTCTCAGATTCTCTCAAAAGGTGTTGGTTCTGCTCACAGATAATGACTCTACGCTGACGGCATTGCATCATAATAATGTGATAAAACTGTTTTCCTTGACAACTGAAATGGAACCTACATAATATAGCTCAGTGAAGCATTGGCTAGCACATAGATTAGATATTTAACACAACTTCACCTCCATCTCATCATTTCTCTGAGCTCTAGATGCACTTGCCTCATTTTAAGGAACCTTTTGCACTCCAAATTTGTGCTTGGGGTGAAATGTTTAATCTGTCAGATCCCAATTCATGTAATATGCATGACTATAAATCCCACCCAGATCTGCACTGACCTTTCTTTTCTGCTGAGTATGAGTGTTGTCATGGCGAAAGCTTGACTGATGTGTAGACATGAGATCAAGATGTTCATCTCTGCTGATTGGGCTCTGAAATGTCTGTGTCGTGAAGGGTCCTCCACATTCAAACCCTGCTATTTTCGCAAACCTCTTCATACTTCTCATGGATGCAATGTTTTCTTAAGCAGCAGGAAGCAGTTAATGACTAGATTACTGCCAAGCTGTTTGTTTAGGTTCAAGAGGGCTCTGTCACAAGAAGGTTACTGAGCAACAGGCCAAAAAGCTACATGTTTTGTCATGGCTGGGTAGTATGTACATGTAAAATGTATTTTAATGAAATTAGTTATTGTAGTCCATTTGAGGTTAATTACAGTAAAAAATGTACATTGTAACTAACTACACCTTAAACGAAACTCTAAATTTAAGATGAACCACTTCAAATGTATAATGTTAAATTATGTAATTTTCCTGATTTTTGGTACTTTAATACTATTATGTCTATGAATGAACACATTTGTTTACTCTTCCTTTAAGTTTAATCATTTACTCTTCTTCATGATGTTTCAAATCCATAGGTCTCATGACCTAAAAAAATTGCTTTTTATGTGTCACACAGAATAAAGTAAATGCTGGAATTTTTGCCCAGATTTTCCCACCCAGTTTGCAGTCTGGAGGAGTCGACAATAGTCACCATATGTCAGACCAAGGCCTGCAGATTTTGGGATTTCACAGAAATTGTGCAGTGTATGATGGGCACAGATTCTTTTTTTAGCTTCAGACTATTAATCCGTCAAGTCTGAGGATATCAAACATGTTTGATATTTTGAGTCGATTTTAGGACACACATTGTTTTCAACAAATTCTGTTTCTTCATGAGTTTGTTGTGTTCAGAATGACCTGAAAGTCTAGTAGCTTGTGATCCACATTGGTTTAGTGTATGATTTATAGTTTTTCTCTGACCATTTACAAAGTCGGCAAGTGTATGATGCTTATTGTTTTAAAATCTGTTCAGATTTTAAAAGTTACGTGGTGTATTCTAGCCTTAAATCACACATTTTGAGTGACATAATTGTTTCATTATGTGATGACAGAATTTGAATTATTTTGGCAAACAATTCCTTTAAAGGCACGGTATGTAAGTTTCGCCACTTGAGGTCACTTATTCAAAACAATAACAAATGCGTCGCTTGATGGCGCTGTAAATGAGCATGGAATCATGGGAGTTGTCGTCTTCACCTCCACAGCCGATGGAAAGCAATCCGATGGAACTCAAGGCAGAAATCATGTTCATGGATGAACTAATGTATTCAAGTTTTATTAATGTTATTGTGATATGAAGCAGGGACCGGCCGAGAGCGGATCGAGGTCAGTGGAGTGAATGCTAATGGGGGACACCTGCGCGAAACACCGGCCTCGAGTCCCATAAGAAGGAATTACGGCAGTGAAGGGCCAGAGAGGACCAGTTGGTGTTTTTATTATGCTTGTATGCCGTAATTGGTCGCTGCTGCTTCTTTCGTTATGTTGTTTGTCTATTACAATTAAAGCTGCCTCCTTCTTCCCTGAACTTGAACTTTGTTACAGTTATGTTTGATCACTTAAATATCACATTATTTTATCTCATTCTATTGAAATAGCCGCGATTGCTGAATTACTACTTATACAGGTTACTTTATTTGATGAAATAAAATTGTGGGGTAACACAGCGTTGTTTGACTTGGTCAAAACAATCATATTTAAAATACATTAGAGTGTGTTTAAAGTTATGTTATAACGTTACTCTGTACGTTCGTTTGGTGGCTGGTCTGAGACACTTGTTGCACACTGCAGTAAGCTAGAACGATATTAGAATATCATTAATAAAAGCTGTATGACTTGTGTTGCTAAATTGTATGCAGTTAATTTTAAAATATATTGTATGGTGGAGAAAATTCTGTATTACTGTTACTACAAATAAAGCTATTTCTGATTATGCTATGTTAGCCACTTGACAAAATATTGTTGTCTCTGAGGTATAATACAAACATGTTACTCGTGGAAAATCAAGAAAACAAGAGATTCAAACAATAAGACTAACCGTGTTGAGCTATATAACAATGATTAGTTTTCTGTCGATAAAGGTATCCAAACAGCTATAGATTCGCTATCCGGAACACGTTGTCACGATTCACGTTGTCCGGAAACGCCACGCCCCTTACCATTACGGGCAAACGTCGCATGTGCTTCGGTCAAAGTCCAGTCTTTGCTTCGGTGGAAATGTAAATAATGGCGTCAATATTGCCGTATCAGTTTGAGCCTGAATCAGACCCAGATAGCAGTAATGATGAAGAGGGTCAAGCAGAACCTCTGCAAGCACGGCTTTTAAAGGACGTTTATGAATGTTAAGTAATTTTGTTTGTATTTGTGTCAAAGTGTTTAGATATGCTGTCACTTGTAAATGTTACTGCTGCCCCATAGTGTTCTGATTAAAGCTTTACTGTAGCTGAATACATGACTAAGTAGTAGCATTTTTGTAAAGGTATTTTTTAATTTATAGCATGATTGAGCATGTGGGTAAACACAAATAAAAGCCGTAATGAAACAATGCTGTACACTGATAACAGAAACGCCAACAGAAGTTCGCTGGTGTGATTACATAGAAGTTTGTTGGTGTTTGTAGGCGTTTGTTGGAGAAGTATGAAATAGAATTTAGCTAACTGGCTAGTGAAGCCAAACCGCGTTGGTCTTTGATTACGTCCCAGAAACTATATATCTTTATAAAAAAATAAAACATACTTACAGGTTGGGGCCCATAAACAGCAGCTTCTGCTTTTAAAGTGGGAACTGCTCCATCTTTCAGTAATAGCCTTTGTGCAAATCCAGCATTGAACTCGTGTAGATTCTGGAAGCTGACTTCTGTAAAATGTGCAGCACAGACAGCTAAATTAGCATTATAATTGTCAGGAGCAGAATTAAACATAAATTTTAAACATTGTTCCCGAAGTCCAGCGTCCCTAGTAAGAAGACTTGTATGCACGCGACATGGCCTCGCCTACTTTTTTGCATGTTCCCGGGGGCAGTGTTTATGTTAATTGCAGGCTTTATGATGTCACCAACCCGGGAAGAAGCTTGTTGTATCCAAACCGGTCGTTTTTGTAGGCATTAAACTGCCACAACTTTAAAAGACAATATCTCCGTTTGCATTGAACTTTCAGCGCTGTAACTTTGCAGATACTGTTTATGCTCAAGCAGCAACATTACACACTAATTAAAGTTAAAAAAGTGAAATTACAATGAACCACCCCTTTAAATACTAAAAAATATATAGAATGGACATAAATTTATATTAGGTCTAGTAAAATACCATTGCTAATGCAGCAATATAGAGAACAATGTTGCTGAGTTGTGCAGTAACGATGTATGTGTAGGCAGGTTATAGAGCAGATGGGGTTTCAAGTATTCCAGAGAGGATAGTAATGGAAGCAGGAGAAGGCTTCTT
This sequence comes from Mylopharyngodon piceus, assembly GCA_039654765.1. Classification (NCBI taxonomy): domain Eukaryota; kingdom Metazoa; phylum Chordata; class Actinopteri; order Cypriniformes; family Xenocyprididae; genus Mylopharyngodon; species Mylopharyngodon piceus. The sequence continues at coordinate 31,860,671 of CM077442.1, read as the reverse complement.
GATAATGGTAGTAAGTTAAGAAGCCACACATTTTATTGGTCAAGGGGGGAAGTGGAGGATGAGGGCTGAGATGGATGAGATGGAGAGTTATTCAGTCCTGCAGCATTTTGTCTGATAAATTTACTGCAGTGTTTGCAAAGGCAAGTTCACACTGTTGCAACAAACGCCTGCCAAACACAAAACGTCCAATTTGTGGGATCAGTGCATTCATATGGGTTGCCGTTTGTTTGTGTTTTGCACAGAATGTTCAATTGCAGTTTTCGGATCATGGAATGTTTGAACAGTCTGATATGATTTTCCATAAGACATCATCAGACTTAATCATGAACCATTGCTATAACAATGAGGTAAACGCCTCTGCCAGCTCTATAGAAATTAATGTGTGTGGATGTAACTTCCTTAGTGAAACCATAAAAAAAAGTGTATATATAGTATGTATGTTTAATTGATTAATTCATCTATTTTTTAGAAGATTTCTGCTACATCAAAGTGTGCAAACAATTCAATGCACATATGTAATAATTTAGTAACTTTCACCACGCTTTATGGATTTATCTTAAGTTACTAAATTGTTATGCTGAGTGGGTTGGTTCAAAGTTTATATTTTTTTTATTGAATATTTTTTGATGTATGGTTCAAATGTTTGTGGTCAGTAAGATATTTTAAATGTTTTTGAAAGAAATCTCTTAAACACATCAATGCTGCATTTATTAATATTATTTTTCTAGAAAATACAGTAAAACAGTAATATTGTGAAATATTTTATATTTTATGTTATTTTTACAATTTCATAATAACCTTTTATATTTTAATGTATTTTTTTAAATGATGTGATGGCAAAGCTGAATTTTCAGCACCATTACTCCAGACTTTAGTGTCACATGATCCTTCAGAAATCATTCTGATAGGCTGATTTGGTGCTCAAGAAACATTTCCGATTATTGTCAATGCTGAAATCAGTAAAACTATTTTTTTTTTTAAATATATTTTTAGCATTTATAATAATTTATAAATTAAAATAAAAATCTTTTGTAACATTATAAATGTCTTTACTGTCACTTTTTAGCAATTGCGTACTTGCTAAATATATTAATTTTTTCAAACAAAACAAATTCCAAATTTTTGAACAATAGTGCATGGTTTTATTCAAAATGTTTATTGAGAAAATGCATGGGAAATGTACTTCTGAAAAAGCAAGTGGTTGTGCTTGCTGTGGTTTTGCTGTGAGACTTTTGTTTTCAGTGAATGTGAGAAATTTAAAGATGTTCACCCTCATTTTTAAGGAGAGGTTTTTTGTTGTTCTTGCACCAAATTACCAGGTCAGTGAGCTTCATCCTTCAGGCTGATTCATCATAATTTCTGTTATTCTGGTGGTGTCAGCAAAATAGATAATTAAATAGTTTGTTGTGGGTATATTTTAGTGTTTATTGCTCTCTCATTCAGATCTGTTATATGCAATTATCTTACAAATCCATCTCCTTTCCCAAATGATTTGTGGGGCCATATTGTAAAAGTGAACAAGTCAAAATACCTATCATATTTCAAACTAAATTGACAAATTCGCAGCCTGATTGAAGTAATATCGTAGTGCGTTTTTTTTTTTTTTTATCAGTTGTCAGTTTAAACAGTTTAAATGTGTTGGCAAATGTGTTGCCGTGATTAAGCAACACATTGTAAACGCACGGCTAATGGAGAATAAAAATGTTTGCCCTCAGTGCGCTTCATAACACCCTCTTTGAACATAAAGACAATGACATAGAGGAAATGAGATGCTCACCATTTGAATAGAGGGCACATCATTAATAACAGCCAACCTCAAATAGCTGATTAATGATTAGAGAGGCATGATCCCTGAATATATTTATGATCATATGAATGGCCCAGAGTTCGTACCATTTGTGTTACTAGGCAACTGAAGCAACTTAATGTTTGCTGTGAAGATAATGATATGAGATTGAAGAACAATTGGATGAGCTGTCATGGATGGCAGATTGCGAATAAAAACAGATGAAGCAGACAGTTTACGTTCTGCATTCATAATAGTGCTGTGTTGTATAGCCTGGAGGGTTTTTGAGTTTCTCTGTTTAGGGTTCTCAGGCTGAAGGGTCCAAATGTCAAAATAATAACTGCTGTGAAATAAGCAGGTGGTGAAATTTAGGTGTAATTTCTGGTTTTCTTGTGCAGCTGGGACTGAAATGTAGGCTATACTGATTCAGTAAAGCGTACTGATAGAAAGGATGAAAATATAAAATATTTTTTTTATCATTCATTGTCACATCATTTTGTATGTAATGATGATGCATGATGACAGTTAGAGAAACAGATATTAATCTGCATAGTGTCTAGCACAGTGTTCATTTGTGACAATATTTTGGTGGATTGATTTGATTCTGCATTGTAAAAAATATTTTTAGAAAGATTTACATGATTATTGTTTTTGGGTTTACTTTTTTTGTTTTTGGGTTTACTATTACGATATAGGCCGACACTGAAAAATACTTGTGATTCAGTAACATCTGTACTCTTTCCAGCATGCACTGGGGCATGAATAATTAATATGTTTGCATTTATGTGTATCTTACTGAACATGATTTGATATTTCAGTGTGCTTGATGACTTTTTGTCACTATGTTCTATCGTTTAGTATTAGCATACTGTCCTGGAACATTGCAGATTTGTAATTCTATGTGAAAGACTATTACAGACTTTTACTAGAGCCGTTTAAAGGCACACTGTGTAGTTTTCGCCTCTAGAGGTCGCTTATTCAAAACAAAGGTGTAGCTTGATGATGCCTTGATTTCGTGGAATCATGGGAGGTGTTGTCTTCACGTCTACAGCCAGTGGAAAAGAATCCGACGAGACTCGGGCAAAAATCATATTCATGGATAAGCTAATGTATTAAAGATTTATTGACATTACTGTAGTATGAAGCAGGGCGTGGCTGAAAACCGTTGGAGTGGAACGAGGCCGCTGGAGCGATTGCTAATGAGAGACAAGCGCGACACATGACACGGCTCGAGAGCAGTGGAGTTTTTATTATGCCGCAGATGAGCGCTTCCGCTTCTCCTGGTCATGTGTATGTGGGGTAACGCAGTGCTGTTTTGTCATATTAGATACATTTGAGTGTGTTGAAAGTTGTTATAATGCTACTCTGTGCGTTCGTTCGGCGGCTACTATGAGACGCTTGTTGCACACTGCAGCAAGCTAGATCTATATTAGTCATGGTACAATATTGTACTCTCTGTAAATAAAAAAAAAAAACGAGCAATAAGACAAATAATTTAAGCAATAAGACTTGCTGTGTTGAGCTATATAACAATGATTAGTTTTCTGTTGATAAATGTATCCAAACAGTTGCTCACCTGTCTAATAAAACACATAATATATTAAAGCGCCCTTGTTGTTTCCATGGATTCTACAAAATAAAACCAGAAATTGAGGATAACGTGGACATGGTCCGTGTCCTGGTTAAAATTGCTTATTTCTCTGGATTTAAACATTCTTGGAAACATTTGGGATAATGTAAGTACACAAGTCAACAAAATATATAACACTGTTCTAGTGGTTTTTGGATATTTTAATCCAAAAACCTTACATATTGTGCCTTTAATAAGTTTATAACAAAACATTAAAATATGCCACCAAAAATAGTATTTTTGTTTAATATGTAGTTAGAACCAGTTATGTGAGTGAATGTATAAATGTTCTCATAGAGTTAAAGCCAAAAGCCTGTTTAACTTTCATGATGTCAGTGGATTTTAAAGGTTTTATATCTCTTTAGAGACTTTGTTAATAGCGTTTACAAAAGCATTAATACACTGTTTAGATTTAAGCATTTATCTTTTTTATATTTAAAAAAAAAAAAAAAAGCTATTTAGTACTGGCAGCTGTTGGTTAAATGCTTCAATAAAGTAAATTTGTGATCCATTTTGGCAAGTGCCTGTGGTTTTTCTCTCTCTTTTTTATTAGCTGCCTTACTTAGTTGTCTAATGGGAATGAGTCAAGTAATGGAATAGAACATCAGTTCAAACCCTGCAGACTCTTTGGAGCTGCTTTCCTTCCGCAACATCAGTTAATCTTTTAGCAGTAAGCAGCATCTAGTGTCTCACAATAAGTTGAGCAGCCTTAGTTTGTGCTTTCTGTCCTCATTAGATCGAGGGCTGAAGACCTAGGATCAACATGAGGTAGCTGCTGTCATGAATCAAGCTCTATTCATTAACACCAAGCTAATCAATTAGATTAGACAGGCTTTGGGTTGTTCAATAAGCAGTCTGCACAAGATATCAGAGAAACATGTCCTGTTCCCTTCTGTGCAAAAAATTTGCTGTCTTTGAACCTCTTTGAAAGAGTATTTCGTGCCCTGAGGCATGTCAGGTAATTTCAAGTCTAAATTATCCACACAGAAGGATAAAAACATATACATAATAACATTTCCTGTTACTGATGAGACATATTATGTGTTGTTTTTCCCACCTAAAAATTGAATTCCTTAAAGCTGTTCAAAGCTCATTGACAGTAAACACTTATGCAGTCATGTCACAAGGTCATCGCTGCATCCTTTTGTGTTTGCTTCTAAAAATAACCCAATATTTATGGCCATTGTTTGAATATTGAAATTTTTATGTGATAAAATGATGTGTTAAATGCAGTTGATTTATTCAGGAAACATTAAATTGACACATTAAAGACATTTTTTTTCTATTTCAAATTAATGCTGTTCTTTTGAACTTTCTATTCATCGAAGAATGCCAAAAATTTATCAGTTTTCACAAAAATATTAAGCAGTGCAACTGTTTTCAACATTGATAATAATAATAAATGTTTCTTGAGCACCAAATCATATTAGAATGATTTCTGAAGGATCATGTGACACTGAAGACTGGAGTAATTCAGCTTTGCCATCACTGGAGTAAATTATGTTTTTAAATATATTAAAACAGATAATAATTATAATATAATAATAATAATATTTCACAATGTTGCAGTTTTAGTGTATTTTTGATCAAATTGATTTAGGCTTGGTGAGCATATGAAAAATATTTCAAAAACATTTTTAAAACAAAAACTCTTACCAACCCCAAACTTTTGAATGATAGTGTATAGAACAAAAATGAAAGAAACAGGGAATATGTGAGATTTTGTGAATGAAGGGCATCGGAAGGGAAATCTGTTGAGTTCTACACGCATACATAAATTCAATGTGGGTCTGGTTATAACCTTGATGTTGCTTTCTTTACAATCTTTAAAAATGTTTTAAGTATATCCCTATTCAGCTAACACAGTTTCCTCTGAATGTTTGTGTGTGCAGCTGTGTGGGAGGATGTAGACTCGTTAGGACTCAGTAGGTCACACACTGCAATGTTTATATATTTTCCTACTGTTGTCTTGTTTCGTTTAGTCTCACTGATAGCTTATAGACACAGATGTGAAACAGAATGACATGCTGTTGTTAAATTTCACAAACCCTGCATAGTGAATTTTTTTTTTTTTTCTGTCCATAACTGGAATGCTAGGCACAAACAGTTCTGACAAAGTGCTCCTGCTGATGTATTATCTCTTCTTCAGGCCCTCTTCCAGCTCATTCAAGTGCCTGCTTTCCTCTGCTGCCATGGCCTCCACACCGCCACCTCTTATGAAGAAGCACAGTCAGACTGATCTTGTGAGTCGCCTTAAGTCCCGCAAGGTTCTGGGTGTCGGCGGGGAGGATGATGACGGAGAGGTGCACAGGTCAAAGGTAACGTCCCACCTGCCTGCATCAGTCTTTTTCATAATTGACCTCAATACCGGCTATTCATGTAAAAAAAGCTTCTTTTTAATTCTATTTTTTTTCTCCAGGCAGTGTTTCCCTGATTTTTTTTTTTTTTGTATGTTGTCTAAGTCGTATGCCTTTTAGGGGTTTTCAAATTATTAGTGCTACGTGAAGTGTGTGTGTGTGTGTGTATGTATATATATATATATATATATATATATATATATACACACAGTCAAACCAAAATTTTTTGATATTTTTGATATATTTTTACTAGTGGGTGCAGGACACTATAGTTCATTTATGTAAGTGAGGAACTAATAAACTGTGACATAATATACCCAAAAATTCTTCATACAGTGGACTACCAGTAAAATTTATAAAAATTTGGAACCAAAAATTATTCAGACACTTTGACCTGACCATGTTTTGCTTAAGTGTTATCTGACATAATAGGTTGTTTGCAATCACGTGGTTCTGGTGACACGCGAAATTCAGGTGGAGGGCAAGCAGTGAAAATTAGAATGGAAGAGATGGAGAAAAGCTGGTTTAGAAAGGTATAAACAGAAAATCACAACATATGTTGGATTTGATCCTTATTTTATGAAGAGGAGTGATTTTTCTACTGAACTGAAAGACTTGACTGCCATCGAGGAGGTAGATATAGAGAATGTGAAGCTGCCATCACGCCGTGTTCAGGTCTAACATTAGTCTGATTTGTTTATATTGCGCTGCCTTTCTGCTTGTGACGTTAAGGGCAGTATTTTGATTTTCTGTCGTGATTGTGAAAAATATCGCCATTGTAGGTCATTTATGCTAAATTGAGAATTGCAACAGGAGCTCACATCATCGTTCAGGGAAAAAACTGGACGGTGTAATACAATTTTCGCCTTTTCTACGTGTAAAAACACACTAAGGGAAGCAGGTTGAGGAGGTGACGGGAAGACGCCGTATATCAAATCTAATAATGTCACTGATTAAACCCACTGCCTATCACTCAATAAAATAATCACATAGCTGAGTGTTTTTGAAAGTTTTGTATTTTGTTTTGGTTTAATAATTAACATTACATCTGCCACTTCAAAACTGTTCACAAGCTTCTGGTTTGATTTTGGTTGTCATTTGTTGAAATAAATACAAAAAAATACAGTGTGTCGGTGTCTGTCTGCTGAATGTGGGCCTCCGATTCTCCTCCGTGGCCGTATGGGAAAGTGAATATTTACAAAGACAACATTAAAACTACAGTTACATTTACATCCTTCCAACAAAGAAATGGATCGACTTCTGTCAGCTTGTTGAACACATTTTTTATTTGGACATTTTCTACCATATGATGGATGAAGCAGCAGCGCGTGACACTGTTTTCACGGTAACCAGATCAACATTGTGAACGGAATTCTACAAAACTTAAGTGAAAACACCAAATGATCATGATAATATATCTTTTCCCTGCAAATGATACCATGAAGAATGTGAATATTTAACTAAGTCAAAAACAAAAAAAGGTATGCAGGTATCCATATTTATTTCAGTATCAGCAGACGCAAAACGCTATAAAAGGTGACAACTTTTAAAGTTAAAAAACGATATAAGTTACGTAAACGATAAAAGCTCCTTGTGGTTTCTCGGTTTGATAGATTTGAGCAACCATAAATGACGCAAAACATAGGAATTTTGAGTTTGTGATAGAATTCCTGTATAGAAAAACCACTCCCTGCCCTCCAGCCGCATTTCGCGCTGCAGCAATGTGCAAATAACCTATCAAGATTAATATTTTCTGACACAGTTTAACTCTGAGATCTTGTCATATTTTATTACCATTTTTTTTAAACTGTAGTGAATAAACTGTATTAATGAATGAAATGTTCAAGGTGTCTGAATAAATTTTGGTTTGACTGTATCTATATCTCATTCATATATTCCTTCATTCAGCAGCAACCACAATCAAAAGTATTTAATTTGATTGATTTATTCATTTAATAATAATAATAATAATAATATATATATTGTTATTATTAATAATAATATTAATAATTAATATAATATTCTAATAAGTAAAAAATTTTTTATTATTACTTAATATATAAATGAAATATTATAAAATTGGATTCTAGCTGACTATGTTTTTTTCTGATCGAATAGAGAAGCTGCTGTTTATCATTCATATATTTCTGTTGAAAGGAATACATAAATAATAGAATATATTGCATACAGAGCTCTCTTGCTTTATGGGAGGTAGGAATACATCACACACAAACCACAAATTCATTTTGCATTAGGAACACACCTGCTATGGGAGAGGTGGCTGACTAGATGTGTTGTGGCACAGTGTGAAACGCCAGCTTGGCTCTAGGACACTAATTGGCCCCATACACTCATCCTGAGTGTGCAGTCATGTTGCACCACTATGAATTCAAGATGTGCGCAATGACTAATTTCATTAACATTTAAACAGAAATATTCGCAACCGACTAGTCAACTTTAAATGTATTCTCTTCGTTAGTATGTTGCAACTGTTCAAGTGTCAAGTAAGTTTCATTCGTAATGTTTCTCCTTTAATCCAGTATAAAATTTAATTCTCTATTGTCCCTCATAACCGGTAGTATAACAAGCCTATAAGCAAACTTAAAGGATTAGTTCACTTCAGAATTAAAATTTCCTGAAAATTTACTCGTACATCTCTACCATGAATAACCCACAATGAGAGCTTTTTGGCACGACTGCCTGTCTCACGCTCAGCACTATTAAAACTCGTGGGGCTTTGAGGTAGTCCACATGAAACATGGGCAGCACTCAGACACAGCTGCCCTTCCGCCCCTGCAATGTGCATCAAACCTTGGGTAGGGTCACAGAGAAAGATCAAAGAGAACATCCATTAAGGGGCAGTCGCCCATCACCCTCTGTTTCAACAGAGATGGCTCAGCTAGCACCATAATGGCTGGAGATGTATGCATGAATCCAGCTCCACATGAGCTTTCAAGAGATTCTGTATTAATAAATCAGCAGTTTCACCAGTCAAAGTAGATCTTTTGGGTGTAAAATTTTTCTGAGCAACTTGAAACATTCATTTGTGGTAGAAAATGATTTTGCTCTTCCATTACTTTTTGAAGACTTGCACACTCATGATATTGATTTTTCTGTTTATCATAGAACTTAATGTGAGGTGTGGTGTATTCGAAGTACTCTGTTTAATTTCTCCATTAGTTTGTCACTCAAACAAGCAGTGGCTGCGAACCTGTGGTCAGATGAACATACTGTGTAGAGGCACAATGAATCTCTCATTGACCTTGATTTTGTAGTTACAACTTTTTTGAGTGTACTGTAACATGCTTTTTATTTAACCTTTTGGGCTTTTGCATTTGGGCTACTGTATTTTTACAGTATGCAAGTATGTATACAGTATGCAAGCACTGAATATATTGATACAATACTATACTTGCATAATACATACAGTATACAATATATTTACTAAGCAATTACTATACTTTTTTACGTAATTGCAAATTTTGTTTACTGTATGCAATATAGGCTACATTTTTTTTTCTGTAACCTCATGCTCTGGATGCTGTGTTCTCCATTTTTTTTGTAGTGTCTAATGAATAATCTGTAGTGTTTCTATATTGACTAATGTGTGTATGATTTGTGTAAGCTTTGTTTGATTTTGAGAACAGGTGAAATGGTTTTGAGCCGATTTTGCCAGAAGAGTCAGTGGTTTTGTGAATGTAGTTTGAAGATTTGGCTTTGTGTTTAATGTTGTGAGAAAATGGGTGAAGGGAGAAATGTGTCTCAGCAATTGTGAAAAACTGTAATATTGTAATAAACTGTACCTTATTGGCTTAACAGCTTGAATATTCGATCTCTACATGTGGGTGGGAATGAAACGGCCCTTTCCAACCAAACATCAAACCATGCCGTCATCAGTTGTTCCTCAATTCCGCGCAACAAAATAATAGTCATCTGCTGCAACAGTTGTACGGATCCTGAAAGCGTTTATTGCAACTACATTTAATCTCTTTCTCATCGAACAACTAGACTAACACTTGAACGGTTTAAAATCGCTTAAAATGTGCAGATGATAAACTTTCACTCTGTGATGGCTGAACGTTGCAATTAATCACATGTGTGCCAAACCGTGTGGCCAGGTCTGGATCAATACGATCCGTTACACCTCTGGTGTTGTATCATCTGCCATTACAGGTCTTATGAGAAAACAGAGTACTCCCTGTTCCCAGCAGTTGTCGAGATGTGTTAATCCCCCTAGAAACAACCAGAGCGAGGTGTCGATTGAGTGGTGGTCTCAATAGAACATGACATGCTCTTGTTTCTCGGTGTGACATGCTTTCTGAACACTATATCTCTGCGAGCACATTTCTCCTGAGAGTAATCGATTGGCCTGCCGTACTAGCTACTGCTGTTTACTGGGTAAATACAGCAGCATTTGTTCATCAAGTCTCCACAAAGGCTAGTATACAGTTTTGGCAATATCATTTGAATGAATTGAAGTAAATGTTCTGGTGTGTAAAATGTGTGTAAAATGGTCTAAATATTATAAAAAGCGAAACCTATAGAACGGAACCTTTAAAAAACAAAAATGGCTCGTCTGTGACATCCGTTTTACTCTTAGCCATTACAATTTATGTGCTCCTGAGAGGCTAAAACAGTCGCTGTGACACACGCCCGTGTAATAGGGCACACAGATACGTTCCTTTTTTTTCCCTTAAAATGGCCTTCCACAACAAGAAACATGCATTAGGACTAAATAAATTACAATTACATCCAGTCCACTGCATGTTTGCACTGATCAGGACCATGTTTTGCAGGCCACAGTAGTCAATTTTCAAAATTATCTCCCGCTCACCTTCCATCACTTTCTTGCTTCCCCCTATAAAATGACCTTTAGCCAAGAGTTCAGCTTCCCATCAGAAACAGATCAGGTTTTCATCAACACTAAATTACCCACGCTGCTGAGGCTTTTAGGCGGAGAGGAAGATGGATAGATCTCTCTCTTTTAGGGTGGGAGAAGAAAGAGAGAGCCTGCATGTTTAATGGCCATTAGGGTGTGTTATTTTTTTTAAGCTTGGAAGGCACATACATAATTTTGAGATGGAAATGGAAAAGAGCGAGGTAACATTATTGTGCTAATTTAATAAGCACATCAAAGTAAGGGAAATGCCTGTTTATGTGTTTCAAAGATAGGTAAATGGACATTGCTACTGTAAAATTTGCCTACTAATTTCCTACTGCACATTTGACCCTTTGCTAAGCCGGCACACAGTATTGCTGGATATGACAAGATTTCCTTTTAGTGCTTTCACTGCTGCTGATAACATTAATATTAACCATGAATTTAAATGTGCAATTATATATAGTTACCAAAAAGGTTTTCAGTATGCTTTCAGGTTTCATCATCTGGCATATGCTGCTAACTAATCATATACACAGAACTAACGCTAGACAAAAATGCAAGTTTGTTAGTAAATATGCCAGATGGCATTTCCAGAGTAGGATTGGCCAGTTAGCGTATTAGACAAGGCTTAGCAACAGGTCCGTTGCCCTTCTTATCTTAACCACCTGTACACTACTGTTGGGGTCAGAAAGATATTTTTTTATATTAAATTAGTACTTTTATTCAGCAAAGATGCATTAAAGGGTTAGTTCACCCAAAAATGAAATTTCTGTTATTAAGTACTTACCCTCATGTCGTTCCAAACCTGTAAGACCTTCATTCATCTTCGGAACACAAATTAAGATATTTTTGATGAAATCCGAGAGGTTTTTTTTATCCCCCTTAGAAAGCAACATAGTTACCACATTCAAGGTCCAGAAAACTAGGAAAGAGATCGTTAAAATAGTCAACGTGACCACAGTGGTAAAGATGAATGAAGGCCATACAGGTTTGGAATGACATGAGGGTGAGTAATTAATGACAGAAATTTCATTTTTGGGTGAACTAACCCTTTAAATTGATCAAAAATGACAGGAAAGAGTTTATGATGTTAGTAAAGATTTCGATTTCAAATGCTGTTCCAAAGAATCCTGAATTTTTTGCTTTCCACAAGCATATTAAGCAGCAACTGTTTTCAGCATTGATAATATAATAAGAATGTTTCTTGAGCACCAAATCAGAATATTAAAATGATTTCTGAAGGATCATGTGACACTGAAGACTGGATTAATGGCTACTGAAAATTCAGCTTTGCCATCACAGAGTAAATTACATTTTAAAATATATTAAAATAGAAAACAGTTATTTTAAATTGTAATAACATTTCACATTAGTACCGTTTTACTTTATTTTCCATCAAATAAATGCAGCCTAGGTGAGCATAATTTTGAGTTGCTTCCTCTAAAGCTTTTAAACAGAGGATTCTCTTGCAAAATCTTATAGAATGATGAGCGTTAGGCTACCCAAATAAAGCATTATATTGTACCACCTTCCACATCCTTATCTGTATTTGTCTGATTCTGTCTGAAGGAGCTGTGCTCCCCTGTGGCCCACAGCCTGGATTACGAACACAAAGCCATCATTGTGAAACCACATAGCCTGCTGTCAAAATACACCTATTAAATCAAAATAAAACTCAAACTTTCCTATTAGTCCCTCCAGATGCTACACAAAAGTTTCCATTTTCACAAAATAAAACCGCATCCCTCTGCATGGACCATTCAGTCTTGGCAGGCTTGTGCTATCAGCAAATCTGATAATCCCACTTTCTGAGTCAGGCCTGTTTTCCTACATTTGACATTTTCCTTCCAGGGGCCTGTATTTTAGTGCACCACCTTGCTCTGCTTAAAGATTGTAAAATCTTAATGTGTCTTATAATTATTACATTTATAAAAAGACGTTAGTAAACTGACTAAATGCTACATGCTAATATTGGTAAATTCTCACTTTGCAGATCAGTCAGATGTTGGGTAATGAGATGAAGTTTGCTGTACGTGAGCCCATTGGTCTCCGGTAAGACTTTAGACACGATCAGTCTCTTCACATCAGACTTAAAGCTTGTCTTTACGTGTGACATCAGACACCCTACTAATTTAATTGCTCCAGTGTTCTTTGCAGTGTTGTTTTTTTGCCAATCCTTGAAGGTTTTGATTGTGGCTCATTTGTGTCTTATTAGAGGCCAGTTGGTTTGATGTGTAATGTCTTTCATTCTCTCACTGCAGGATTTGGCTCCTCATCTCTGCAGTGCTGTTCACATCAACATCCTTAATGGTGAGCAGTTACATCAAAATGGCTGGTGCTCTGGCCTTCATCTAAGAGTTCATGCTCCAAAATGAAGTAATACTCATTGTGTTTTGTGTAATTAGCTAAAATATATTTTTAAAGAAATTAATACTTTTATTTAGTAAGGATGCATTAAATTGATCAAAAGTGACAGTACCTACCCTACACTTTTGAAATGCTTTTAATTTTTTAATTTATAATTGACATTTCTTGTTTCGCTGTCATCTTGAGGGAATTTTTGCAGCTTTAATGCCTCTCCCTAGAGGTCCCATAACATTACAGACATTATGTGACCTTCTTTACTGTGTTGTAGGCCCTGGCTTTCCCCAACCAGCTCTACGAGTTAATATTTGAGCTCACCACCACCAGGATCTCCATCAGACTCTACGGCGGAGCCCTTCTATGTATGTTCAGCTTCAATGAGATCAGGTTAAAGCTACGATTAACACTATAAGGGATGATACCGAATACAAAGTGGCCTGTTCTGACTTAAACATACTCTACATGGCCACAAGAGTGCAGGCACCCTTTCCATATAGTGAATTTGGCTATTACACACATGTAAATATCTGACTATAATAAGTCTGTAATGGGGAGAAATTAACTGTAAAAAAAAACACTGACAAATTTGACAAATACTATTAGTTCCATAAGGGCCGAAAAAGTATGCCATCTCTAAAAGCATTGCGGTTATCATGAAAATAAAAGACTGACAATTTGTAAAATGGGCCACCTCCATGTTAATGCCCATCAGCTTGAAAAGGGATATATAAATCCACGTTTCTTCACATACTATTGGCAATGTAGCGTATATGTGCACTTTTTTACACTTAAGCTTTTTCCACTCTCAATTTATGCATAGCAAATGCATAATGTAAACACATTTGTGCAAGTCTGTCTCCCACTCACAGGAAATATTCATGACTAGATGAGCTTTTCACTGCCAGATTAGTGTATGATTTCAAGAGGTATGAATATTTTACGCCTCGGTTTTAAAAATGGATGAGTCCATACAATTCCATTTAGCCACATATAGGGCAGGGCTTTCAGAGTGCTGGGCAGTGCTTCTGTACTAGAACTAGTAATGACCCCCTGCTGGTCCCAGGACGCCTCACAACAACAGCACATGCCAGGCACACCCCGTGCTTGAGCTTACAGTCAGCCGTAGGAGGTCCTGTATTATAAAAGATTGCAGGGGTGGCTTATGGGTGTGTGAAAGAGACTGTTTTGTGGAAATAAAATCCCTTCCCTCCCTATGCCCTTATTTCATTATGAACAGCAGCCTATTTGTCTTTTCTCCATAATAGTGTAACACAGCCTCTAATTCAGCATAAAGAAGTTTTCCCTCCCCAATTTGTTTAGATTCCAGCGCTAACCAGTGGGGGATATAGAATATTATGCTAATGTGATTACATACATTATCTATCTCCGAATACTCAGGAGTACTCAGGAGTGCTGCAGCAGAGCCCTGGAGGCTTTTCTGTATGTACACATGATGTTAGTATGCAAATCAAAAGGGCTGTATTTTGTGGTCTAGACCCCTCACTGTGCTCCAGTGGTCTTTATACAGTGTGACACCTGGTTTGGCTCACAAACAATTCATACCCCTGTGGCGCTGCAAGGTGTGAGTGTGCTTCTGTCAGATCAGTGGCCAGTTCAGTGGTGGGAATTACTCAAGCAAGGCTGGAAAAATAGTGCTGGCAGATGGCACTTGGCAGGGTTGAAGAAACAGCTACCCTCCTTGTTATCCATATCCGCAGTGTAGGAGGAGATTAGAAGGACTCTCTGCGCTTTTCCCTGAACAGAATCAGAACCCACGGCAGCATCGGTCCTCTGATCTTGGGCCAGATTTCAAGCTTTTTAATTCCGAGCCTAAGTGCTTGGCTGTTTTGAGGAGATTGATGAACCCCCTTTATTATTTCTACCTGACTTAGGATAATCTCAGAACTGACTCTGAGTGTTTCCTCTTCCCAACAGGTATCTCATTAATCCTGTGGAATGGCTTGTACACAGCGGAAAAGGTCATCATTCAATGGACGCTACTTACGGAAGCATGTTACTTCGGGGTACAATTTCTAGGTGAGAGAGAACAGTGGGTAGACAGTGCTAAGGGATGTGAGAATGGAAACTGACATTTAATCTTTATTCTACCCTTAATTAAGGGACATTTAGACTGGAGGAAAATTGATTTAGGGCACTTCAGAATGGTTAGCAGGGCTCAACAATAAGGTTTTTAAAATGGTATATTGATATATGTCATGTATTTTTATATGTGCCAGAAAGAAAATTTCTTAATATTTACTTAATATGTTATGCTTTATTTATTTGTATTTATATTATATTTACTAGCAAGGACATTCTTTAGCATTAATAATATTAAATTATACAGCAATAATGTGGCTGCATAATAGCTAGAAAACAATGCAAAGCATTACAGATTGGTTTATAATTGTAACCCATTCTCCAGAAGCTTCCAAGCCAAAAGCTGATAAAACTGGCTTGAAACACTCTTATATTGGCCCTGGACCATTAGGCCATTGTTATTGTTGTGTCCTGGTTAGCAGAGAAGGTCTGGAATACTCTTAGTTCTTAAGGCTGTACTGCCCTCTTATGGCAACCAGCTCTCTTAAAAATCCAATCCAAGCTTAGGCTTCAAATTAACCCAATAAACTCCTCACTTTGTGCTAAATATAAAGTTGAGGAGAGTGGTTACACTTACTGTATTTAAGACTGTCTCGTAATAAAAGCCAATGGGTCATGCCTGCTTTTGGTCTTTTTTTTATTTTTTTTGACCTGAAGCTGTAATTAAGTCTGACTTTCATTAATTTAATGCCTTCCCTGTAGACGACTAGCTAACAATTTTGTTTATTGCCAGAAAATAAGTTATTATGGAGTAGCATTAAGATTATTTTCTTTTTTTTAAAAGGCCAAATTACAAAAGAACTGATTCCAGTGTTTGTGACATATATGGTACATTCATCTACTGGTACTTTTTAGAATTTGAGTAAGTTTTAGTTTCATATTTTTAATTGATTGATTGATTGATTTTAAGTCCATTCCATCCTACTCTTAATGGCATTGTTTTACCAATGCTAAAGCATGTATTTGCATAAGAAGGCAGTGTTTCATTGTCTCAGTACATATATTTACGAGTTAAATAGGTTTGTGAATTGAGTGCTGCATGGCACCCTTTTGTCTGTTGCTAAATGTCTATATAAGACTTCTTCTTTGTCTGACTTTGCAAATTAGTCTCTATATACATTTTTTTCCAGTGACGTCCATCACCCTCTTGGAGATGGGCACACTGTGCAACGGTGCAATCGTTCTTCTTGTTAGTGAAGCCTTCTTCCTCTTCATCACCTTGAGCTACTATCATCACCTTGGTCGGCGCTCGAAAAAGATGTGAGGGAGGCCAGCTACCATGTGTTCACCAATCTGACAAAATCTTGTGTTAGATGGGTGGCTTTGCACCAGAGAATGCTTTGAATACAGTAGCACCACTGCCTGGACCAAATGAATTTACACTTGACTGAAAATCAACCTCTGTTTGTGGGCAATTTCCATTTTATGTATGTATGGTATCTGGGCACTCACATTAGATCCACAGGGCATCAGATCATGACTTTTGTTACATTAAATTCACTACAGTGGCTTTAATTATTTGACAGCTTACCTGTTTGTAAAAGATTTCCTGAGAGTATATATTGTATGGATGGTAGATTTATGGCACATTTATACATGTCAGGGAATCTTGTCTCCCAAATGTTAAAATGCAGTTTTATAATGGCGTACAACAACACCACAGTACAAGCACCAATACAGTCGGTCCTGGAGGGCCACTATCCTTGCAGAGTTCAGCTCCAACTTGCCTCAACACTCCTGCCTGGAAGTTTCTAGTATGCTTGCACTGTAAAACCTGATAAATTACGGTAACTCAAACCATTTGAGGAAACTGATTGCCTTAAACCATTTAAGATTTAAAACCAATAAGTATGAGTACTGTAAACTCAAATACATTAAGTTAAACTCACTTATATTTTAGTGTTGGTTTAGTAAATCATTAGAGTAAACTCAAGTTAAAGATTTTAAGTTATTGCCACTCATTCAGTTTGAATTCAGGTAACAAATCTAACTAAGTCTTAAGAACTATCTAGCTACTTAAATGGTTTGAGGAAACAGATTGCCTTAAATGGTTTAAGTTTATCAAATTCAAAGTAATAAAGTTACATAAGACTAAGCAAAAACTAACATTGGTACAAAGCAATGATGACAGAACAGGAGCACTGTAAAACTCAAGTTCAGAATACTCAAAACATTTATATAAACATCACATTCAGATCTTGGTTAAATGTTAAATAGCAAATAACACATGCTATTATAACTATCAAAGAGACTGTCATTATATACTTGCATGTATATAATCAAACAACATACAGTATATATGGTCTTAAAAATTTTGCAGCCCATCCTCAACCTAACCACAGGCTCTACTCTTCACCACAATAGTAATTCTACAAAACTAACATAACATAACTAACGTACGTCTCCCTATGTTAATCTTGTGCAAAAACACACAAAATAACACTTAATTTCAACATTTATTTTCCTTATACAGTCTGATGCAAAGCACGCTGGGAATTAGAAATCTGCTGTAACTCAATCATATTAAGTTCAGCTTACTACAATCAAACTTTTTTCTATTAAGTACAATGAACTTTCATTATTATTTGAGTGAAACGATCTCATTTTATTTAATTAATTTGACTATTCGGTTTTACAGTATATGAGACCATGATTATTTGGTTCAGGTGTGTTTAATTGGGGTTGGAGCCAAACTTTGCAGGACAGTGACCCTCCAGGAGCAGGATTGGACACCCCTGATGTAAGACAAAGGGTAAAACAAGGAATAGCATACATACAAAATTAAAATAGGCCTACATTAAAATTCGAATGTATTGTTGAAGAACTAGAATTGTTACATTTACATGTAGTTACCAACATTCTAATTAATTTATTTCATTGATTTATCTACATAATTCACATGAATTGCAAGTTAAAATTCCAAAGTGATAAACATTGCAAAATGAAGACTTTGCAAATACATTCCTTTTGAATTTAGACTCTCAACAGTACATTTTGTGATATGGTAAAAATAATGGATGTAGTATTAAATGGTATTTAAAGTGTGTATTTCAGAAAGTACCTTGTTAACTTTGTAGTTGGACATTTATTACTGTCTTTGACAAATCCAGCTATTTGTGGCTTCAAACAAAGAAATTCTACCCCTGCTAAGTCAGACATAATTAGTTTGTTACCTTTTTCTGCTTTACATATACCTATTGGACATTTACAAAACAGGTACTAAAGTAAATAGTGTAATTTATTAATTTAGGACAACTCCTCTTTTATTACAGATTAAGAGATTACAGAGAATAAGTCAGTTTTTTTTTCCTCATGTTCAGACTCATGGTTTAACTTTCACAAATTTAAATATATGTATTAAAGGGACAGTTCACACCAAATTTTAAGTGCACTATCTACTCTCATTTTGTTCCAAAACGTATGATTGTCTATCATCTGTGGAGCAAAAAAGGAGTACCGTAAAAATAGTCCATACGACTTGTGCACTGTGTTCCATGTCTGAATTCATATGATGGTTTCTGTGTGTCTCGTCATCGACAGCAAACTTAAGAGAATTTACTTTTTGTGTGAACTCTTCTTTTAAAAACTACCATTATGCACAACAATAGTACATTTTAGAACTGTATTTAGTAAGATATACTTTATGCCTTTAGTGATCCATGCATGAAGTCAACAATGCAGATCAGCAGTAGCTCTAAAATGTAGCACTTTTATAAATATAAAATATGTCAGTAAAAGACTTCCACATAAAGTGTTTATTTAAAAAAAAAAAAAAGTTAGCATGCTGAACTTTTATTCACCTCTTATAGTCACTATAATGTAGCCATAATTTAGATTGTTGCAGCTCTTTTATCATAGCGCCAACATCAGCAAAATTTAATTGTTTAATAATAATATAAATGATTATTCTATAATCAGATATAGCAGGTGTCATTCCTAATAGTATGCTTCCATCACTGAATTGTCATTTGAGATGTTGCCCTTCCATAGATCTCAGATGCTGCTTCCATTAAACACAAATGGCTTTGTTCCAAAGGGAAATCTAAGGATTATATAAATAAATGCTTTGGAGATAGCAAGTTTGATAGTATTTTAGATGTCTGTTAAGGTGGTCTGATTATCCCATTTCATAATTCGATATTGACTGCAGTAGGAAACTGCTATTTGTTTATTTATATTGTGCATCTCTCTTTTAATGAACTGTTTAGTAATACTTTGTTAACAAGCAAGATAATGGACCATGATTTGCTTGTCAAGTCAAAGCACAGTTAATGATTATTCAGTAGACTCAGTATATTTTTAGGTCACTTTTTGCTTTTTTTGTAAATATTTAAATGATTCAGGAATGTGTAACACTTCTTAAACATCTGTAAATGTGCAACTTTTTTGTATTTTGTTTTTGTTTTGGACAAAGATGATTACTATGTCAGATTTAGAATCTTTTTGCTTAAGTTTCTTATACACGCGTTTGACAGTTATGTATCTACTTTTTGTACAGTGAATGTGCTTAATTAATAAATCTGTAAAGTTTTTCAAATGCAAAAAGTATTCTTCAATCCTTTCTACCCATGTAGGAGCATTGATTCTGTTCCATAGCTAAAGGTGTTGAGAGCTTCACACAGAAGCAGTTTGAAAGTTTTAAAGGGGTGGTTGATTATGATTTCACTTTTTTAACTTTAGTTAGTGTGTAATGTTGCTGTTAGAGCATAAATAATATCTGCAAAGTTAGGACGCTCAAAGTTCAATGCAAAGAGAGATATTTTCTTTTAAAAAATTCTCTGTTTAAGGACTACAACAAACGGCTGGTAGGGACTACAACGGGCTTCTTCCCGGGTTAGTGACATCACTAACCCTAAAATTTACATAAACCCCGCCCCCCGAGAACACGCAATGTTCTTGCACAAACGCAACAGCATGTCATAAAAGCAAGATGACAACGTAAGTTATAACCATAAACTAAACTATACCTGTTCTATCTTCATGCAGCATATATTCTCAGGCTCTGTAGACATATTACAACAGTTCCCACACGAGCGATTTATAGATTATCATAAAAGAATATGCTAATCAATGAGTTTAAGACATCAGCTACATAAATTCATCAGTTACCATTCAGAAACGTCCTGTTGCATTCTACATGTTGTCACTTCTTCTTGAGTCTCTCCATCATTGTCCGACTTCGGTTTGAACATAAAAGGCTGAACATTTTCCGACATTTTCAGTGAGTCTGCGTGAGGTAATTGGCGCTGGTAAGCTAACAGGAGCTCTTGAAATTCCGCCCTCTTCTTGAGAGCAGCAGCTCATTTGCATTTAAAAGGACACACAAAAACGGAGCATTTTTGCTCACCCTCAAAAAGTGACCAATTTAACATGCTATAAAAAATTATCTGTGGGGTATTTGAGCTAAAACACTCTGGGGACATCAGAGACTTATTTTACATCTTGTAAAAGTGGCATTATATGACCCCTTTAAAACCGGGTGAGGTCTAGTAGCCTATGTATTATCACATAGGCTACTAGACTCTAAAACATATACATAAACGCATATACTCTAAAAGCATATTAAGGCCACTGAACTTTCACAGGACATGTATTACGGTAGGCTACATGTCCACTGGCCTCACGGAAGTGCAGTCCTGCAAAGCCTTGGTCATGATAAATTGATAAGCAATGGTGATTTTCATACCAGGACTCTACTGAAAAAAAAAAAAATCACTCAATTAATCAACCCTCAAAGTGAATGCTGCATTCTCTTCAATATTTAGTGTTACAATGACTGAGTGAGGAGCAGAGGTGGAAGTAACGAATTACAACTACTCACGTTACTGTAATTAAGTAGTTTTTTCGGGTTTTTGTACTTTTTTGAGTACACGTTTTAATCTGTAATTTTACTTGTACTTAAATACAAATTAAGCAAAGTAATCTACTTCGCTACTTGTAAAATCACATTCCGTTACTGAGTACGCCAACAATTTGAATTAATATTGAAACCTTTGACCAGCATATCGGTAGCCAATAAAGTTATCCGATCGTAAACGGACCAATGAAAACCCTGATATTTTACCAGCAGCGCGTTCTCATTCTCTCATCTCCACAACAGCGAGTTTGACACACACCCGTCGCCTCCTGCTGTCACTCGTTTCAGTTACAGCGCAGGATTGCAGGTATTGCGCATAATTTTACCCACAAATGTCGAGAGCGCATTATTGTAACGCGAGAGCACAGTCATGTAATGGCAGAAAACGACGCGAGCTCTCAATATAAAATTGAACTGCGCGCTCTGTGTAGTGTGCAATCGCGAATCTCTCCGTGCTCTTAAATTAAACGTTGTCAAAAGTTATCAAACAATCAGAATAGACCTCCATGCCTGACCAATGAAAATGCTACAGGAAATCTTATTGGCTATAAGTGAAATGCACCAGAAAGTCTCTCAACAATCAAAGGTGGATCTTTTATTTCTTTACAATCTAAATGTATGTTTCAGAATGGGGCATTTGTATGATTTGTACATATAAATAATCTAGTCTGTCTAACTGCATCACTACATTGTACAGACATTACAGGTCAAACCATTCTGATGTTCTTTTTATCTAAATAAACAACATATTAAATGGCTCTTAAAGGGTTATTTCACCCAAAAATGAAAATTCTGTCATTAATTACACACCTTCATGTCGTCCCAAACCCGAAAGACCATCGTTCATCTTCAGAACACAAATGAAGATATTTTTGATGAAATCCTAGAGCTTTTTGACCCCAGACGTAATTGCAACTTTTGCAGGCCCAGAAAAATAGTAAAGACATCGTTAAAATACTCCATGTGACTACAGTGGTTCAACCTTAATGTTATAAAGCGACCAGAATACTTTTTGTGTGCAAAAAACAAAAATAACAACTTATTCAACAATTTTTTCTCTCTGTGTCACTCTCTGACGCTGTTCATGTGAGCTCCACGACACATGCGTGTGATGCTGACGCAGAATCCGGCCAATAATGAGCCGACGTTCTGACGTAGAACCTGGAAGTGCTGCACTGTGTTTACTACGTCAACAGTGTCAGAGACTGACATGGAAGAGAAGAAATTGTTGAATAAAGTGGGGTTTTTTTGTTTATTTTGTGCACAAAAACTATTCTTGTTGCTTCATACCATTAAAGTTGAACCACTGTAGTCACATGACTGTTTTAACAATGTCTTTACTACCTTTCTGGGCCATAAAAAGTGGTAATAAAGTTGCAGTCTATGGAGGGTCAGAAAGTGCTCAGATTTCATCAAAAAGATCTTAATTTGTGTTCTGAAGATGAACGAAGGTCTTAGGAGTTTGAAACAACATGAGAGTGAGTAATTAATGACAGAATTTACATTTTTGGGTGAACTAACCCTTTAAGATACACGGCATATAAAAAATCAGTGTTGTTATATTTCATATACCTCAACTGAATTGAGGTAATTTGTTTTATTTGTTCTTATTTTATTACTGGCTGTTTACTTGTCTTTTTTGTAAATTCAATTCAGTTTGAAATCAAGCTTTCTTGTGCTGCATGTGAGCTATTGCAACAAAGTTACCCTATTGTAAAGACACAAATACACAGAGTGAGCAAATATTTAAGTGAGATTATTGTAATGGTAATTGATCAATGTTATTGGTATTTAAAATGATACTGAATATTGATCATTTTCAAGGTATTGTATTGAAGTTAGAAATTCCAGTATTGTGACCACTAATTCATGCGCTTCATGAATAAGGTGAAAGTGCTTTGTTGAAAGTAGCTATTTTCTACTGATTGATTGAATATTGTTTGGTAATTCATTAAATATCGCCGGCTAAAAAGTAATTTGTAATTTGTGTAGTTTTTGAGAAGAGTAATTTTGTACTTTTACTTGAGTACTTTTCTGACACCAGTACTTTTACTTTTTACAAATTTTCAGTACTCTTTTCACCACTGGTGAGGAGCAGGTTTGTTAGGTAGGTGATTGGCTCACATTTGGTTCAATAACTGTGGGTTTCCCCTTGTTGGTGCTTTCACTTTTCTCTTATGTACAAGCTGTTATTTATACTGCAACAAAATTGGATCCCTATTTCAGCAGATGACATTATTCAGAATAAATTCTGCTTTCACTTTCTCATTGATGACGAGACAGTGTTGACTTAGATTTAGGAGCAGATTTCATTGTGTAGGTATTTTTGGGGTGTGTTTGTTTTGGTGCTTACAGATATCAGCAGCATTTACCAGAAATCGCTTTACTGCAGTCTACTGCACATTTAACTGTCCTGAAAGTACCGCTTGATTCTGTCTCAAGTTACTGCGGGTTTCCCTTGTCACGGGTTTTACATTTCATATTTTGTATCCTAAACGTTTGTGCCCACATTTTAGCAGCAGATGGCATTGACTACTCAAAGTGAATGCATCTTTTACTTTCAGTATTCACTGTTGATGACAGCTTTGAGTGAGGCCAGATTTACAGGTGCTGGTCATATAATTAGAATATCATCAAAAAGTTGATTTATTTAACTAATTCCATTCAAAAAGTGAAATTTGTATATTATATTCATTCATTACACACAGACTGATATATTTCAAATGTTTATTTCTTTTAATTTTGATGATTATAACTGACAACTAAGGAAAATCCCAAATTCAGTATCTCAGAAAATTAGAATATTGTGAAAAGGTTCAATATTGAAGACACCTGGTGCCACACTCTAATCAGCTAATTAACTCAAAACACCTGCAAAGGCCTTTAAATGGTCTCTCAGTCTAGTTCTGTAGGCTACACAATCATGGGGAAGACTGCTGACTTGACAGTTGTCCAAAAGACGATCATTGACACCTTGCACAAGGAGGGCAAGACACAAAAGGTCATTGCAAAAGAGCCTGGCCGTTCACAGAGCTCTGTGTCCAAGCACATTAATAGAGAGGCGAAGGGAAGGAAAAGATGTGGTAGAAAAAAGTGTACAAGCAATAGGGATAACCGCACCCTGGAGAGGATTGTGAAACAAAACCCATTCAAAAATGTGGGGGAGATTCACAAAGAGTGGACTGCAGCTGGAGTCAGTGCTTCAAGAACCACTACGCACAGACGTATGCAAGACATGGGTTTCAGCTGTCGCATTCCTTGTGTCAAGCCACTCTTGAACAACAGACAGCGTCAGAAGCGTCTCGCCTGGGCTAAAGACAAAAAGGACTGGACTGTTGCTGAGTGGTCCAAAGTTATGTTCTCTGATGAAAGTAAATTTTGCATTTCCTTTGGAAATCAGGGTCCCAGAGTCTGGAGGAAGAGAGGAGAGGCACACAATCCACGTTGCTTGAGGTTCAGTGTAAAGTTTCCACAGTCAGTGATGGTTTGGGGTGCCATGTCATCTGCTGGTGTTGGTCCACTGTGTTTTCTGAGGTCCAAGGTCAACGCAGCCGTATACCAGGAAGTTTTAGAGCACTTCATGCTTCCTGCTGCTGACCAACTTTATGGAGATGCAGATTTCATTTTCCAACAGGACTTGGCACCTGCACACAGTGCCAAAGCTACCAGTACCTGGTTTAAGGACCATGGTATCCCTGTTCTTAATTGGCCAGCAAACTCGCCTGACCTTAACCCCATAGAAAATCTATGGGGTATTGTGAAGAGGAAGATGCGATATGCCAGACCCAACAATGCAGAAGAGCTGAAGGCCACTATCAGAGCAACCTGGGCTCTTATAACACCTGAGCAGTGCCACAGACTGATCGACTCCATGCCACGCCACATTGCTGCAGTAATTCAGGCAAAAGGAGCCCCAACTAAGTATTGAGTGCTGTACATGCTCATACTTTTTATGTTCATACTTTTCAGTTGGCCAAGATTTCTAAAAATCCTTTCTTTGTATTGGTCTTAAGTAATATTCTAATTTTCTGAGATACTGAATTTGGGATTTTCCTTAGTTGTCAGTTATAATCATCAAAATTAAAAGAAATAAACATTTGAAATATATCAGTCTGTGTGTAATGAATGAATATAATATACAAGTTTCACTTTTTGAATGGAATTAGCGAAATAAATCATTCTAATGATGATATTCTAATTATATGACCAGCACCTGTATTATTTGTGCTTTCTAGTCTGTGGATTTTCCCTTGCTGGGGTTTTCACTTTTCTTTTCCCCAAACACATATGCTGTCATTTATGCTTCTACATGCAACGAGTTTGTGTCCCATTTCAGCAGCTTTCTCATTGACGACTTGAAGTGAGAAGCAGGTTTATAATTAGGTAGGTAACAGCTTTTGGATTTTTTTTTTTTCTTCTCTTAAACTTCTACTGAACAAAGACACAAAGTTGTTTCAAGCTCTTTTTTTTTTATGTCAATGCACCATTATATAACCCTACTGATCCTAACGGTAAGTCCTAAAGCAGATTTAGGATAGTAGGCTAAACTACGGAGGCGAAAGCGATTTCGATAGCGTTTTTTTTTTTTGGCTTAGAAATGCTGCCATATAACTTACTTTAAATGGGGTCTTAAAATATATAATCGCACAGGATCAGCTATTATTAACTATATAACTATTTCTCATGGGTCAAAATGTGTGTAAGTTGTCAATTTTGTATGTTAAACGTTTAAATATAACGTAATGTATTTTTGAAGATATTTTGTGTATTTCTTAGCAGTTCACTGAGGCCCCCAAGTGGACAACGTATCGCTGGTTGAGAACACCACTGCTGTAAAGGGGGAGCTTGTCCACGTGGGGGAGACTGTGAGCAGCTTATGATCGACAACTCCAGTCTTCTCACTCGCACTAGACTCATTAACGCTGGAGCAGACGCGCAGCTGACATCTATTGTACTTATCTCATTTTCCCAACCCGACACTATACGTGAGTATGCTTTCAGAACTTTCAGAACTTGACATCTTTTCAATTGTTTTAATAACACAATGAGTTTTAATGTGTTTGTGCCATGTATAGTAGATTTTCTGTCAGTAGTTTGTGTATTACTACAGTAATAGTGAACGGAGTTAACAAAACTCGACCGTTCAATTGTTTTGTCATAACTCTATTTCAGGTTTTCTAGTTTGGATTTAATTATTTTCTGTTCACAGTTTACTTCTATAAAACATTATAAAAAGATGTCAAGGGTTGCTTCTCCCACCTATTATCAAGATTTCGCTTTCACTTTATAATAATTTGATCCTTCTGGGAAGAGTTGTTATCAGTCAAGATAAAGTAGTAATGTATTCTTCATAGTCCTCAATTTTTTGTCTGTGTTATTTTTGTTCAGGGTTTGTAAAAAGCCCGTTTCCCCCTCCTGCACAAAGTCTGCATTTTTCCACTTTATTAGTCTTTTTAGGGATATATATATTTCTGAGTGAGGATGTTTAATGCACTAGTTATGAACTGTAATATGAGATCTATCGTATGTAGGTCAGGTCGGTTTACAACTGTAAGTGATTTGGCACGTCAAATTTTTTTTTTTTTTTTTCTCCTGTTTGGAGGCTAATAGGAATTTGTTTGAGTCTGTGTCTTTGCTTACAAATTAGGTACTTGTAAGATGTTGATGGCTGGATTAAGTTGAACTAGCCTAAGTTACAAAATAATGCATTCATAGTCTCAGGAACAAGTTATACTTAAAATACTTTACTGATTAATTTGTACAGTAGCTCAAGTTCGATTTTTAGTCTTTTTGTGTACAAGCAAAGTGTGTGCATCCATTACGTTTTTTTCATTTTACTATTATTTTGAATTAGCTGATTGCAAACATACCAATAGGAAAGAAAAATCACAATTGAGATCTTTTTACTATCTCAGTTGTATCTCCTAGACAACAATGAGAATATATGGAGCTCAAATGAAGACTTATTCTCAGCATTTGCACACATTCTATTCAAATCTGGTAAATTAAAACATTTTGCATCAAATTTTCCTGAAACCAAATGATCTGGGCTGATCGAAGTTGATCGTAGAACAATTGCCACCAGTGGTCTCTACGATCAACTTAGGCTTACGATGCTTTTGGGAAACACAGCTCTGGTCTGTGATATCCACATTATTTTTTATCGCGCTATGGTCTTACTGTATGTCAACGTTGGTCTCATTTGAGTCTACTTTAATTTCTCAGAATTGTAGGACAAGCATCTGAGACAGCTGAGTTAAGTTGATACAATAAAACAAAACGAATCTGAGCTTTGCGAGAGTAAACTCTAAACAATAACACCTTCTTTTGAGTAAACTCTTCTAGTTTGCCTGCATTCCATTGATAGCTGATGTTTCCGACTGAAACATCTGTCCCTCCCTGTTGCTTTTTTAAACCATAGTCATCATTAATCATAAAACTTTTAATTACTTCTCTGGGCCATTTTAGTACGTACTTTTAGTACCCACTTTAACATGACTGGTGGCATCAAGCTGGTCTTTGTGTTCAGGTGGAGAGAGATTAACCGTCCTAATGAATGTACGCCTTGTTTCTGGCTGAAGTAACTGTGGAGAGACAAGGCCATTGGCCCCTTTGGGCTTCCCCTTATTTGGGGTTTCACTTTTCTTTTTTCCGCATGCTGTGAGGACTGTGAGACTGTTTAGTCTCTCAAGAAGGGGGACTATGTGCAGCCCTTTATGCCAGCCCACATCATGGTTGCAGTAGCAACCTGTTTGGCATGTGCAAGTTTAAATGAAGTTTCAGTGGAAATGACAAAGCCTGTAAAGACTTCAGATAGGGCTTGAATCATCAGCTTTAGGCTTCATTTTGTTGCCTAGTCACTTGCAAGTAAGCTCAGTCACATTATATAAAGCACACTTGCTCAATCAGCAGCGATGTTTGTGCCTTTCTTAATAGATTCCATAACAGTTTGGATGTTAAAGTTGCCACCTCTGTAAGGATGTCATCGGTTTGGTGGTAACTTTAAGGCTACAGTGGGCTCTTGAGTGTGTGGAGTTTCTCCTTTTGTTCGATCTGAAAAGCGTGGCTGAAAGCTGCCATTGTCGTGGTGGGAAATCAAAGCTGGTCCTGTCTCTGTGGGTGTGGGGGAGGGTGATTGGGGAGCGGGGTGTGAACTAGACTAGAGCCTCAGTGTACACTGGGTAGATGAGCTGAATGCTGATGAACTTCAGAATGAGGGCTGAGCCTGCCTCTCTGCAAAGGATACTTACTCAGAGTGGCTGTACTCATTTTGCAAGCATTGCATTGCTTTTAAGGTTGTGATTTAAGGTTATTTTGCCATGACAGAGATAAGATAAACTTCTACTGATAAATAGTTCCTGTTAATATATATGGTCAGATTTCTCCCTGTGGTAGTGTGCTGGCCTGATTCACATTTGATTTTAGTGCATTGTGACACACTTTTTATCTGTCTGACTGAGTTGGATAAGTTACATGTGTGTTGGCATAATAGCACTGTGACCTTCATATGTGGTACATCAGCTCAATGCTGACCCTGCTCAGAAGCACAACAGTAGTCTTATCAAGGCTGAATTTGTTTACAGCCTCTTTTTGTTTATGTCTCGTATAAGACGTGGTGTACAGACATTATGAAATTCACGTAAGGTAAAAATAAGGCCTTGTTCCACTCTGCAGAATGAGGAGGAATTGCAGGTAATTTGATTCCATGGACTTTGTCGCACGGGACATATCAGCGTCTGAAAAAAACATTACAATCTCTCCCATGGTGGAAAAATATAAGAGATTTTTAATTGAGCTGGTTGGCCTCAACTCAGCAGCACTGCGATTCCTGTCATCAAAGCTAAATTGAAGCAAGCAAGTTGATCAATTGTTCAAATTTATTCCAGGTTATTCCTCACAAGGTTAGTTACTCAGGAACTGATTAAAAACTATAGGTTCATGTAAGTTTGCTTATGAATTTTTTTCCCCTGTAACATAACCTTTTAAATAGAAAAAAACACTCTAAAGACAGATATTGGTTTATGGGATATTTTAGCTTTTTGGTCCAATTTTTTTCTCTTTTAGACACTTTTACCATTGTATTTGAGTGTATTTATATATATTTAAACACACACACACTTTGGGGTCAGTAAGATATTTAGTTTTTTTAAAAGAAGTCTCTTATGCTCACCAAGGCTTCATGTATTTGATCAAATATACAGTAAAAACAGTTCATTTAAAATAATAATATAATTTAAAATAATTGTTTGCTCTGTTAACATATTTAAAAATGTAATTTATTCCTGTGATGGCAAAGCTGAATTTTCAGCATCATTACTCCAGTCTTCAGTGTCACATGATCCTTCAGAAATCATTCAAATATGCTGATTTGGTGCTTGAGAAACATTTCTGATTATTATCAATGTTGAAAACAGTTGTGCAGCTTAATTTTATTTTTTTCAGGATTCTTTGATGGAAAGAAAGTTCAAAAGAACAACATTTACTTGTAATATAAATCTTTTTTTTTAACATTATAAAAGTCTTTACTTTAATACTGAATAAAATTATGAATTTATTTAAAAGAAAAAGCATAAAACACTAACCATAAAATGCTCTGCTGCTTATATATTGACACTCCCAGTCAAAGGTGATGTTCAGTGGTTTAATTTACATCACTGTAAAACATTTAGCAAGGGTTGAAGTGGTTCTTCAGTTGTAGTATCTTTGACTGAGTGGGATGAAAGTCCATCCATTCATCTCCACTGTAAGAAAGCTTTGAATGAGCTCTTGTGTTTATCTATAAATGGCTCCAGCAATACTGTTGGTCTGATCGGCTTTGTGTTGTTGCTCTATATCTGCTTATCATTACTCACAATTCTTTTGCCCTCTTTGAGGTCATTGGACCAGAAGTGTGCCATGCAGCACACCAACAGGCCCACAAATAGCATGAGAAGCCTGTATAATACTAACCTATTAATGATAACCAGAATGTGGGTCATCATCAAAAAAGTGTGGCAACTGCCATCACGCAGTCAGTCCAGAGGAGAGTATTGACCTATCCTGTGGAATTTAGTTCTGTGTACTCCATAGATTGATCTGATGATGACAGCATGCTGTGTCTGAAAGCAAGGGGATGCAGTATTGAATATTTAAACTCTAGTAAATGTATAGCAAACTGTGTGCATGATGAAAGTGTACGTTTGCATTCTATTTTATAATTAGCTCACATCGCTTATCCTGCAAAAATAAAAGTTATTGTAATCCTTGCAGCAATCTGTTGATCTGTTATGTTCTTTTGCTCATTTGCCATTTCTCTTAATCTGTGGCATGCATCATATAAACTGGTCCTTAATTTACTTCTGTTTCCCTGTTTTGGGTATTTACAGGTCAGCAAAATGGGGAAAGGATGCATCACTGCCACCAAGTACTTCCTGTTTCTCTTCAACTTAATCTTCTTTGTAAGTCTCACTTTCTAGTATTTAAAGAACAAGTGAAAGTTCAGTTAGTTGAATCATTTGAATTAGTCAACTGCTTTGTGCTTTCTTATTGTTCCTTGATTAGAACTAATTATAGAATGTTAGCATTAGATTTAACACTTTATAATAATTTGTTAACATTATTTAATGCATTATGTATTATGAACTAACAATGAACTGCCCTTTTTTTTTTTTTTTTTTTTTTTTTTTTTTTTTTTTTTACAAGCATTAGGTTAATGTTAATTTATAAATATACTATTGTTCACTTGTTAGTTTCTAAAACACTAATATGTAAAAATTAGTAAAAATACTTCATAATACCTAACAAAAGTAATGAAATTGAACCTTATTATTACATGTTACTGTATTAGGTATGGGTAGGTTTTCCAAATGTTCTAAAGGACAGCTTTTCCCCAGCCTGTTTCTTTTTATAAATTATGCTTTTTAGATCACTCATAGCTGATGTCCCAGTTTTCTTAACATTAGTTTAACACTGACATTCACTGAACCTGTGATATCTTTAACTGTAATATAAATAAGTCATTACTGTTTAAGGCCTTCCAGTTCATGGAAAAAGCCACATGTTTATTAGTTGTAGGTGCATCATAGCAGTCTTGAATCTCTGTGTCGCAGGAATGCACTCTAGTTAACATCCAGATGAAGTGTTTGCCATTTGTTACCCAGACAGTTTACTCTTCTTGATCTCAGAAAGAGAAACAGCCCGTTCTCCCTTGTCATCCTTGGACTTGTTCCATGTAGGAAAAAAGAAATCTCTGATCCAAGTTTATTCTCTGCAGGCCAGGGTTCTCAGGCCTAAAGAGTACATGAAGAGTCAAATTATTAATTCTAACAATTTGGAACACAACCAGTACACTTAAATACATTTTTAAATGAGTCAAGCAAAATATGACACCAACATTAAGAGAGGAAGGTCTCAGATTGGTGGTTTTGGTGTGTTCTGATTGACAGTTGAAATATTTTCATAATTGCATTTACATGTATTCAATTATTTGTTACAATATCATTAATAAATTGCTATAAATTTTATTATTTACAAGATGCTTTTATCCAAAGTGACTTAAAAATGAGGAACATCACAAGCAATTCATTATAAGAGCCAAAGTTTTAAATATATGCTAGATTAGATTTAGTACACAGACTAGAGCAGAAATGAAATGCAGAGAAAAAGAGAAAGACAACAGGAATTTTCTTTAATTATTTTGTTTTTATATGTGACCCTGGACCACAAAACCAGTCATAAGTCGCACGGTTATATTTGTAGCAATAGCCAACAATACATTGTATGGGTCAGAATTATCAATTTTTCTTTTATGCCAAAAATCATTAGTATATTAAGTAAAGATCATGTTCCATTAAGAAATTTTGTAAATTTCCTACTGTAAATATATAAAAAAGTTATTTTTGTGAGTGGATATGCATTACTAAGGACTTCATTTGGACAACTTTAAAGGCGATTTTCTCAATATTTTGATTTTTTTTTTTGCACCCTCAAATTCCAGATTTTCAAATAGTTGTATCTCAGCCAATATTGTCCTATCCTAACAAACCATACATCAAAGCTTATTTATTCAGCTTTCAGATGATGCATAAATCTCAATTTCAAAAAATTGACCCTTATGACTGGTTTTGTGGTCCAAGGTCACATATAAATGTGATTATTTAAAAAAAAAAATATATATATATATTATTTAATATTTAAAATATATTTTTAAATATAATATAAAACGTTAAAATATTATTCTGTTATTTATAGTATTGTTTACTATTTTAATATTTTTGTCTGTTCATTTTTTTGGATTTTTTTTCATTCTATTAAAAAAAGTTTCTCATCTCAATTGTTTTCTTTGAACCCTAATGAAGATCTGTGTGCTGCAATGCATTGATATGATTATAATAAAATAGTCCATCAACAAGTGTTGCTGGATTTACCTTTGTCACTTCCTTCCATTTTCCTGTTTCCATGCACCTTATTTGTGAAGTATCACCAGAATAACTAAAGAATCTGTACGCAGAAGGGATAAACCTTGGTCAAAATCAGTTAAAACAGCATTTTGACAAATTATAATGCACCAGCATGTACCCTGGTGTTAGAAATGAGGAGAGTAGATGGAGCGCTTGTTAGCGAAGGCTGTGGTGCTGTTGAACTCCTGCAACATCCGCTGCGCTTCCCCTCCCCTCCCCTCCCCTCCAACCACTGCCACGCAGAAGCACAGCCCAATCAGTCCCAGATGTGAGCTGAGAGGAAAAGAGAAAGAGTCTGGAACCCCACAGTTAGAGATCAGGCAACAGTTCATAGCTTCCTACAGGCCAGGATTAGTGTGTTTGTTACATACTCTCACACACAAGCACACAACCTTCCTGTCTTTCAGGGAACACATTAATACTTGAGTTTCCATCTTTAGCTCTGTCCAAGAGATTTGGAGTGAACAAGTTGCAGCTTGTAAACTGAAATGTGGGGCCCCTCGTTCCCCTCCTGTCCCGCACTATATGATTGATTCTCTCGTTCTTTTTTCTTTTCTCTCTCTTCCTCTGCCCCCCGTCTTTTCTTTTTTGTCTCTCTACAGATCTTCGGAGCTACGATTATGGGATTTGGACTGTGGATCCTCCTAGACAATCAGAGCCTCATTGCAGTGTTGCGTAAGTGTCTGCATAAAATGTGTGCAACAAAGAGAAAACCATAAAATGTCATGTAGTTTAAGAAGCAGGAAAATTATGCTCCTAATAACCACAGCCGTTTTCTCTTGGATGGTTTGAAATGCGTTCACATTAATCTAAAAGGCTATTTAATTCTCCATAGGAGAGTTCCTTTGCTATTAGTTGGTTGTAGTAAAATCCAGAGGAAGTGGTGAGACGAGTTGGTCGTTGATCTTGTCTTTTTATGCTCTCATTAGTGAAGTTTTATCCCATCATACCTTTGAATGAAACCTCCTGGGCTTGTGCACCAGTGACTCAGACCCACTTTTACAGGGGCCATCTGTCTCTCGTTTTGCTCGTTTGATGATAACCGTTAGTCTCATCTTAAAGCGCATGATTGTCCATGATGGGCTCTGTATTTTTCATCACCCCTCCCCCTACACACTTCTGATCTATTTTCCATCCCAGAGGCCATTGCAGAGAGCTCCGGGTCACCGGGTCTGGGTCTTACAGACTCCGCCAAGCAGGCTGGAGCTACATGTTCACAGCTGGCTCCGGATCAGCTATTGAGTTCACTGCTCTGTGCGCGAGCCAGGCAGGGCCTGTGTGTGACATAGCATGTCTGAGGCAGTCTGCAGGTGCTCCCTTGCTGCCACACAGGGCTCTTTTAGCGGCTGCCTCATTAGCATGCATCACGTCAATGCTCAGATCAGGCCTCTCGTTGCATTAGTCATTGGAAAGAACAAATTAACACTGGTGAGCAAGTATATCCAAGGAGGGAAAAGAATGAGCCTCTATCTGCCTCTGGTCTTAATCTACAATTCATTTCAAAAGTTTGGGGTCGGTAAGATTTTCTAATGTTTTTGAAAGAAGTCTCTTACACTTACCAAGGTTGAAAAACTGTGAAATATTACAATTTAAAATAACTGTTTTCTATTTTAAAATGTAAATTATTCCTGTGATGGTACACCATTACTACAGTCTTCAGTGTCACATGATTCTTCAGAAATAATTCTAATATGCTGATTTGCTGGTCAGTAACAAAGGGTTTTTTGATTTTTATCAACAAAAAATGCACATAAATAAATGCTTGTTTTTAAAAAAATACTGATGACAAAAATATGGTGAAGAAAAAAATAACACTGCAATATATTAAAGGGTTAGTTCACCCATAAATGAAATTTCTGTCAATAATTACTCACCCTCATGTCATTCCACACCTGTAAGACGTCTTCTGAACACAAATTAAGATATTTTGATGAAATCCGAGAATTTTTTTTTAATCCTTCATTGAAAGCAACGAAATGATCACATTCAATGTCCAGAAAGTAGTAAAGACATTGTTAAAATAGTCCACGTGACTACAGTGGTTCAACCTTAATGTTATGAAGTGACAAGAATACTTTTTGTGCGCAAAACAAAACAAAAATAACTACTTTATTTAACAATTTTTCCTCTTCTCTGTCAGTCTGTTACGCAGTTGGAGTTTCCGTGTTTACGTCCGAACACCGGTTCATTATTGGCTGGCTCCTTTGTCAGCATCACACACATAACTCGTGCCGCTCACGTGAACAGGCGTCGGCCAGTACTGAGCCAGCCACTTTATTCCACAAATTCGTCTCTCCCCTGTCATTCTGCTATGCTATTTTCGTTGCAATATTTTAACAATGGTTTTACTACTATTCTTGACATTGAATGTGGTAATTTCGTAGATAAGAAATTATAGAGGATAAAAAAAACCTCGCGGATTTCACCAAAAATATCTTAATTTGTGTTCCGAAGATGAACGAAGGTCTTACGGGTGTGGAACGACATGAGGGTGCGTAATTAATGACAGAAACTTCATTTTTGGGTGAACTAACCCTCTAATAGTACACTGGCAATGTTTTGAAAAGGAAAAATTGGAATGTTGAATAAATGTTTTAAAAAAATCCTTTTATAATACATCAGTAATGTTGTGGATTGACTTGCTTGTGGTGTAAGCTGAAATGGAACAGTGAATGTATACTGGTTTAAATTAATATAAAATGCTTAAATCTTTACCTTAATTTTGCTTTTTCTCATCAACTAAAATTAGAGGTCATTTTAGTCCACAAGAAAAGACTGTGTGAAAATGAACAATGCTCAAAGCACATTGACAGCCCCCAAATATACAAAATGATTACAGTAGTTGACTTGGGAAAGGTTTTCAGAGGTTGTCTTGTAAAATGTAGTGTGCCTGACCTGAGACTTGAACTCAGTCTGAGTGGCTGTGCTATAAAACGTTTTTTGTTTGACTGATTGTTCAGAGCAGAAAACTGATTTTAGGAAAGCCCAGGCTCACGCCATAGCATGATACCAACAGCAGTGAATCTGTCAACCTTTCGAACCCCCCCTTTTTACGTCATAATTCATCTGACAGACACATTCCTGCAGTGCACAGCGGGCGCTGGGTGTTTGTTGGGACTCCTAGCCATGCATGTAACAGTGAACCCTTTTACCCATCGGGAAAAAAAAAGGGGTTTCTGACCATCATTGTTTTTCTAATCCAGATGCCAGTGGCCTTCACTGGCTCACTGATCCCTAGAGGATTTTCCTGTTTCCGTTAGACACCATTAGGCACTTCAACAGCATAGGGTGGTTTGAGATTTACAGTACTGAAGTTAGAAAGGCCCACACATTTGAAGCTGAAGTGCAGACAAACATGTTTAATGCTTTATTTGTAATGTCAATGCCCATTCTTGGGGTTTGGGAATTGGATGGAATAATTGAAACAGAATCGTTGTGTTCATTGCAACTGGTTTCCTCAGCCAAATGCTTTGAACTTGGTTTCTGCTGAGCACAGTGGTCAAACTTACAAAGGCATCTGCTTTGTTAAAGGAAAAAGTTCTTGTTCTTTATTCTGCTATTGTTTGTGGGATTGTTATGGTGACAGAGAATTTTGATAATATTTACCACATGGCACAAAAGAGCCTTGTCTCGCTGTTTCCAATTTAAAACAATGCCATTTAAAAAAAAAAAAAAAAAAAATTGCATTAACAGCTGTTTGCCAATAGTTAAGTCAAAGATTTCAGAACAACCAACTGCTGTGAATCTTGTGAGAATTTCTTCTCAAAGAACAGAATGGGCTGAAATGAATTCCAATTGAGGTAACTCACTCCACATTGTTCCTTAGGTTGCTAAATTTGTTTGCTTACTTGCAACTAATTGCAATCCGCTGGTTCACAGTTTCCAGCTCCTAGGTTTCCCAGTATCCAGTTCTCTCTTAATCATTAATTATTAAATAGCCTAAATTATGTAAGATGTAGATTATGCCTTCTCAACCGTGTGAAACGATGAACTCATTCTGTTATTTGTGCTTTGAGGCATGCTGCAATCATCAGGGTTGAGCTGGTCATCTCATCTAGTAAGTGCTTGGTTTTGTAATGATGATTACATCAGGTCACATGATAGGCCATTGTATCCTCTGCACCCACAGTCACACAGCGCTCTGCTCTACACTGTGGTATTGTTTGTAAGGCTGTCTGTGGTAATGTTGTTTTTGCTGGGGAGCCACTGAGGTATTTTGAGGCTGGATGATATGACTGAGGCTTTTCAGTATGGCGTTCTGACAATACACATGAAAACCTGACTGAAGCAGGACCAGAACGCAGTTGGAGAATGTGCTGCTGCTTTTCAGTATCGCCTGGTACTATAGGCCGTCCCGACCTGGTCAGGATTGCAAGGAAGACCTGCCAAACCCATCTCGACATTACACAATGCATATTCATGAGGACAACCCGAGACTGTATTTACTGGCTTGGAGTATTTGAGACCAAAATTAGTTTGTGACGTGCAATCTAAACAGCAGTAGTGCATTTCATTAGGAAGAGCTGAAGTGGTCGCACTAAATGAAACATCAACAAACCATATAAAACGTGTTGATAACACTTTACCATAAGGTTTAATAAGGTTCTTGGTTAATGCTTATATATGAATATATTATTCATCATAAATTTTTGTTACTTTGTACAACTTGAAATGTTAAACTACCCTTCAAAAGATTAGGGTGGCTAAGATTTTTTTTTTTTAATGTTTTTGAAAAGTTTCTTATGCTCACCAAGGGCTGATTTATTTGATCTTAATTACAGACAGAACAGTAATATTGAGAACTACCGTTGCAATTTGAAGAAAAAAAAAAATCAAATATATTTTAAAATGTAATTTATTCATGTGTTAGCGAAGCTGAATTTTCAGCATCATTACTCCAGTCTTCAGTGTCACATGATCCTTCAGAAATCATTCTGATTTGCTGCTCAAGAAACATTTCTTATTATTAATGTTGAAAACATAAGTATTAAAAATAAACATAAGTATTTTTGTGGAAAGGTGATACTTTTTTTTAGGATTCTTTGATGAATAGAAAGTTCAAAAGAACAGCATTTATTTTAAATAGATTATTTTGTAAGACTGTAAAATCTTAACTTTTCATCAATTAAATCTGTCTTTGCTGAATAAAAGTACTTTTCTTTAAAAAAAAAAAAAAAAAAAAAAACTTGTACTGACCCCAGGCTGCTTAATATGTAGAAATTAGCATGAATAACGATCAATAAATGCTGTAAAAGTATTTTTCATTGCTATTTCATGTTAACTTTTGCATTAAACAATGTTATTTAGAAAAAGTGTAGAGTTAAGTGTAGAAAATAAGGACTGTTTACCGAGTCACTGCTCATCAACACAATTATGAAATGATTAGTTTGTAACCAGGATTGTGTTTGTATTTCTCACTAACAGAGGATTCATCCACGGTCCTGAAGATGGTCTCTTATATTCTGATTGGTGTGGGCTCATTCTCCATGGTTCTAGGATTTCTGGGCTGTCTGGGGGCCATCTATGAGATCCGCTGTTTGCTCGGATTGGTAAGACACAAAAATGAACCAGCACTAAATGTTCATCACTGTTTACACTCTATCCTCTATGCTTTTTTTGTAAGTCATGTTTTTTTAAATTATTTTTTTTATGTAAACTCAGTGGAACTTCTGCTATTGTGGAAATTTGCTGTGCTGAGCAGTTTCATGTCACACAACCCGAGTAGACTGGCCAGAAGCAGCTGTTGCGTTTCTGTTGCACATGTGCAGTACAGAAGTACTGCACGCAAGTCTGACGTATGTGACCCTGGACCACAAAACCAGTCATAAAGGTTATTTTTGAAATTGAGATTTACACATCATCTGAATAAATAAGCTTTCCATTGATTTATGGTTTGTTAGGATAGGACAATATTTGGCTGAGACACAACTGTTTGAAAATCTGGAATCTGAGGCTGCAAAAAAATCAAAATATTGAGAAAATCGCTTTTAAAGTCCAAATGAAGTCCTTAGCAATGCATATCCACTCACAATTTTTTTTTTTTTTTTTTGATATATTTATGGTAGGAAATTTACAGAATATCTTTATGGAACATGATCTTTAGTTAATATCCTAATGATTTTTGGCATAAAAGAAAAATCGATAATTTTGACCCATACAATGTATTGTTGGCTATTGCTACAAATACAATACCCGTGCGACTGATGACTGGTTTTGTGGTCCAGGGTCACATATGCGGTGGGGTCACACATGGATCTGTGATATCTTTTTCTTTCTCTACAGTACTTCACCTCTCTATTGCTCATCCTCCTTGGTCAAGTGGCTGCTGCCATTCTCATCTATGTCCAGCGTGACTCGGTGAGTTAGTGAACGCCCTAATGCGGCTGCCGTAAAGGGATAGCTCACGCAAAAATGAAAATTCTGTCATCATTTACTCACCCTCATGTCATTCCAAACCTGTATGACAATATTTCTTCTTTGGAATGGAAAAGACGACATTTTGAAGAATGTTGGTAACCAAATAGTTTTGGTAAATACCTTCTTTTGTGTTCCACAGAAGAAAAGTCATACAGGTTGTGAGCAATACAAGGGCGAGTAAATGATGATAGAATTTTCATTTTTGGGTGATCTCTTAAAGCCTGGCGTCAAAATGTTTTTGGAGTGCAAGACACTTATGGCTTGCATGTGCAGTCCAGTTAAAACACTTGAGGCCAAAATTCCATGTGTTCTATTTGCCAGCTAGTTTTCATTGTGAAGGTTTTGTTTAGATTTTCTGGAACAGCTGGAAAAGAGGTCAAGAGAATCAGTGGCTGAAAATGAAAAGATAGCGCCCCCTATCGCACATACCAAAAATACACTTAGAGTCTTTGCAGGGCATTTGAGGATCGCTGTTGTTGAACAGACCTTCACCATGATGACCCATGATGTGGGTCACATGATGTGGATAAATGAAGAGTTGACCACACACAAACACTTCTGTACACTCCACCTAGGTCAGCCAGCAGCAAGTGTCTCTGAAGACACTGTAGGAAGCATCTGAGCAGGATATGCAGTAAATCATAAAGTATTTGGAGCAGGTAGATGATAGACATTGTC
The DNA here is from genome assembly GCA_039654765.1 of Mylopharyngodon piceus. Classification (NCBI taxonomy): domain Eukaryota; kingdom Metazoa; phylum Chordata; class Actinopteri; order Cypriniformes; family Xenocyprididae; genus Mylopharyngodon; species Mylopharyngodon piceus. Next base: position 31,821,162 of record CM077442.1, on the reverse strand, counting down.
GTTTTTTTGCTTATCTTTTATTTTGGACATAATTTCAAACCGGTTTGGAGGCTAGATGAGCATACAGCATACAGGAGATTTGCTTCCAATACAAATGCAACACGTGCTTTTCTCATGGCAAAAGGAGACTCTGTTCCATTTTAGTAGATTAGTAACTTTTTCCTCAGTCAGCAATGTGAATTTCATGTCATACCTAGGGCTAGAAAAATAAACCACCGACCCTTTTAACTTTCATTGCAGTTGAGGAAGGAGACACATGAAATTGTGTACCAAGTCGTGGCAAACTACTCCGGACAGAACAAAACCGCAGAGCAGGCCTGGGACTACCTCCAGAGAACAGTGAGTTGAGAATGGCCGAAGCTCATGTGTTGTCTTTAATTCAAGCTTGAGATGTGTATCAAATGTCATTTGAATGTATTGCAATGAAAAACTCCCGGTTTCTGTGGGAGGTTAATTCTCTGGAATGTAGAAATGCTTGTTGGGTTGACTGAGTTTAACCTTTCACAACATTATGACAGTTCACTGTTCATTTTCTTGTATGATGGAGATTTTAGAGGGTTGAATAATCCTGGTTTATCGTAAAGCCAACATTATAAAATGCTTAATGCGCTGTCGTTTCTTGTTTGTGTGTCTCAGATGCAGTGTTGTGGCTGGCTTGGAAGTGAGGACTGGAAAGCAAACCCTGTGATAAAGAACAGTTCACTTGATTTGTACTCATGCTCCTGCCACAATGCTTCCCTCCCGCCATTTAATGTTGCAGATAGCGGCTTCTGTCAGGCCTCATCTAGTGACTTGCCCATCTATGAGACGGTATGGGAAATTTTGGTTATCCATTAGTTATTTTTGCATGCTAAGTGAATCTCTCCATGTCTCCCTATTTTTTAATGTAATTCTGTGTTGTTAAAAGGAATAGTCCACCCCAAAATGAAATGTGGTTCCAAAGCTGTATGACTTACTTTCTTCTGTGGGAAAACAACAGACAATATTTTGAAGAATGTTGGTAACCAGTTTCGGGCCCAGTGACATTCTTCAAAATATCTTCATTTGTGTTCCACAGAAGAACTTAAGTCATACAGGTATGGAACTACATGAGGGTGAGTAAATGATGACAGGATTTTCGTTTTTGGGTGGACTATCCCTTTAAGGTTGTTTAAAATGGTACATAAATAGATATACTTTTGCTAAACACTAAGGGCAAAGTCATTACATATGCCTGGGAGGGTTAATGGCTAACCCATTGCATCTCAAGATACCTGTTTCTTTCATAATTTTTATTAATTTTGAGGCGGATGATTTTAATAACAAGTCTAGTTCAGGTGAATAATGTCATGAGTCATGACAGGGTGTTTTTCTGTCTTCATCAGGGCTGCCTGGATAATGTGGGGAGCTGGCTCTTCACAAATTATGCCATTATTTTAGGAATCTGCCTTGGTGTGGCTGTCATTGAGGTATGTTGTATGTCCTCCAGACGGCATGAACAATACACCTTTGTATTACTAAGAAACGGTGGGGTGTTTATTATCAATGAAGGTTTTTTTAGGCTACATTGTGCAATGAAATGTAACATGACAATTTTCTGTTGAACAGATTACACATTTCCATTTTGATCTCAGTGTAGTGCCTTTTTTTCCACCCTACAGCTCCTTGGTATGATACTTTCTATGGGCCTTTGCAAGAGTGTACACCAAGAAGAGTACACCAAAGTGCCAAAGTACTGAGGAGGAAAAACGGACACTCGCACACAAATGTATTCAGTCCTTTCTTATTTACTTGGAACAACAGATCTCCCTCTTTTTCTACAGTATATTCATTGTTTTCAAAAGATAAACTTTAGGGTTGTTTTTAGTCATGAGATTTCACTCTTTGTCAGTAACACTATCCCCTGTGATATATAATCAAATCTTTTTAGTCCAGTTTGAATAGCCCATTGTATGACAGTCTGAAGTGTATAACATGAAAGCTGCCCACATAATTTAATGAAAAGCGTATGACGAGTCCTGGTGCCCCTCAATTGTCTATTTATACAACAACACTCTTTAACACCCAGGCTGGTCTACAACGTATTTGCTTTGATATTTCTTTATTGTAGTGGCTCAAAGTATGAGTTAACAGCCTATTAAACTTCGGTTTATGCTTTATAGACAACGGAAAAACCACAAAGGCCTGCTTTTGTTGAAACAAGGGACTTTACTTTAGATATTTAGCATGTGTTCGTTTTGTGGTATACAGTACATAGACTGACACAATCTCCACCCTGCCCTAGTGGCATGTCCCAAATAAGAAAGTTGTCTGTTTTATAGTCTGTCATTTATGTTTGTACATCAGTGTTGTTTCAGGTTGCTTTTGTTTATATATGTTTTTTTTTTTAGTGTGTATATATTTTTAGCTTTCATTTGCATGTTGATTTAGACAAGTCTTGGGAGTCAAAATGTTCCCTTTTTTTGTACAGATGATAAATTTTATGTCTTTTTCTACATGCTTAAGTTGAGCATATTTGTATGAGCATACTGTATTTGTAAGGAAGTACAATATAAAGCTATTCCTTGATGATGTGAACCAAAATGAAGATTAGCCCCCAAAGTTGACTGCAGACTTGATTTTATTTTATTTTTGATTGCATTGATCCTAATTTAACTGATTTACTCTGGCACTGCTATGCCTTTAATTGAATACTTGTTATGACAAGTATAAATGGAAAAATGCTAACAGTGTTTTCTTTGTCATCTGTAATAGTTCTTTTGAATACATAAAACCTTTTTTTTAATATAGGGAATACAGTCCCCTACCAAGTAATTATAAAATGATAAAAGTTGTAATGACATGTACCTTTCTCAAGCTGAATGTGTTGCAATAAATGACTCACCACAACTATTTGTGCTCATTGTTTTTATCCACCATGTACTTTTGCCAGATCTTCACTAGGTGGCAGTAGCACATTTGTTCTACTTAAAAATGTGAACTGGGAAGTGGTGGTCAACACCTCACAACCTTTAATTTAGAATTATTTGCATAATAGGCAAATAAAAATATACCCTGTATTACTAAATCACCATAAACAAAACTTAAGTAAACTGCATTATAAACATCTACTTATAAAATATCTTGTATAATATCTTCTATAATGCTTGTGCTTTTTGTTTACTTCTGCAGCAGATGGTGGTCTTCCTCAATGGGTCATGGTGGTCTGTGTTACTCTGTGTTTATGTGAGGTGTTAAATGACATGACCCGGCCTTATTTCTCCCTCAACAATAGAGGGTTCATTGCCACCTGCTCACCCTCTCATATCCGGCCTTCCCACCAAGCCCCATCCTGTTTTCAGAAGACTATGACTTTCCAGTGTCTTGCCCAGGCGTCACACACGGAGAAAAAAAATCCACATAAATGCAGCATATTATAGATTTTCACGCTGAAAACCTTAAGTACAGTGTGTTCTTTTTTTACCTGAGCATTTAGGGTCTCCATTGATCTATGGTAATGCAGCTCAAAGAGGATGTCGGTTTCCTCTCCCATCCTTCCGGTAATGCTCTGTTCCAGGTCTCCAGAGCTACACTTGTAATTATAATAGTGAAGAGATGACATTGGAGCTGAGCTGTCTTTTGTCAGAAGGTAGTCTGGAATATTGCTCTGATCATGTACTGCCAGTCTGCCAAACAACAACAACAGCTGCTGCTCTTTGCTGTAATAGCTTTCATAGACAGCAGAATTATTTCATCATGTAGCTGTGTACAGCTGTAGAAAGCATTTTTATGAAGTAATTTTGAAACTGAATTTTTTAAGAAATATTTACAGTCAAACATGGTCACTATGAGAAAGAGCAGCTGACAGGAAGCCACAGAGACATGTATGACTGCACATACACAAGACAGAGCTGTCATTCACACACACACACTCACTTGTGACCGAGTCATACTCTGCTAACCCTCATTTAATCTAATTTCACTTCACTGAGATGGCTAATGAAGGGGAGGAGAAAGTCCACTTATAATAAGAGAACCAAAAGGAAGTTCAAAAAGTCAAATCAGCTCTGAATTACTAAAGCATTGAAATTATGATTCCCTTTCAAACGGGAACTTGCACTGCGTCTCCAAGAGGGTGCTGTGGGGCATGACTGGTGTCTGAAGAGTCTAAACACGACAATGAACTTGACATTGGCAGGCGGCAGCCTATGATGTCACTGCTGGTGTGACCGTGAGTATAAAAGGGCACCTGTGAAATACGTCATCCTCTTTCTTGTCTTCAGGAGACCATCTGTTTCAGCCTGTGTCTAAATAGGCAAACTATGGCTAGCATGAGCACTATGAGTTTCAGAAAGTGTGTTCTTCCGTGTCAGTGACACCTGATGACATATGATATGTGCGTTATGTGTCTGGGTGAGAAGCATGCATGTTCAGTCCTGTTTGTTCAGGCTGTTTGTGTACATTGTGAGCGCTTTCCCATGAGGAAGCTTCGCACTTGTCTGTCCCTTTTCTCGAGGGAATCAGGATAGCCATCTGTACCCCACGGTTCAGAACCCGCTGCAGCTGAGGTGAGTAGGAGACTGCATTCGTGGGGTTCGCCGATGGAGTTTGCCAATGAATCTGAGTAAGGTATGAATATTTCTCATTCATCAGTGGCTGGCGAGAGCATCAAGATGAGCAGGAAGAGGCTGTTGAGATCAAGGATGTCTCTGAGCACTTGCAGTCCGCCTGCCCCACATATGAAGAGCTGCTGGATGTTATGTCTCGCGTCACAGGAAAGATTAGATCTGCCGTGGAAGCGCGAGAAGCGCAAGCTCCCTCATAGCCACCTAGATGAACACTTCCTGTCGGCACATAACCAGCCAGCTCGTATGAGTCGTCCCTTTCTCCCAGATCTTCACACTGAGGTGCGGAGATCTTGAGGAAAGCCATATTCTGCTTGTATCCATCGTACACAGGCAAACTATGCTGATGTGGAGGGGATGCAGGAATATGGTTATGCTTTGATGTCTCCAATTGAAGAGACGATGGCTAGCTATCTCTCGTGGGTGAGGCATCCGCACTGAAGATGCCGTCTCTGCCGACTAAGCTGCTGCATGTTACATCACGGCTGAATGGCAGAGCATATGTGGCAGCGGGTCAGGGTGGCATGGCTTTGCACACGATGACTGTGCTACAAGCCTACCAGGCTGACCTGCTGAAGGACCTGGAACAGGGCCAGGGGCTTCACCCTTAGGCGGTGGAGGAGCTACGCCATACCACAGATTTGGCTCTCCATGCTACAAAACAAACTGCTGCCACGATAGGTCGATCTATGGCGGCCATGGTACATCTCTTGGTAAACCTGGCCGACATCGGGGAGAAGGAGAAAAACGTTCTTCTCGATGCGCCGGAGCTTTTCGGCACATCCGTTGAGACGGTGGTCGGGAAGTTTGGGGAGGCGAAGGTGCACTCTGTGGCTTTCAAAACCTTTATACTGCGCTGGTCCAGGTCCACGGCTCAAGCCACAAAGGGGGCTGGCCCGTCCCAGTCTGAGGACTGGAGGCGGGACCAGAAGACAAGTATCGCCTCATGCACTCCCCCTTCTTCGAGGCGTGGAAAACAGAGAGAGAAGAAAAGATCTTAGGGAAGTGATCCAGATTAATCGCTCTGAGTGCTCTAGGGTCCCAGAGGCTAAATAACATCTGCCTCCTTCCCCCCTCCCCCCTTCCATCCCCTGACTGGGATCAGGTGGGGCTTTTGACGCACTTTTACATCTGACCCTGAAGCTGGACCTATGATGTTTTCGCCAGCATGTTTTTATTCCATCATCTGCCTTACTGATGGTTTGGCATTAGAGGCTGGTTGTGAATGTGATGTCTATGTCGGACAGTTTACCAAGTAGTAGGTTCTCAGTGAGCCTCCTTAGTTACTGCCTTCTATGGAGCATTTTATGCCCTCTCACTATGAGTGGTGTTCTTTGCACCGCCCTTTTGATGCAGTTCCGAGTGGTAGGCTCTCTTTGAGCCTCCTTGGAGTTGCTCTGAATATATAACGTAGGTAGGCCTCCTCTCACTTTAGAGAGTCAGCATATTGAGGCCCCCTTTCTCAGAGCAGGACTGTGTAGTAATACCGAGTTGTAGGCTACTTTTCTGAGCCTCCTTGGTGTAACTGGATTGGGAGTACTTTTAACCATTTTTGTTCGCTCCCCTGAGCTCCAGCTGTTGTAACATGGATGTAGCTAGGCCTCTTCTCTCCAGAGAGTCGTTATTATGAAGCCTCTGTCTTCCAAGCTCAGCCTAGGGCTAAGTTGTCAGGCTCTCTGTGAACCTCCTTGGTCACTGCTATTGTACTGGAGAATTGTTAGGCTTCCTCTTGCTTAGAGAGTTGTTCTATTAGAGGCTTCTGCTACTTGGAGCTCCGCCTATTATTGTGTCACACTGCTAGCCCTGTTATTTATCATCTTTAACAGGCATAGGATGTGGTGTTTTCTTACTATGACCTCAGCTATAGGCCTGTTCCCTTGAGCTCTGCTAAGGCAGCATTTGTGAGTTGTTTTGGCTCCTAGAGCTCAGCTAGGCAGTTTGCTAAGTTGTTAGGCTCTCTGTGAGCCTCCTTGGCTACTGACCTTAGTGTGGAGTGTTAGTAGGCCTTCTCTCATTATGAGAGTTGTTGTCTTTGAGGCCTCCACTCTGCGGAGCTTCGCAGGCCAGTCAGTCCGAGTTCTCTTTCTCTCAACAGAAGTTCTGAGTGTTAGGATCTCTGTGAGCCTCCTTGCAAGATGTCCTGAGCGTGGGGGGTACTTAGGTCTTGTCTCAAATTTGAGAGTCGTTATGTTGAGACCTCTACTCCTTGAGCTCAGCCAGGCAGTATGCTGAGTTGTTAGGCTCTCTGTAAGCCTCCTTGGCTACTGCAAGCATTGTTAGGCCTCCTCTCACTACAGAGAGTTATTCTTTTTTAAGCAAGATATTCTGAGTGTGGGGCGTCGTTAAGTCACCTCTCATTTTAGAGAGTTGTCATGCTGAGGCTTCTGCTCCTAGAGCGCGGCTATTGTCTGCTAAGTTGTTAGACTCTTTGTGAGCCTCCTTGGCTGCTGCGAGCATCGCTAGGCCTCCTCTCGCCTCAGAGAGTTATCTTTAATGAGGTCTCCGCTCCCTAGACCTCCGCTAGGATAATAATTGCGAATTGTAGGCTCTCTTTGAGCCTCCTTGTTAGTCGTCCTAAGCATGGGGCGTAGTTAGGTCTCCTTTCAATTTAGAGAGTCATTGTGCTGAAGCCTCCGCTCCTAGAGGTCAGCCAGGCAGTTTGCTAAGTTGTTAGGCTCTCTGTGAGCCTCCTTGGCTACTGTGAGTGTTGTTAGGCCTCCTCTCACTCAGAGAGTTATCTTTATTGAAGTCTCGCTCCGCTAGGATAGCAATTGTGAGTTGTAGGTTCTCTGTGAGCCTCCTTACAAGATGTCCTGATCGTGGTGCATTGTTAGGTCTTCTCTCGTTTCTGAGAGCCGTCATACCTCCGCTCCAAGAGCTTGGCTAGGCGGTAGGTGGTATGCTAGGTTGTTGGGCTCTCTGGGAACCTCCTTGGCTACTGACCTTAGTGTGGAGTGTTAGTAGGCCTCCTCTCATTATGAGAGTCATTGTTTTTGAGGCCTCCACTCTGCGGAGCTTCGTGGGCCAGTCAGTCTGAGTTCTCTTTCTCTCAACAGAAGTTCTTAGTGTTAGGATCTCTGTGAGCCTCCTTGGAAGCTGGCTTGAATGTGAGCGTAGTAGGCCTCCTCTCATTAGAGTCATCCTGTTGAGGCCTCTGTTCTTGAGAAGCTCCGGTATATAATCACATTGCTGGTGTGCACCTTAGGGATGAGGACTCCTTTGAGTCCTTTGACTTAGCTCAGCCAACAGTGCACTCATCCCTTCAGCTTGGCAGCATGGGTATTCTGTTCCCCATAGCGCCCTCTAGGGGATGCAGTGCAAGTTTCTTTCGAAAGGGAACGTCTCAGGTTACGCATGTAACCATGGTTCCCTGAGAATACGTCTCCTTCAGACAAGAAGTGGATGACATATTTCACAGGTGCCCTTTTATACTCAAGTGCTGTGTTCGAAATCGCCCCCTATACCCTCATTCACTGTTCCCTACATTAGTCCACTAATATATTCCACTTGAAGGAGTGAATGAAAACAAGTGAGTGAATTCAGACACTGAGTGTGCCGGAAGGGCTGTCGCTTTTGCATAGTTTGTGCTTGCTGTTTAATAATCATTTGAAGCCTAAACTGGCAGCTCCAGCAGTAATGAAAAAATAATCTTGAGCACTGTCATGAAAACTAGCATGTATAAACCTTAATTAAACAATTTAATAATCGAGTAAAAATGAATTTATACCTGTATGATAGTCACAGTCAACATAGTCATGGTTGCACTATTAGTGATGTCCTAGGTTGCCGCCTGCCAATGTCAAGTTCATTGTTGTGTCTAGACTCATTCTTCAGACATCGGTCATGCTGGAGGCATTCCCCATAGCACCCTCTAGGGGACACAGCATCTCGTTCCCTATTCTCAGGGAACCATGGTTACATGCGTAACCTGAGACGCTTTACAAATGTACTTTTGCCAAAGACTTTAGATATACAAAGACGGTGCACTCATATTACTTATGAATGGGAGAAAATGCAACACACAATAAAGTGAAACAGTCAAGTTCCGCCTGTAAAAACTTAATTTTCTCCATAAGGAAAGTGATTTTGAACAATAACTTGTAAACCTTTAAAAACAGCATACTGTGAGCTACAAGGTTGTTAACCCATCGTATATGCTTATGCTGAAGCCATCAGCCCACATTATTTTAGCTTATTTTTAAAAATAATTACATTATCCATGATGCTGTACAGAAAATTACACCAATCAAAAAAAAAAAGCAACACACGCCAAAATAGCTCTTTAGCTCCACCAACTCCCGAGACACATAATCAAGTTAGTCTCTCTCCACTTTCAAAATACTTAAATGTTTGCATATTTATGCATATTTTGCAATAAACTTATATAACAATAAAATATAGATTTTATCTCTCTATATATATCTTCAACATTTGTAAAGTTTTATATTTCTCTCAGCTTTTTATATTTCTATAGTTTTTTTTATTTTTATTCGAGTATGCTGTTTGCAATCCTTCATGTGATTGTAGTTCTTTCCAACACTAAAGCTGTCAATAACACAGTGTTGTAAGTTTAGAGTGTTTTGATTCAACTTGTAGCTGATTGGATCTAGCACTGCTGAAAAAGGTTGCGGGTACTGTTGCACTCTATATGGCAGAATAGTCCCGCCTTCTAAATAAAAGAGCCAATCACTGATAGGCAAAGTCATCGCATCACTGCAGTTGTTAGAGTTCTGACTGCACATGCGCATTGGCTGGCCTAGCCTGAAAAACAAGCTTAAAAAAATAATGGTCAGTTTTGATTTCATGGTGACTTTAAGCCTCAAAAGTTATTCATGTAAAATTATAATGGGCTACATTACTATGAGATGTCCTTAAGATGGTGTAAAGGTCGGATCAGAGAATGGGATTTTTCATTTTTGTGCTTGACTGTTACGTGTAAGCTATCGCTGCTTTGGTGTTGCTCGTGAATGCTGTGTTTTTCACGACGCAATGAAGTTCAGCTTTTACAAACGCGTCCCCAACTTGCACTGTTCTCATGTTTTTAAAGCTTTCAGAATGGTGGTGCTTAGTTCATAAGCAAATTGTTTTTTAATGAATCTTTTAAGTAAACGAACACAGACTCGTGCCATACTGTTTATCTTCACCTTGTTCACATAGCTCTAATTTGAAGTAATTATTTGTTTCATTCATATTTTAAATTTTTTATATAATTTCATATTATTTATTTTTTATGACAGTGGCACTACTAACAGTTTAATTGTGATAACAGCTATATTAGTTGGTATTGTAACAGTAATTGTTACTATAGTGATTTTTTAAAATCCACACAGTGCACATAGGCTACTCATTGCTGTTTCATTGTAGCGACTCATCCTGTACATCTGCACCTGGGCAGTGGACCATACATTAAGCTGCAGGAAAACAATCCTACAGGATCTATAGTTGTTTTCATGGAGGGACAAGGTGAGATGTGAGGATGAACATGAACAATGAGTGAAAAAGGCTGAACTGGGAACAGGTCTGGCTGGATCGAGGATCTGAAGGACCGCTCATGGCAGGTCTGGAACACTCATCTAGGTGGACATAAAGCTGGGCTGGCCCAAGGCCAGTGTATGGTTCCCCTCCTCCAGGCCAGATGGACCCTTTTCTCCTGTTAGGACTCTTGCCTTTAGCTGGACATATCACAAGAGCAAAGAAACATTGCTGAGGTATCTAGACAAAGGTTCTTTATGTAAACTGTAGTCAGTGTAGACAGAGCTAAGAAGACTTGTGTTTGATCCATAAAGTGAACTTTATCATAGTTTTTTGTTGATCTAGTATTTCACATACAAATACATAAGCATAAAGCTATTAAGCTATGCAAATGTTAAGTGAACATTCCCTTTTATCATTTTGCAAGCAGTATGGGAACTTTACATTCTGAAACAAGTAGTAACATTTAAAAAATGTTAGACGAACATCCAACTAAAATGTTTCATTAAAAAATGTTCCATGAATGATGTATAAATAATGTTTTTTATGTTAACGTTTTGAGAACGTTATTAAAGACCATCTAACTTTGAATGAACATTCTATTAACGTTACAGGAAGAACATTTGGTCATAACTCTGAGAGAACCTTGCTAGAACGTTAGCCAAAGTTCTGAGAACGTTCTTTGTTAGCTTGACTATACCCTTGAAGTGTAGTAAATATACCACACATGTGCTTATTCCTTTGTTTATGTTAATAAATGCAATTCATTTCCCACATGGCTCTTTTGTCTGTGTTATGCTGCGTAACACTGTTCTCATGGTATGTTTTTTCTAACAGACAAACGTGTGGAGGTTTGAGGGAACTAAATGGTCTGTGGAAAGGGAATGTGATGTACCATAGGTTCAAGGTGTTTTTTCTTTGAATGAACACAGCAACACAGAACACAGCAAGTGTTCATGCTTGGTTTTCATACTCTCCCAAAAGTTCCTAATGTTTTAACATACCAGTTACTTTGATAGCGCAGCCTCCTTCAAAGAATGGAACACTGAACAAGTGTGACAGGCCACCAACCAATTAAAACCTCCTCCACTCCGCATGTATGAAATAATAATAATTTCCTGTCTGGAAATAATTTGGTCCTAGTAAAACAGCATAACATATCCGGCAATGAGATCAGCACCAAAGATGCCCTGCCACTCCTTTGCACTTTGAATGAGGTCACCTACAGTAGGTCATGACCCTTTTTCTTGTTCTTGGCAGCAGCTGGAGACTTACAGACTAGGACTGACTGCTGCATTGACACTATTCTTTAAGAGCTGCTGTGCAGCCAAATAATGTACCAGTTATCAATGTAAAGCTGCTTTGACACAATCTACATTATAAAAAGCGCTATATAAATAAAGGTGACTTGACTTGACTTGCTGACTTATGCATATTATTGGGATCATTGTGCTGTAAACTACTGTAGGGTTTTCTTACCAGCTTCCAGAAGAAACTGAGTAATCACAATACTGACAGGGTGGTACATCATTATTTGATCATGAACATGATTGTAGTTTTTCAGTTTACTTTTGCTGTGATATCGATTCAGTTTGGCAGGTTTGTTGTATTATGAGGCTTGTAGAGATGATTACAGAACTTTTCATGATTGTCAGTGGGCCCTCTGAATTTTCCAGAGATTCCAAGATTCCAGGGAATTCTGTTTCCTATAGTTAAAAGCCAGATGTTTGGGTTTCTGATTTCTTAGAGGAATGTCCTGGATCTTAACAAGATCTTCCTGGAACTCATCGGTTTGGACATTTATGGAGAAAAAGACACTGGTCCAGCTAAACAGATTAGCCTAATAGAGACAGAGTCATCTTATGTAGTACATTATTTACATACCCAAAGATCTGAACAGAGTTGTATTTATAATGTATTTCAACATTGTAAGTGCTGTTTGGATTTTTAAAATTGTATTTAGAAAATGAACCTACTATCTGAAAGATATAGTATAAGATAACACCAATTTATATAAAAGTGAATTATAACAAATTAAACTTAAGGATTAATCAATATACTCAGCTAACAGGGAATGTTCTCAGAACTTTGGCTAATGTTCTGGCAAGGTTCTCTTATTAACGTAAAGGGTACATAACACACACAGTTTCTACCAATCTCATGTTAATCTTGAGTACCTGAGTAGTATTGCGTCCTTCATATCTCCGAAAAGTTTTTAGATTTATCATATTTATAAAAGATAGATACGTTGTACAGGTTATTTAAAGAGTTTTAAGTCATTCTTTTTCAATTAGTACTTAAAGGATTTAAATAGCCTACATTTTTCAAATCATTATTAAATGCCACAAAACTAGGAACAACAACCGGTAGCGATTTCGTGTTTTCATGAGTTTAGACGATTTCGCATATGTCAACAACGTCCTAAAGGAATAGAAAAACCGAGACCACAGGACCAATTGAAGATGAGAGTGAACATCGGTAAGGCTTTTGATCGCTGGAGGGGCTGAAAGCTTCAAAATACGGATGCAGAGTTTGCATTGCTTGACAGGTAAAATACCACGGTTACACCAAAGCAGCAGGATTGTAAAAGAGAGGGGGCGTGTCTTTGAAGTTTTAGACTGACATTACTAACAGCACTTCAGTTTTGTTTGATGCAATGGTAATAGGCAAATACAATATCACAAATTCATCTTGTCTCAAAGATATTTTAAGCTCAATCCATGTCTGCTGGTTGTTGCACACCTTCATACTGAGACAATATCTAAGATGTGTTGATCTAATGAGACTCTTGAACTGTAGACGGGGCTCTGATATGTTGTATCTAGCCAGTGAGGGCATGAAGTGCACTAGGCTTGAGAAACAGGAAGGAAAGTGGAAGGGAAAGGACTGAACTGAAGCTGTTTAAACAGCTGTACTGAATCAGCAAGTCCAACACCACAGCCCGCACAACTAGCTGAGATATACAGTTTAAAAGAACCTTTGGCCCACATTTTTGTCCAAACTTGTGTTTTGGTTCAGATTGTCCACATTATCTCTCAATAACCATGCCAAACCCTGCATTCTAATAAAATGTCTTTCAAATATCTTACTACTTATTTTCATATTTGTCCAATACCATTTTTTTAAACTCTTATAGCTTATTTTTTAGACTAAATGAATAGACTGTATTATCTATATCACACAGTTCTTTGCATAGTCTTTTCATATTAATCAATTCATTCATTACAGCACAGCTATGACTGTTCCTGTGATAATCTGAACTGGGTGGCAGCTGTGCAGTGCCGCTCAATTAGTTCAGGCAAAAGATTGTACATCCAGTAAATAATATCCTGAACACTTGGGCAGTGAGGTGCAGGAGTGTGAGGTTTACTGCCCTGTGCAGGAGAGCTACTGGAGATACAGAATATATTACAGAAAATACTGAATACATTGAGGTGTTGGTGTAGTATTAATGCAAAGGTTTATACATCCTTAACGGTATGATGAAATTATAATTTTTATGGGCTTGTGCAGAGGATGTTTTTGTATTATATTTTTATGAGATGTGAAGAGCTATGGATGTCCCTACAACATCTATCTATTTTGATCAAATCAAAAGCGACACATGCAACACTGTGTATGCTGTTTGTTGATTTAAATGGACTGCTTCCAAATGACTCACATTTTATTACTAAAGATTTTTAAAGGCTATTACTTTAACCCATCTGGCATGACATCACTCCAAATCACTCCTCAAAAATGCATGAAAGGCGACTCAGTCTTGGCCTTTCTTTCATCTACTCTCTGTCAAGAATCTGATGTTCGACTTGATGATGCTGAAACTCCTATGACAGCTGGGAGAAAAACACAGTCCCAGAAGACTTAGGCTGTCACTCTATCTTTATGTAATGTGGGGATGAGTGTGTCAAGACAAGTCTTCACCTAAAATTTACTTGGACAGCGGCGAGCAGGCTCTGCACTGAAAGAAAATACATGCCATTTGAGGTATATTTGCTTTAAACTGTATAAATTTTTACAAACTGTATATAGGCACGTTTAAGTTCTGATTTTATTCAAATTAGCTAAGATTTCAGCTTTTTTATATGAAGGTCACATTAAAATAAGATTTATTTTTGCTACTTTTCAAATGACTTTTATGTATAAATTTTATTATTTTACCCATGTCCCAGACCTAGACTTTCAGTGTTAAAATATGATAATCTATTATCAAAAATATAAATGATTACATGTTAAAACTTTGGTGATTAAAACAAAGAGCAAAAATAATTCCAATAATTAATTAATTTAAATTAAAAATTTTAAGTAAAATTGTGACCCCAATATATATATATATATATACAGTCAAACCAAAATTTATTCAGACACCTTGAACATTTCATTCATTAATACAGTTTATTCACTATAGTTTAAAAAAATGGTAATAAAATATGACAAGATCTCAGAGTTAAACTGTGTCAGAAAAAAATTTATCTTAATTATGTCACATAACACTTAAGCAAAACATGATCAGGTCAAAGTGTCTGAATAATTTTTGGTTCCAAATTTTTATCAGTTTTACTGGTAGTCCACTGTATGAAGAATTTTTGGGTATAATATGTTACAGTTTACTTTATTTTGCTATCCTCACTTACATAAATGAATGTCCTGCACCCACTAGTAAAAATATATCAAAAATATCAAAAATGTCTGAATATTTTTTGGTTTGACTGTATATATATATATATATATATATATATATATGAATGATTGAAAGAAAAGAAAAAAAAACTAGTTAAATGACTTTTATTTATCTTTTTTAATTTTTTTTTTAAACTTTTAAAAAATCAAGTTTTTTAAAGTATTGAAAAAAATTCTATATTTGTTTATTTATTTATGTATTTAATATATTTAAATTGAATTTTTCAATTAAATTTTTCTTTTTATTTATAACTTTTATATATATATAAAAGTCAAGCTGTATTTTTTTCTATGCAAAAAGTGTGGAAATTGTGAAAATATTGTGTGAAGTATTATTTAATTATGTGCTTTTAGGATGCATAAAAAACTAGTTATAAAATTACCCATACCAAGAAAAAGGAGTCGGCCATTTTATTCCAAAAATGTTCAAAATGTAATTTGTTTAGCAAAGAGTGTTGGACACTGGAACTGTCCTCTGTATATATATCTAGACAGTTGACAGCTGACTTTACCTCAGAAGGTATTTGGACATGACACATGGGAATTTAGCTTCACGCAACACTACCTTCACCTCCCTATTTCATCTGGCTTACATAACTGAATGTCAGTGGCCACATCTCAAGAGTTGGCTCAATCCCTGTGGGTCAGACTGAGGGGGAGACGAAGAAAGCATACAAAAACGAGGCAGGGTTTAAAGTTTACGATGAGGAGTGTAGCTTGCCGAAACCTAATAGCTTGATGTATGCCCTGCAGCGCTCAGACGCAGGGCGGTACCTGTCTCCTCCAAGCACTGCACATGTTTTGTCTTTATAAATCGTGAAAATGGATTACCTCGACACGTGATAGATACACCGCTCGAATCTATGATATATTATCAGTATCAGCTTAATACCAACACACTTTACCTGTCTCCCCCTCAGGGTGGAGAAGGTAGCTCTATACCTGGTTGTATCCACAGCATGTGGATGTCAATTAATAATGTCAGTTAACATTTTCATTCCCTGCTCCCCACCCTCAGTGCTTGACCTTTCCTGAAGCCCTTTACTTTGCTGGCTTTTTAATCGCTCCTGCCATGATATCAGAACTGGAGGGTTAGAGCTGCAAATGCAATACAAAAGAGTAACAAAAGACAGGAAGAAGAGAGGAGCTGATAACCAGGAGGTCTACAAAGAGGTAAATGTAACAACACACACACACGATTTATAAGCTGTTTTCCTCATGGGGACCAAAAAATGTCCCCATGAGGTCAGGGATTTTGGATATTGCCATTATTTGTGGGGATATTTTATTCCCATAACGTAGGGTATACCTTAATCTCAGTCTCCGTTGAACGTCTGATGCATATGGCACACTTATCTGGAAACACTTCAGGAGTTTCGAAGTCGTCATCTGGTTGGTTGAATTCTACAGGAGACATGTGAGTTGCGTTCTTTAATGGTACACCTGGAAAGAAATGCCATGACGCCATACCCCCTCGTAGATGAATAACGCAGTTAATGAGCACTTACCAGGATCAACTAAATGCTGGATTTTAAAAAGTGTTTGAAGTTTGCGGCTGCATTGTTGCCTTAAACTTGCACAACGTTCTTGAATGAATAATTTATTAGATGCACGCCGGCCTGTTATTGTAAGGACATCGACTTTACATTTTCACGCCCCTAAACATGACGTGGAACTAAACGATCTGTGATTGGTTGCATTACATGTCAGTCAAACGTCCTTTTGGGCGGTCTTTGGCCAATGAAAGCTGCGATGAAGTCCAGACCTTCTGCCGTCAGTCTGAAGGTCTGGCTACGCGAGACTAGATATACCTGAACCACACACACACACACACACACACACACACACACACACCTACACACAGACACACACACACACACACACCCACCCACACACACACAGGTTTGTTTTGCTATCAAAGTGAGGACATTCCATAGGCGTAATGGTTTCTATACTGTACAAACTGTACATTCTATCCCCCTACACTACCCCTACCCCTAAACCTACCCATTTTTACATTTTTATTAAAACATTGTTTAGTATGTTTTTAAAGCTATTTTAAATATGAGGACTCATGAAATGTCCTCATAAAACATGTTTACTTCGTAATACCAGTGTAATACCCATGTCATTATACAAATTGGGCGGTCTTTGGCCAATGAAAGCTGCGATGGAGTCCAGACCTTCTGCCGTCAGTCTGAAGGTCTGGCTACGCGAGACTAGATATACCTGAACCACACACACACACACACACACACACACACTCACACACACACACACCGCTCTCTTTGCTTCAGTCTTTTGAAATATTCTGAAAACTTTTACAATCTTTCTGAAATTCCAACCAACAAACATCATTCCTAAAACCATGAGTAACTGTTCCACAAAACTTTCCAGAATTTATATTTGGAATCATTATTGCTCATCATGGAGTAAAGCGGCTTAAATTTGGATGTTGCTCATCTGTATTAAGGTCTATCAGAGATTATTTGAATTGTGAAAGATCATTTCTGACTCACTGAACCTGATGAATGCAGACTTACCTCATTTTCGCAAATGCTCTCTACTTTATCACTGAATTAAAAAGGCCTTTTATGAGTAAAAACCCCCAGCACATTTATATTAAATATAGAAGTGATAATGTAGAAGTCTTAAGATATCTAAAGCACTGAAGTTTGGGCCACATGGTTGTAACTTGTGCTGTGCCCTTCAGCCATATTAATTACTGGTATTCTCAAATCAGCATTTGTAATTTTATATCCACAACACTAACTAACACTTCATTAACTAAATTGTCTATGTTGTTGACATGTGTTTGCAGAAGTATCATCATGCCTTGTCTTGTGATGCAATCAGGAGCTGTAAATAACTTGACTTCTCTCACTGTGATCTGTTATTCTCCCCACAGGCGACAGGGAAAATTGTACATTATTTAATAGTGACCTCTGGCTGTAGTCACAGCAGCTCTGGAATTCATGGGTTTTTTCCACTGAGTAAATAGTTTAAAATCAAGCCACTGGCAGCATGCTGATGAGGTTCTCCGCATGTATGCATTGTGTGATGGATTTATTAGTCATCTCTTTTAGAAATAATGAGCTATCGTATGATAAAATACAATGTCGGATGTCATCATACAGCTTTATTGTTGTTTAGAAATGTCAAGATTTAGAAAATGTCATCTGCAGACCTATTGTGACATCCAAAATACTGAGAACACATTGGAAAACTGGGAGTCATTTCAAAGATCTTGAAAAAAAGTAAAGAAACATTATGATGTTAAATAAAAAATATTTATAATTCAGCATTATTTCTTCTAATAATCACTAATCAGTGATTCGTCACTAATTATATAAGCAAATTTGTGACTATCATGTAAACTGTGCAAAAAGGTTGGATGTTCACTAGTGGTCTCTGTTTTGGACCCTGCTGAATGTTTTGCAGTTGAGGTGTTGTTGTCTGGTTTGAGCTTTGTCCCACCTGTGGTGAAGACGTCCTGATTCACAACAAGCGGAGAGCTGATCGCTCCCTGAGCCTATCCAGACTCCCTGTGGTTTATTGTGCCTGACTACATGATTAAACAGTGATAGTTGGATCTTACAGATTTCTCTACCAATCTAGGTGGTTTTCATGCTTGGTGCAGTCTAAAATGTGATGCTCTAGTCTTGTTGAAACTAGTAGGCCTGAGTCTTTTTCCCATAACAACTGGCAACACATTATAGATGAGTCACTGCACAGAATAGACCGCTCAGCAACGAAGTATAAGTCATGGATTGTCAAGTGACTCACTGAGGCCCTGAAGGGACAAAACACACAAGTCCACAACTGCTGACATGTATTATGATTTTTTTTTTTTATTCTGTAACTTTATTTCTGAATGGATTTACTTAGAAGGACAGTATAGCACCTTGCTGATAAAAGACAGCGTAAGTTATTGATGTGGGCAGGCAATCTTGGAAGACTGAATCTTATTATGTTGGCCTACATGTCAATCCAATCTATATGAACATAATGATCAAAGATGGGTCATATCACTGGGATCTTCCTGTTATGAATGACCTCCCACTTCCTTTCGTGCGACTGTCTCAACAGGACGTGGACGGTCATTGACTGAATAGGAGGAAACACAGAATGAGTGCGCTTGAGAGTGTGGGAGAATAGAAGGAAGACATTTCGAAAACTATTTAAATGTATGTTCTGGGATTTGGGGATTTGAGAGAGGCACTATTTGACCCACATTTCCCTTATTATCATTTTATCTAAGCCAAATTCCCATAACCTGAAAACTACAGATAGAAAACTAATAAAACTTTAATCATACAGTTTATAGAGACTATGATGCACTTTCAGAATATCACACTCTAAAAAATGCTGGGCAGTTTTATTTAACTCAACTATTGTTTAAGAATTACTATATGGCTGGCTTAAAATGAACCCAAAATAGGTTGGAAATTAAAATTCAGACACATAATTACTAGAGGCAACAATAATAACGAAAAGATGAACATTTACTGATAAGCAATTTAATAAATGTTTATTGTTTAATTATTATTCATTGAACTTATTAATACATGTTCATTTATTAAACATATTAATAAATGTTAATTTCCAACATACTTTGGGTTCTACTCAGTAAAACTACCCAGCAGGTTAGGCAAACATTTAACCCAACCACTGGGTTTGTCCATTTTCAACCCAACTTGGATTGTTTTTAACCCAGCCTTTTTTAGAGTGCAAAATATAACATCAGTCAGTTTCGTATTGCATGACATTAAGTATAAAACCAGCAATGTCTTGCCAAAAAAACAGTGCGCTTTTATTTCCTAAATGTACATATTGCTTCACTTTCAGATGTTAATGATTTATTTTTACAGAATGCGCTTTTGTAATGAACAGCATGAAGCATTTTCGATGGCCTGCAGAGGTCAATGGAGACAATGGGCTTCAATGGAAAACAGAAATAATGATATAGCAAATTGGCATGCAGAATATGCACTGTAAAAAAAATGATTTTATGGTGAAGTAAATACTACAGAACAAACAAATGTAATTTTTACATGAAAAAGTTAGTTCAGGCAAGAATTTAAAAAAAACTAAGTAAATTCTAGTACTCAATTTAAGCTTGTAGAAATTAAAGCGTAAATATCAACATTATAAAATTAAGTAAAACTACTCAACTTTTCTGATACTGGTGTTCCCATCATGCACTGGGCCTTGAATAATTAATGAGATCGATTTTTCGCTGTTTTCCAGCTGTATTTACATTGTTTTATCATTGCTTTTGTGATTATGTTTAGTAACTTGCCATTTTATGACATTTGGAGTTCATTTTCTACTCAAAATGGCACATTCACACTCAAAAATGATCCATCGAGTGTTACCATCATTGTCTACCGTGTACCAAGTATTGAGGTCTCTGTGTTCAGATGACATGTTACTTCTAATATGTAGATATGGTGTCTACACAATATTTATTGTATTAGTTACTAAGATGTTTTTAAGTAAAGCATTCACTTTAAAAGCATGGTTTAATTCAGTGTTATATTGTTTGAGTAAAATGTATTGCAAAAGATACTTCAACTAAGTAGAAATTACTCAACCTTTTACTGGCCAAGTAAAAATTACTTATTTTCTTTGTTAATTCTACTTAACATAGTTAAGTAGAGTTAATAAATTCCATATTTGAAAATTACTTAAAAAATATGCGTGCAAAAACTTGCAAAAGGAAAATTATGTAAATTTTACTTATTGTTTTTTACAGTGTACAACATGTTGGGCTTCAAACAGATATCTATTTGCTAACAGAGCTATGGCTTATTAGACAACATTTCTCATTAAAAATCATTCCCAGTTTGACAGAAAATAATGCAACTCAAATGCAGTTACCTGGATTACATTCAACTATACAAGCAAGAAATCCCTATGTTAGAGATACACTGTTCTGTGATTAAGGATGAAAAAAAAAAAAGATTTCTATATTACTCAATTGCATTCACATTCCTTCAGAGAACATTTAATACCTCATGCAATGCTGTAGTGATCAGCTTTGGTTTTAAGTTTTCAGTCCATAAAGGGAGTGAGATGGCAAATGTGAGATTTTACTTTTGCTGTGAATTGTTTTCCATGATTTAAAAAAAAAAAAAAAAAAAAAAAAAATGTTGCTGCTCAAAAGTTTTCTGTTGCTCAAACAGTATATGGTGCTAGAGATGCCAAGGTCATAGGTTTAATTCCCAGGCAATGCAACTGATAAAATGTGTGCCTTGAATGCTGATTCCTTTGAGTTGCTTTGTATAAAATGTGTCTGCCAAACATGCAAATGTAAATACTTGCCTAGCCCTCTGACACAAAGAAATAAAACTGTGAATTATAGGTCATAGAATATATCATAATATATAATAGTCTTTAAAATAGACAAAATAGTATTTGGTTTACCATTAGTATTGATAATTGAAAAACTGAAAACAGCTGGACACCTGTGACCTTTTGGATGTACTTCTACTAAATCAATATAAAAAATCCTGCAGAATATCAGAATTTGCTGTATGTGATAAATGTGTTTTACATTTATACAATCTATAGAGTCTATAATTTTAGGAATAATCAAACCTTCAACATCCCCCTGAATTTTTTTTTGCACTCATGCCCTTGAGCTTGCTGCTAAGCACAAAATCCCTCTAAAAATGTGTGTACCATCACTGACTGGATATAGGGCTGAAATTTTCTGTGACAGGAAAGAATAAAGTAAAGAGTGCAACATAGCATTGTACCTGTAGTCTCTGTCTATAAAAATAAGCCTCAGGGCTCAAGTGGAGCGTGTAATGATCTAGGTTGGGTCACCTTGCCTTGAAGCATTATTTATGCGGTTCTCTCAGGACCTCACAGAGCCCAGATCAGTCAGTTACAGTTCGTAAATGTAGCACTGAGCGCTCACTTGGACGTCACAGTCAATACAGAGTCTGACTGGTCAAGAGTGATGCCACAGACTCATGTTCGTGTTAATATTCAAAAGAGCACACGTACATTATCTGTCTCTACATCTCAGGGCTGGAAATAAGGTTGCTGGTTTGAGTCCCGAAAGGAGAAAGCCATGATGAGACATCTTAACCCCAGGCTTTGTCTTTGTACATACCTAATTCTTGTGCTATTCGTTCTAGAGGTGTTATTTTTAAAAAAATTAAATTACAATTTGATTTGATTACATTGAAATATTTTTACTATGCAATGCATCATATGCCAACGCAAAGGCCATGGGTTCAGTTCTCAGGGAATGCATGACATTTTAAAATACTTTAAAAGCAATGTAATTTGCTTTGGATAAAAACTAAATGAAAATAGTTTAAATTGTACTAAGTAGATATTTATTTAGTAGACATTTTTTAGGATTTAAAATGCTGCTGGCTGCAAGAATGATAAAAATTTTTTTTTGATGAACTGATGCTGAGGTAAAACGTGTGCTAGCATCTTATGTTTTATATTTGGGAGATGAGGAGCTGTGAACCTATTAGAATTACAGAGGGTGATAGCATGTTCATTCTTTATTAAGGAGAGACAATTTGGTCTCTCATCTTTTCTGGACTTTATGATTTGCTGCGCCAAATCTCACTTGTTTGATGTTCAAGTAATATGTGACTCATCTGTCTGGTAGTTCATAAAAATAAAATCAACAGTAGGCTCATTTGTGATTCTTTACTCTGAGATATGCTGAGTTTTTCACAAACCATGTAAATATGTCTTTGACAAAGCTTCTGGATCAAAAAGACACCTGATAAGGTTGGGTCTTAACTGGAGATTGAATGACTTGATTTAGAGACCACATAAAATAGGCTATAGCTGTACGGATTAAATCTCTGTCATTGATTTCCAGCTGTATCGAGTTATATTCTACAAGATATATAATAGGATAGTAGTAGGTATAGCGTATATATAGCAGCCCCGTGGTTTTGTCTGATTTACAGGACAATTCGTCACCATTATGTGGAAAATGAAGAATTAATGACAGGAGGCGTGAAGGTCTAGTAGCCGCCCCTGGATGTGTGGCAGAGCAAAATCACACAGCGAGCAGCAGCGAAGTGTTGAGTGGAGTCAGTGCCGCTAAATGATTCAGTGCTGTCGAAAGGAATGAATAAACAGGGCGAAAGATTCACACAGCAATTGAATGAATCCTAAGGACGTTTTCATCCTCTTGGATAGCGGAGTTTGCCTTAAGTTCGTCTGTACTTAAACCCGAGGATACCACAAATCACGGTAGGTGTTTTAAACCACTGACGCTGAGAGCAGCAGATCACTGTGGAGACGAGAGTGTATTTCTGAGGATCTTAAAGTTTCTTAGCGGGCATGGCCATGTTTTTCGATGACATATCAGTTGATAAACAAAAGCGTTTTTTAATTTTTAAGTTGTGTTGCTTTTGGCAACCTTGCAGCGAGTTGCATCTGCTAAATTTCACTATAATACTGTAAAATAGAAGATTGTTTGAAGAAACCAATTATTACTAATTATAATATATAATTATTTATAACTTTTGTTTTAGTTCAAATCGATTACCTTACTGTAAGTGTATGCATGTGCATTGCTTGGAGATGTGTTAGAGTAGTATTGTTTACAGGTTTAATAATCAGGTAAACATTACTGCTATCCGTTTGCATTGAACAAGGTGGGAGTGGCCACGTGATGTTTGGGTGTAACCTTAGTCATTTGCAGTGTGTTTTGAAGATGGAAGTCTATTTTGTTTGTTGGAAGGAAGGCTATGTTTGTGGCTGAAATTACTTGCAATCATAGCAGGAGCCAAGGGTTTTTACTTCTGCCTTGGTTAACTTGTATAATCTCATTTGGCAGCTGCCAAACCTAACACATACTCTTTGAGATTGTTGTATTTGAATTCATGCCAGCCATGTTTCTCCTTCTAAATACTATTCCCAATTGGGACAGATTATATATACAAAATCATCAGCAGGAATTTTAAGTTTATACCAAGTGTGTTCGCAACAATTTTAGAAGCAAAATATTTATAATGAATTTCTTCTATAATAAAAAAACAAAAGTGAGATTCAATAGGTATACTGTAGGCTATAGGTTACATACTGAAAGAAAATAAACAGTAGGTTTTGTGAAACATGTAAGCTGGTTTGTTAATGGTAAAAGGTGGTCTTCCAGGTCTAACCAATTTGATGATGGTCTTCCTAGTCATTCTCTGCCCTTCCAGCTGGTAGTTCACTGATTTATTATCTGGATCATCTTGGACCAGCTGATGGCCATAAATGTCCAGCTTGATCCTACTAGAAATCTAAACAAGCTACCATTAGAAGTCTCTAGCTGGCATATGTGATCTCATATCTACAGCTAAGCTACAGTTAAGACTATTATGAAATATTCAAGCATTAACTGTGTATGACAATGATCATAATCCTTCAGAACAAATTTATTTAGGCTGTGATACAATTTACAATAGTCCTTTATGATTGTTGCTTGTCAGACTGTATGAACATGATCCCTACTGTAAACCATGTCACACTGTAGGATCTCTTTAGTTGTCTTTAATGTCAGACTATACAACAATCAAGATTCGTTAAAAACGGACGCACACAAGAAGACTCGTCCAGAGTTTTACATCATCAATCCGTGACACGTTCAGTTAAGGTGAACTGCATTTACATGTGGAATTGAAATGCTGGCTAGCAAACAAAAACAGTCTCTAATGTTAATGTTGATCATGGCTTGTCTTGAAAAGAAAAATGGAAAACTACAACAAAAAACCCAAAGACGATGTGTGTGGACTGTGGAGTGAGTGGTGGTTTGTTGTCGCACTAATTGTGTCATCAGGTTCTGTGCTCTTATTATTTTTTTTATTTAACGGTTGTTGTAGATAAGCCACACTTCAAGGACTATGCCTCAAAACTTCTGACACTGGCAAAATTTCATCGGAGGTAAAATTTAATTGCAATGGTCATTAATCGGCTGTCAGAGAACAGGTCAAACTGGCAATCCATGAATAGAGATTTTAGCCTATGATCAAAGGAATCTTTAGGATTTGCTAAATCTGTTTCAGACAGCCAAAATCGTACAGTGTGCACCCTGCCTAACACGTTAAGGCAAAGTACTTATGTAATTGACCATCATTTCATCATCATTTAAAACTAGGGATGCACCGATACCGATACCAGTATCAGTATTGGGCCCGATACTGCGCTTGTGTACTGATACTCATTAAAATTAAAACTAAATCGTATGTGCAAGTAAAAACATGAACTGTTACATGATTTATGTATCACAAATGGTTCCCTACATTATTACAGGAAGGCAATACAGTAATCACATGACATTTTCAAGAAGTTTTCTGTGCACAAACATCTGAAGCGCACGCCCAGAAAGCTGCCTCTCAGACAGTATGCGAATAGCCTATTAAATATTAAAAGTTCTCTTTCATGTCTTCTTGCACTTGAATGGACAAATTCACACAAAATTATGTCAAAATGCCCATATAGGCAAGTATCCTTGTGAAAAATAGTTATGTCTTAAGTGAATGTAAACAGTTGAGAAAGAATATGTGTATGTAACAGTATGTTGGATACGTGCAGCTCTTAAAGTGACAGCAGCTTATAATAAACCTACTGCTGTCTTTGTCCTCAATGTTAATCTAACAACAAAAGACAGAGTAAATCATTCACTGCTCTTGACTGGTTGAGCACTGCTGGAGTAACTCTAAATATTCACTGTGGTATTAAATTAAAAATAAAATATGAGCAATAATATGAACAGTGAAGTAACAGTAGCTTCTACAATACATTTTAACAGGCATAATTAGGCATGAAAGTCACTGAAGGAAAGGTCTATTTGCTAATTTGATTCATATTATTTTGGTTTCTCTGCCTAATATTTTTAAAAATTAAAAATGCAAAGGAAATACAGGTATCAGTACTTGGTATCGGCAAGTACTAAAAATAAAAGTATCAATATCAGATTCTGGAAAAAGACACACGTTCAGACACATGTTCGTCAGTACTCCTAATACCTCTGAAATGTGTTGTCATTCATGACGCTTCTGTCACAAATCCCTGCTTCCAGAGATTCAATGGCCATTTAAACTTAAGGTAGATGTCAGGAAAAAATCCCTTTTAAAGCAGCAAGAGCCGTCATCCCCTGATATCTATTGCTATTCATCCTCTGGCTTTAGTTAAGACCGGCAAAGCCACTTAAAAGAAGCAGTCGCACTGGGGAGGAGCTGATTGGCAGGTGAGGGGCTGATTTGGAGGCAGCGGGATTAGAGAAGTGTCTGAAAGAGAGGAGACGAGAAGCTCGGTCAGGACCTGATTCCCCTTCAGTGATTAAACCGATTATATGCATTTACTGGATGGAGAAAAACCGGGTGTGGAAGGGTTGACGTGACAACACAAAGACTTTTCTCGCTGTGTATTTGCTGTTTAGAAGCATAAAAACTATTTCACGTATATCCATCAGAAACAAAGGGGCTCAGACAGTTTAAGTCAATTATGCAGCCTGTCAGTGTCGAAGTGTTGGGTTTAGTAAGTCTTCATTGCTGGCAGGGGGCGAAGAAGAGCAGATCAGTACCACAGGCGCAGCTCTTGAGTGACAGTCTGTATCTGTATACCTGTGATGCCAAATACTGTACAGAATATTATGCCTACTGTTTACTTACTTTAACTTGCTTGCAGACATTCTGTTAATGCTTGTCTTCCACTACTTCATATAATTATGGTTAAATGTCTGACAACAGCATTACTGAACTATATTGGTATTTTTTTTAATGTTTTTATTCAAGATGATAAATAAAATATTGGGTAACTAATAAAATATTTATCAAGGGGATTATTAAGCATAATGGTTGATATTGAGGAAGCATTTCTGACCACATAAAGTCAGCAGAATTGTACATCATTCTTTTAAATGAAGAAACTTGTTAGTTTCCCAAATTGCCCACATGGACTGTCTCTCTCTCTTTCAACAACTCTTATGTTCTCTTATGTGTTCACTGTAAAAAAATTCTGTAGTTTTTACAAAATAATTTTGGCAGCTGTGATTGCCAGAATAATTTTGTAAAACATACAGAAAAACTGTAAACACATTTACAGAACAAACTGTACATTTTACAGTATAAAACTGTAAACAAACAAGAAAATTTGAATGTAAACCAATAAATTCAACAATGCACACTACTACTAAAATCTGTTTTGTACCTTTAACATATACTGACAACCACCATAATAATGCATGTGGTAAAAGAGAAAGCCACATGAAGAATCAGAGTTCATCACAAGTAGCTTTTCCAAGAGCTGAAGTACACTAATATAAAGAAGGTGCAAAGAGTCATTCACGCAAACGCAAAACACCATCATGGTAACCCACAACACTTACATAATGCAATAAACATTCATTAAACAACAGAAGATGTAACATAAAACCCTAATTGTTACGTGCGTAGCTGAGTGATGAGACGAATCCGGAGATCCACAATAATAAGGGCTTTATTCCAAAACAAGGAGCAGAGGAACAACTAAACACACATATATGAAACAAGAGAACTGACCAGGAGTGTAGGGAAAGTGTCCAACTTAAAGGGAGTGCTGACGAGGAACAACAGGTGCAGGGAATCCGGGGAGATGGCGGGAAGACTGATGACGGGAGTGAAGACAGGTGCACGGAACAGGAGGATACTGGGAAATGGAGTTCGGGACAGACGTGGATGTAACACTAATGTACATAACTGATAACAAAAACTATTAAGAAACATGATTATTTAAACAAAATACTTTCAAATGTGGAGTGTCACACAGGGAATTGTGGGAATATCAGTTTACAGTTTTTGACTGTAAATTATACATTGATTTTGTCTTTTTTACTTCTAAAAATTGTAAAATTTACAGCATTTTACTGTAAAAAATTACATAAAATGTCTGGTAAGTGCTTTTACAGTTTTTCCCTGTATATAATACGGGAACTTACTGTTAACCTATTTACAATTTTTTTCCATAGTGTTTTTACAATATTTTACCGTTAAAATCTCATTCATTTTTTACAGTGTTGGATTTATTAAGCTTTTTTTCTGGGGCACGTAAAGGGACTAACTGTCGTTTACTCAGCCTAATGTTGTTTTAAACCCGTGTGACTTGAAAGAAAGTTGACATTAGGTAGAATGAGAGCCTCAATCACCATTCATTTATCTGCATTATTCCAATGAAAGTGAATAGTGAGGCTGTAATTCTGTCCGACATCCCCTTTTGTGTTTCACAGAAGAAAGTTTTTCAAATCATGCAGGTTTGGAACAACGTAAGGATAAGTAAATGACACAATTTTCATTTTTGAAAAATTAAGGACAAATTTCTATAGAAACAAATTTATCTGTCTGCCTGTAGGGCCTATAAAACATTGCAACAATGTTTTAAACTTTCAAACGAAACTTTGTCAAGCCATCATTCAAAGTTTGTCTTGATTAACCCTCCCTACATTTATTTACAGTTATATTTCAGTACATTTTAATATCACTGCCTTCTGATTCAAAGAGCAATTCTGCATCCTGTTTGCTACCTCAATTCAAATTTAGGAATTTAATTGGAATTTAAAAAACATTCTCAACTGCACAACCCTGCACCATGCAACATGTCAGAGCACATGCCCTTCCCACGAGGCCATGTCTCCAACAATAAAGAGTTCCTTTGTCCAGATCTCCACCTGCGAGCATTTTGTGATGTTTCTTCCCCCGCCATGATCAATGGCGACCCAGGAGATCCTAGATTTCAGCTTGTAAAGGCTGGGGCCGTGCATTGAGGCCTCATCTGGGCCCATCTGAAAAGCTTTTGAAGCTTTCAAATGTGGTTGAGAATGTGGATAAAGCTCACAGGTGTCTGTGTTCATTTCTACTTTCTGATGTGAGTCAGGGACCTGTATCATGCAGCGCATTGGCTAATTAGGAAGCAAAAGAGAGACAAAATTTTATTTCACAATGAGGCAGTTCTGTCATTCCATGCCGCATGTATGTGTAGACTGGTGTCTTTGTGGGGAGTCACGGTAAAATGTCCAGGGACACGCAGAAGTCCCATCTGTTCCTGTTTTTCATCTGCAGTCAAAGCCTTGTTGCTTTCTCTAAAGGCTTAACAGAGGGAAGTGTTTGAATGTATTCAGGTGTTACTTTTTCCAGAGCTATTTGTATTACATAAAATGTATTTGTATACATTTTATATATACAAGACATGTTTTATGGAAGCTTTCCATAGACATCATTATTTTTATACTGTACAAACTCTATATTCTATCCCCTACCCCTAAACCTACAAATTGCAGAAAAATTTCTGCATTTTTTACATTTTCAAAAAACATAATTTAGTATATTTTTAAGCAGTTTTCCAGGTTACCAAAAAATCCACAAGGTCAAAGATTTCTGGTATGTCCCCACAACGTAGGGAATACCTGAACCACACACACACACACGTTTGTTTTTGTGAATTGTGGGGACATTCCATAGGCGTAATGGTTTTTATACTGTACAAACTGTACTTTCGATCCCCCCACACTACCCCTACCCCTAAACCTACCCATCACAGAAAACATTCTGCATTTTTACATTTTTAATAAAACATTGTTTAGTATGTTTTTAAAGCTATTTTAAATATGAGGACTCATGAAATGTCCCAGTGTAATACCCATGACATTATACAAATTTGTGTCCTCATAAATCACAAAAACGAGCACAAACAACCAACACACACACACACACACACACACACACACACACTTGTAATGTGTGATCATTATACACATTTGTGTCCTCATAAACCATGTATACAAGAACACACACACACACACACACACACACACACACACACACACACACACACACACACACACACATTTACATCTCCTGTATACTGATTGTCAATCAGGCTTTCAAAATGAATGGCTAGGCTTAAATTCTTGTTTTATTTAAAAAAGGAAAAAAGCACCATTAACTCCACATTATGAAGTCAGTTGTTATGGTTGCAGACTTTCTTGTCGATGTCTGCGGCATAATGAACAATGGCCAGGTGGTGCCAGAAAACCTTCTGTCAAAAACTGTTTGATACGGCAGGATATTTTGCTTGTATTATCAGTACGCTATGTCCTTCCCTAATTGCTTTCTCTGACAGACCTTTTTTGGTATGCACAAAATTAATTTCCGAGTGAAATGAGTTTAGTACATCAATGTACATCCCCCAAACCTTAGAAGTAATAAACTTATAATTACCATAGTCTTAACACTTGTGAGCCCACAAGCTGTAAGAAAACTAAAGATGAAAAACTTGTCATCAAATAGATGTTTTTTTTTTTTTTTTGACAAAGGATCAGCATTTTGTCTTTGACTATTATGGAATGCGGGTGTGCCACCCTGGACCAGTGTGGAAATTCATACTGGTATTTTTAACACGGATAGGAACGTGTTTTCTGTACAGTTTGTGTGCGTGTGTGCATTTACACTTTAATAAAAACAGTAATATTGTGAAATATCATTCTAATATGCTGATTTGGAACTCAAGAAACATCATTATCACTATCAGTGTTGAAAACAGATTCACTGCTCAAAATTTTGATGATAACCAGGATTCTTTGATAAATAGAAAGTGTCTTGTATCCTAGTGACATTAAGACTAGACTATGCACAGCTTTTTTTTTTCATTCGCAAGAAGGTTAATGTACTGAAACTGATGAGCAGGTGGAGGAAGCTGTGTATTGAACATAAGAACTTGTGCCAGAACTCTGCTGTCTCTGTGTGTGCTCGTGTTATGTTGGAGTCCAGCTGATCCTGTGTTAATATACAGTACTGTGCAAAAGTCTTAGGCCACCACCAGCTTTGTTGTTTTAGCAACAAAGTTTTAATGACCATCTATATTTATTTTTTGATCTTTATTATGATACAAACAGAAAATACAGGAAATATGTACACAAAATGTAATAAAAAAAATCAGAACAAAATGGCTTTAGAGAGCCAATTTCTGGCTACTGCTCACGTGTAAGGGGAGGTCACTAAATACTTGCCACTTTAGCCAATAGAAGTCATTTTTTCTGATTTTTTTTTTTTAATACTGCATACAAATTTCCTGTATTTTCTTGTTATATTCTAATAAAGAGACTGAGAAATAATTATGTATAGTCATTATACCCTTGCTAAAACATCTAATATTGGCCTAAGACTTTGCACAGTACTGTATAGTAACTGTTTTGTAGTTGTTCTGAAAACAGGATTGTCAGGTGGGTATATTGATGATTATTTTTACCGAGTTGGCCATATTATAAAATGCACCAATATTAAAGAGTTAGTTCACCCAAAAATGAAAATTCTGTCATTAATTACCACCCTCATGTCGTTCCAAACCCGTAATATTTAATATTAACATTTACCAAATATTAATTTCCAACGCATGTTCACGAGGGCACCACGACGCATGCGTGTTGTGTTTATATGAGAGCGGATGTTGTTAATGAGTGCACGTTGGAGATTAATATTTTGTAAATAAAGTGGTAAATATTTTTTTTTTTTTTTTTTTTTTTTGCACAAACAAAGCACTTGCATCACTTTATAAAACTGAGGTTAAACCACTGGTGTCACATGGATTACTTTAATGATGTCTTTACTACCTTTCTGGGGCTTGAAAGTGGTAGTTGCGTAGGCTGTCAATAGAGGGACAGAAAGCTTTCAGATTTCACTAAAAAGATCTTCATTTGTGTTCTGAAGATGAACAAATGTCTTACGGGTTTGGAACGACATAAGGGTGAATAATTAATGACAGAATTTTAATTTTGGGTGAACTATCCTTTTAAAATTCTGGCTGATGCCGATAATTGTTTTCATATTATGGATAAATGGCAATATTAAAAATTCTGTACACTTTTGTCTGAATAAATTAAAAATAACAACTACGAACTAAAGTACAAAGAGGCAATTACACTAAAAATTAAAATTAATCATTTTAAATTCTACAAGTGAATTTAGGCATCACAACTATAATGTAATTTTTGTAGGCCAAAATCATTGACTAAAAATTTAAATTGAATTATCAACTTTATTTTTGGTTTTGGTTTTCAGCTAAATGAAAACTTTAATTCCGGTTTTGGTGTTTCAGGGAAAAAAAAAAATCATTTTGGTGCATCACTACTTCCTGTTCTTACTACTTCCCTTTATCAGTCATCAGTCATTTTCACAAATCGACATCATCAGTCTCTCCACAAACCTCTGCACTGGCTCTATAGTGGTCCCAGCCTCCATAATTGTCCACTTTTATGTAACCTGGAATTTGAAAATGGCAGAACTCACATTATCCCACAAGAATATTTCAGCAGCAGCATATTTCAGTCTCTTTTTTTGTACACTCGCCTTTTTATCTGCACTTGTTTTTGTTTTTACACCGTTGTTTTCAATATGCATAGACATCTTGTTTATCTCTCCAATGAAACAAAATCATCTTTAATTCCAATTTGGCACTCCTTGTGGACTAAAGTGATGTTATAATTAAAAAATAGCACGTCCATGCACCATATGCTTGAAATAAAAGCAGAAAGAAGAGGATAAGGGGTGAGAAACTGCTTTCCACAATTCATTAGATGTGCTGCTTTACTGCTGTTCACTGTGTCCTACTGTGCTCTAATAGAAAGCTTCATGTTGGGAAAGAGAAACTCTTTAATGATCTTGAGGCCCAGATGGCTTGATTGAGACTGAGAGGGACGCGTTCACCTTAGAAATTCAGCTTGGCCCGACCTCATGCTATATTATACACCAACCCTTCATGAATCCTGCAGAAATGGAAGCAGAATTCTAATGACCTCCTTGTAATTTCAGTCAGTTGTGCTTTGTGATGATGATTATTGATTGTTATGGTACTGCAGCCTTCAGTTATGTACCTATTCTAATGCTTTAATTTTGCATTCATGAAGTTGCATGAACTCTCTCCCAGAGGCCATTTATTGGGAAGATGCTGTTCGCTGTGAGGCTCTGAGAAGTGAAGTCCGAGCCTCTGCCTTTGACCAGTGCAGTAATAAATCACATTGACTCCCTCTGGAAGTACAAATGTCTCTGAAAGTGAAACAGAGGGAAGAAATCTGGCCATGCAGTAAATAAGAATCTGTGTCTGTGCCTTTTCCCTTTAGGTATTGCCTCTTTGTCTTTATAGGTGTCTCATTGTTGCTAGTTTAGTCTTTCATACTGGCATCACTCGAGTTGTAGTAAGTAAAAAATGAAAAGTCTGTGAATGACAAGATTTTTATACTTTTTCTCCTTCATTGCTGAAGATGGAACTGAGCTGGACCATTGACTGCTGTTACGTCCCTATGTGTTTAGGGGGTTGGATGCAACCAGGGCTTGACATTAACACCCGCCAAATGCGGGTGGATTTTAGCAGTGGCATGTAACGCAGTCATTCCTACTAGCCACTTTGGTGGGTTGAACTTTATATATAATATATTCTATACATTTTTCAGTTGTAGTCTTTAAAAGGGCATCTGAAATAATACTAAGTTCAATGTAGTGTTGTCAAAAATATTGATTTTTCGATACATATTGATACTGAAATATCTGAAACGCTTCCAAATGAAGTTTTATTTAACAAAATTCGGGAGGCGCACGTTCAGGTAATCAACCAATCAGTGCAAGAGGAAGCCGGTATATAAAGCCGTCTCTCACCTCTATCCCGCGACAAGTTTCACAGCATTTGGCCCCGCCAACTTGCTGTCATGTCTGAGTTAGAGCTCTTCCCTTCGGATGATGATTCATTCGTCACCGCTGAGTCTCCATCTCAACCCGCCGTTCCAAGGAATGATCCTTCTCCATCCGTTAACATCATGGAGCCCCCGTCCTCAAATAGGGGACGCCGGCTCACACGATCTACTCCACGCACGCCAAGACGCCGAGGACTCCCCTCGCCCCCGCCGTTGAGACAACCACCATCTTCCTCTGCGTCTACCTCCACGCCGGTCCATCCAAACATCCCTGCCATAGGGAAATGGACTGTTAAAGGGTTGAGACAAGCCCTGATGAATTCAGATGTAAACTTCTCACGAAGATTAAATAAAGCAGAACTATACAATCTGTATGTCTCTCTGCAATCTACTCACCCTTCTCCTACAGCTTCCACTTCATCTGCTCGAGCGAGCAAGGCCCGCCGGGCCCCGACCTCGCATCCAGCAGCTTCTCCACTTTCCTCCCACGCAGTGCCGGGTCCTCCCCCTGCGTCACGCCGTCGCAGGCCTTCAGCGAGCCTGGGTCGCGCCCCAGAGCCCGTCGCGGACGGGCTCCAAACACTCCCTGCTCAACTCTTCCCCGCAGCTCCTCCCACCACCGCACCGCACGCTTCAACCACCTGCAATGCAAGCTACACAACTTCTCAAACCCATCTTTTTCCTCCTACCTCTTACCCTTTTCCCTATCAGTATTTTCCAGCGCCAAGCGCTCACCCTAGCGTGAGGATGCCTCCGCTAGCGGCACAAGCGCTAACGTCATTTCTTCCCCTTCCCGTTCCCACCTCTTCACCTTTTCTTGCTCCTCCACCTGTCCCGGGAGCCGATTTTTGCGTGAGGATGCCTCCGCAAACGGCCGCAGCCCCGGCCCCCCTCCCCAATACTTCTCTGCATACTCGATCTCCCTTCTCTCTCTTCTCAGCGACACCACAACCAGCTCCTCCGAACGCCGTCGCCTCAGAACCTCCTCCAGTGGCGAACAATATCAGAGCACAAATCCTTGCAGGTGCGGACGTGGATTTGGGCTCTTTATTGTCCCTATTTCCTCCAGCAGAGTCCAATCGCCAGGTGGACTGCGGCGATATTTCCGTAACCTTAAAAAACAATACACAGACCTCCTCACGCATACTGTCTTTGGCGGAATTTTGTATTGCTTTCAGTCGCTATACCGAAATAATATGCTCTGCTTTTCCCCATAGACGGCGCGAGCTGAATGATTATCTCTCCATCATAGCGGAGCTCGCGCTGTCCTATGGGGGTAGCCATTTCTATACATACCATAAACTATTTTCTGCTAAATGCGCTGTTCGCGTTTCACAATGGAATCAGTGTCCTTATTGGGGAGCGTTGGACACCGATCTCCATAATAGAGTTTTCCTCGGATGCCGAAACATCTCATGTGCAATTTGCAGATCCGTTAACCATGCCACCACGACATGCCCTCAAATTAATCCATCAATTCCACCCTGCCCGGAACAGAACCCGATCAAATCTACTAGCTATGTTCCGCGACCTGCTAGGGAGGATCACGCTTTCAATAACAGAGTCACAAACGTAGCAGCAAACAGAAATTCAGGACGCTGGCGCCAGAAGCGGATCCACTTCCAACCCCAGTCCCTCATTATTCTCAGCTGATCTTCCCTTAAATCACCCGTTAAAATCCCTTCTGGACACTTCTATTAATTCCATCCTCCAAGCAGTCTCACCTAAAACCCTCCAAATGTATTACACAGCATGGAAATCTTTCAAAACTTTTCACCTCTCTCACAACCTGCCGTTTCCCGATTTTTCTCTTCTATCCATTACGTCATTCATATCTCACCTTAACAGTGTAAAAGGCCTCCAAGCCGGGTCCATAAAAGGCTATCTAAGCAGCATTCAGTTTTTCCATAAATTAGCTTACGGTAAGCCCGCCTCCGCCATAAATAACTCTCAAACTTCCCTTCTCATCAAAGGAATTCAAAGAACCCATACCAACCGCCCGGATACCAGACAGCCTATTACTATCGACATATTCACCAAATGCATTTCCACACTTCGTCTCGGCTACCATTCCATCAACACCGCCCGCACGTTAGAAGCAATGTTCATCCTGGCTTTCTTCGGTTTTCTTCGCTGCTCCGAATTAACAGTCACGTCTAACTTCGACACTAATATCCACCCTTCAATTTCAGATTTACAGGTTGTAGATAACGAAACCATATCTTTTTTCATCAAACAAAGTAAAACTGATCGAGCAAAAAAGGGTCACTTCATTTACATTTTCAATCTGCCAACTCCCATTCAGCCGTACCATTCTCTCATAAATTACCTGCAGTACAGACGTTCCTTAATCAAATCCTCATACGATCCACTCTTCGCCGACGACTCTAATCATCCAGCCACAAGATTTTGGTTTCAAAAGCATCTTAAAGCAGTTCTCATCCAGTCCGGTATCACAGCAAATCATTTCTCAAGTCATTCTTTCCGTATCGGCGCAGCAACCACAGCCGCCCAAAAGGTCTTTCACAACAACAAATTCAAACCCTGGGTCGTTGGTCATCAGAAGCTTTCAAAACCTACATCAGATCCAGCCGCTTCCACATCAGAAACGCGCAACAAGCCCTAACCAATTAAATCGTTAATTCCCATCACCTGTATACCAGCCCGCATTTTTAAATCAATTCTATTATCTTGCCGTATTCACGCCAGCTAAAACCAATCATTGTATTTCGTTTTAGACTTCGTTTATATATTTTACAACATTGCAGGCTCCCCCGTTCGCACGCAGTGTGGGCTCCCCGTTCGTGAGCCGGGCTCAGTCCCCCTCCCGAAGCGCCGGTCGAGCCCTCCCATTCGAATAGCAGTGAGAGCCTGCCTGATTCAGACGTCGTCGGACGCTCACGTTCGTGTTGCAGTGTGGGTTCCCCGTTCATGGGCGGCAAAGGGTCTATTCCCGTGTCCCAGCCCCTTCGAAGCGCTGGTCGAACTCTCCCAACCGAATGCAGTGGGCGCCCTCCGTTCGACTGCAGGCGGGGCCTACCCGTCCGATGCCGCGAGCGTTTTCATCCAAAGCTCCCGTTGGACGCTGCGAGGGCCCTCCCGGTCGAACGGCTAAACTCGATCCCGAATCATGCTCGTACAATCTCGCGCCGTAAGCAAGAGCTTACCGTTCAACTGCTGGCGGGGCTTACCCGTCCGATGCCGTTGAGCATTAAGGATGCTGCGAGAGCCCTCCCGGTCGAACGGTCAAGCTCGATTTTTTGCAAATACCTTCTCGTGCCCTTCACTTTTTGGGGGGGTTAATTTCACTTCGTTTTAATCATTGCTGTCCTGCGCTTACTTGGCTTTTTTGGGGGAGTACTCTGGGTTCGGGCCAAATTCCGAGCTCGGAGCCCTCCCCCAGACAGCACGCCAAATACGCATAAATTACTATACGAATTACTTTACTTTGATTTCATGTACGTGTAAACTCGTGAATACTCATTTTCCGCAGAATAGATACATGATACCAGCTGCGCTTTCTCGCTTTCTCATCTCTCCGACAGCGAGTTGACACACAAACCCGCCTCCCCTCACTCATTTCCTTTGCTCCGGATGAATATTGTTTGTGTTACAGGGCCTACCTCATGGAAGAAGAACACCGTCATGTTTACAACTGTGCCAATGAGCACTTTCCAGGATAAACTAAACGCTGGGTTTTCAAAAGTATGTGAAGTTCGCGGCTCCATTGTTGCAGTAAACTTGCACAACGTTCTAATTTATTAGATGCACGCCAGTCTATTATTGTGGGGACATCAGTCTGAAGGTCTGGCTACGCAAGACTACCTAGTTGGTACAGTACAGCCTCCTATAGTGTATTAAGCACTAATCAGTAAACAGAATGCACTCTTGTATAGGTCCTTTTTTTTTTTTTTCAGGGCTGATAAAAAACAAAAGGTATTTGGTCACAATCAGCTACAAAACTGAAAAGCATCTTGTGTTATAAAAGTGCAAAATAAATAGCATAATGAAAAATAAAACTTGTGCATTAGGAGTGTTACAGTTTGCTCCACTTAAAGGGATAGTTCACCCAAAAATGAAAATTACCCCATGATTTACTCACCCTCAAGCCATCCTTGGTGTATACGACATTCTTCTTTCAGACGAATACAATCGGAGTTATATTAAATAATGTCCAGGCTAATCCATGCTTTATAATGGGAGTGGATGGTGGCTCAAATTCTAAAGACAGAAAAAATGCACCCATCCATTATAAAAGAAGTCCACACAGCTCCGGGGGGTTAATAAAGGTCTTCTGAAGCAAAGCGATGCATTTGTGTAAGAAAAATATCCATATTTAAAACTTTATAACCTGTAATCTCTAGCTTCCACTAACCGTCATACACACGTTCATGAGAGAGTGGTGTCCCAGCTTATGACATAGGATGCAGGCGCAGTGTGAGCTGCGGTGAGAATATGCTAGTCTCGCGAGAACCAAGTTGTGTACAGCAAAGGAAATCCAAGCGAATTGTTTGAGCTAAACTCTACATTTTACTAGAGTTAAAATGGTGATTTCTTGTGAATATCCAGGTTGCTTCAACAAAGATAAAGTCTTGAGATTAATTTTTACATCAAAGGGAGATGCACCTTTTCACAAATTCTAAGATAGGCGGCAAGGTTATTTTTGACAGACGCTGCAGACGCGTGCAGTGTAAATAAGGGGTCATGAGCTCTCCGTCTCCTCAGTTCTGTTGTTTGTGCCGCTGCTCCTGCAGCCTCCTCCATCTCCCAGAGTTCCTGGTCAGTGTAGGGGAGCGCGGGGCACAAACTAACGCGGGGTTAGTTGTAACACGCATGGTTTAAATACTTCCACACACGCTAGCATGAAGAAACTTAGCATATTTACTAGTTGCCATATCGACAATATATAGAGAAAAAATTGCGCCAAAATTCAGAAATATTTGGAAGATATCACTGAACATTTATTTAACAACTTACTTAAGCTAATTTTTCATCTATATTTTTTGTGTTTATTTAAAATTAGACAAATCTGATATTATTTTAAACTCCAATCTGTTGTCCAATCTCCAATCACTAACTAGCAGAAGACACTAACCAGGTTTAAATTCCAGTTGCGCAGATAGGGCTCGTTGTAACACTGCGTTACAATGTGCCCCGCTATTAGAACTATACTATTCTATACAGTTACGATACAACTGGCATAATCAACTTTTATGAATATCTGTTGAGAAACCATGGAAAAAAGGTGAATAAAGACTGAGAGGAAGAACCTGAACATTCAGAAAATATTATTTCAAGAAATTTACAGCATTTGTACTGGCTCGTCTATTTGTCTCGTGTTCTGAGAGTGTTCACTGTCAAACCACAAAATTATTTAAATTTGAATTTCTAAAAAAAATGCCATTATTTTATATGAAAAAAATAATAATTGTCTTTTATTGACAAAATATTTTAGTTTGTCATGTATATTTTTTAATTAAATCAGATAACATTTTTAGTTGTCATATGGTCATGTTACAACGTGCCCCATCACATGTTACAATGTGCCCCACCTATGGGGCATGTTGTCACATTTCACTTCCCTTCTTTCAGGGTAAATAAAGAAAAAAGTATACACTGTATTAATGAAACAAAGCCACATATTTGTATCAGACACGTGTGAAATTAATGTGGAACAAAAGAAATTCTCTGAACCCTAAGTACATTTACACAAACTGAGAAAGTCAAAAAGCGTTAGGTTGTGCCCCGCTCTCCCCTACTCCGGTTCAAACAAATATGACTGGGCAAAAAACTCAGTGTCCTCTTGGCTTATATCGAAATCCTCCGACATTTTTCTTTACAAATCCTAGTTTTCTACTTTTAATTCGTGACCGGTATTTTGTTTTGCTCTCTCCTCTGCGCTTCCTTGTTCGTCACCGGAGCTCACACTGCGCCTGCATCCTACGTCATAAGCTGGGATGCCACTCTCTCGTGAACGTGCGTATGGCGGTTAGCGGAAGCTAGAGATTACAGTTTATAAAGTTTGGATGTGGATATGGATATTTTTCTAACACAAACGCATTGCTTCACTTCAGAAGGCCTTTACTAACCCCCTGGAGCCGTGTGGACTTCTTTTATAATGGATGAGTGCAATTTTTTTGTAATTTTGGGGCACCATCCACTCCCATTATAAAGCATGGACTACCCTGGACATTATTTAATATAACTCCGAATGTATTCGTCTGAAAGGAGAATGTCATACACACCTAGGATGGCTTGAGGGTGAGTAAATCATGGAGTAATTTTCATTTTTGGGTGAACTATCCCTTTAAATTATATTTAAACATTCAAAGTTTAAGCCCAACCCTCTTGTACTTCATTTTCCACGTCCCACTCGGTTTTGCGCACAGTTGAGTGTGCGAGCCTTTAAAAGCATACTCCTTTGACCATGAGCGTAGAAAGTTGCATTCGACGCATCTAGCGGACTTTGTTTTCAAGTGCTCAAGTCATTCGCATATGCGCTGTTCTTCTGCTCTTTTTCCTGTTGTGGCGGTTAGAAAACAGCGTTGTATTCCCTGTTCTGGGTTTGAGTTAGTTTTGCACTGTTCCCAGTT
Organism: Mylopharyngodon piceus; assembly: GCA_039654765.1. Taxonomy (NCBI): domain Eukaryota; kingdom Metazoa; phylum Chordata; class Actinopteri; order Cypriniformes; family Xenocyprididae; genus Mylopharyngodon; species Mylopharyngodon piceus. The sequence continues at coordinate 31,781,149 of CM077442.1, read as the reverse complement.
CAGTTTCCTTTGTCTTTGTTCATCTATTGCTATGGTTTTTGATTTGCCCTTATGTGTTATACCTGTGTCTAGTTAATTAGTGTTTCTTTGTGTATTTATAGTCCTGTGTTTGTTTCAGTCTTTGTCAGATCTCGTCATTATTACTGTGGTTGTTCTATGTGTTGTGTTTTTGTTTCCTTAGAACCTGAGAACGTTTTACCTGAGTTTATTTTGATTAAAAAATTGCTTGCAAAAAGATCCAGCACTTTTATTTCTGTCTTCATTTAACACCAGCATGACATGTATAACATAGCCTGCATATAGGATGGCATAGCCTTCGGTTTGCACATTGTTTGCAGCAGAACATTTGCCAAGGCTTTCTTTTTCTTTTTTTTTGTAAAATCCTGAACACAAAATTTGTAGAAATAATTGACAGAATAATATTGAAAACGCTGCTAATTAACTCACAGCCTTTTGCTTTCAATGGCCATATTGTGACTTTGATTTAGTTATTAATTAGATTTAGATTAATTGGATTCATTGTGCAGCCCTAGTTGGGATATTTGGATGGGGGAATGTAACTGCGCTGGGCCTGCCAGAAGATGTTGAATATTTTTCTCCCGTTAAATCTTTATGTTTACATAAACTGATTTCGACAGCTGGCCCCTAAGTCGATTGCCCATAGGAAAAGATCCTGGTGCTTTGTATGACTTGTCCATGTTTTAAGATGTTTTTAAGTGTCTTTTATAATAGCACACCACCCACACTGAACCACTGCAGTATCCAGTGACTTCATGCCGAAGGAATTGTTGAGCCAGTCATTGTTAGTGAAACATCCAAGAGACTGATGAACTTAATCGTCATGATAGCTACATGTGTTTTATTTGATCAGACCCGCTGTTGAGTGGATAGTGGAGATCAATGGATCGTTGGCTGTAAATTGGCTGTATTTAGTCAATGTAAAGAGCATTGTAGGGGTGTTATGTCTGAGGGAATGAAGAGAAGAACTGTGTGTATTAAGTCCTCACATGTGTGCTATGTTATAAAATATTACCCAGATAAAATATACAAGATGTTACAACAGCCATGCATTACTTCATAGGTTTGGAGAATAATATCAAAAGGTATCCCATTCCTAACACACACACACACACACACACACACACACACAAAAATGATAATAATGAGAGAACTAGTTTTTTTCTAGAGCAAGGCTGGACAAATGTTCCATGGCCTGATTCTGTGTCTTGACAGGAGTGTTTCTCAAACAGTAAGCTTCGGTTGTGAGTGGGACCCCAGGTACTGTATAGTAGCCGAATAGCTTTGTGCTCAGTAAGTGGAAGGATATGGGTCATGATTGATTCCCTTTGCCCCTGCCATACTGGAACGGACTCCAGAGACCGATAGAGAAGCCAGGCTCCTCAGTGTTTTCGTCATGTTCTTTGAAGGTACTGCACATAATTGAGTCCTTAGGGTATAGAGCTTGGCCTTCAGTGCTCTCCTTTCATGCCTAAGGTTTTCTCTGATAGCTGTCATCTGAAACAGCAGAAAGTGATCTTCTTAAAGCCTGATCTGCATTTTACCATGTATTGCTCAGAGGGACTTGTACGGGAAGGGAATCCTTACAAGTAGTATTGTGGTATTAGTGATTTTTTTTTTTTCTACTTTTCCCAACTTTTTTTTTTTTTTTTGAGGTCAACCTGACCAAGGACAACTCGTTTCCCAGAAAAACCTCTGGGAGGCTTTACTTAAATGCTAGCTATTTAGGCTTACGTTAAAGTGCAGACAGCCTCTAGTTGCAGAAAAGTGTTCAGAAAAGTGTTCATCAGATCTGTCCATCAAATGACACTGAATGGTGTTGAAGTTAAGTGCAAAGCACATGGTGTAATTCCCAGTGCACATAATATCAATCTCTTGATGGGCAGGCTGCTAGTAATCTCCTATATTTCTCTTTATCAGTGGAGGTAACATATTTATTTTTTGTGCTTTTGCAGTTGAAGCATGCAGTCAGAGTGGCACAGGAAGAGTCTAGAGATCAAGATGGAAAGCTGGAGGTGTTGGTTGATCCTCAACAGTGTTGTTATAGTTAACTAAAACGACTGAAATATTTTCTGCATTAAAAAAGATTGAAATAAAATATAAATATTTGAAGAAAATACTTAAACTTAAAAAAACTTGAATAAATATTGTATTGGCAACTAGCTGAAATAAGTTTAATTTGAAGTACTAAAATTACTAAAATTAAAACTGAAATAAAAATTAATTAAATTAATTAAAGCTATATATAGTGTTGTATAATATCAAGCAAATGCAATTAACCTGCCTCCTTGTTTATTTATTTTAGATGCTTTTACACATATTTGAAATTGGATAATGTATTTAGTATAGTGCATTGCTTACAATGTTATTATTTATTTTTGTCTCTAAGAAATGCTTTATGTATGGGCAGAGATGTACCTACTAGGGATGTGCGAGAATAGCCAACTAGTTGATTAAACGATACTGCTGCTGCTAGTGGACTTGGAAAATACAAGTCGTTTACAATTTTTTTCACATTTAATGTTTTGCTTTATATTTTTACAAAGGCTACGTTTAAATTACCATCATGTTAATGTTACATTTTGAAATTAATATATTATTTTGAAAAGTGTATATCTGCAGCAAAACAAAATTATTTAATTTTACCTCAGGTTTAGCATGCGTCCGTTTTTCTGGCACTCGCAGCATGTTGAAAGAAAGTGAAAGTGACCTGAAGGCCAAGTATGGTTACCTATACTCGGAATTTGTCCTCTGCATTTAACCCATGCAGTTAGTGCACACAAATTAGGAGTAGTGAGTAGTGAACACACACACACACACTGTAAACCGTGGACACACACACCCAGAGCAGTGGGCAGCCATTTTTGCTGTAACTTATTGGTCCTATTGACTGCCGCTGCCTATTGACTCAGTTGATTTGAATAACATGCTCAAGTTTAATACAATGATCATAATGCAAGGCAAGCACATCGCATGTATCTTACCTATTTTTAGTGGCATTCAGTATTTGATCTGATTATTCATAGTTTGTGTTCTTTCAAATGGATCGCATATACAGACTATTTCTGGGGGGCGGAGTTATACTAGTCGGTTGCAAAATTTTCATTTAAACGGTTATGAAATTAGAAGGAGGAGTGAAACTGGACTGCCAGTACACAGAAGTGTGTGCTTATATGTGTGTTTTCAAGGACACAAAGAACTGTGGTTCTACTGTGATTCTACTCCTAGAACCTTAAATGGAAATCAGCCATCTTGGTTGAGTGTACTGGAGTTCAAGGACATGAAAAGGTGGACAGCTTGCACCTGCGAGTCCTTGAGAAGGATCTTGGATCTTGGGAAAGTTACAGCTTATGTCAATCAAGAAGATTATAAGCTAACTTTGGCGGTAAACAACAGGAGTATAAAAGACTGAAGAGTTGATTGCCTCTTTGGATACTGATACATCAGTACCACCGACGCCTAGAAGCCTAAAGCTGAGGACAAGAAGCCCAGAGCTGACTACTCCTTTGATTTAAGGCGTGATTATTGTATTTTATATTTTTGTAATGTAGTTTTATTTGCCTTTACATTTTTGTTTATTATAAAAAAGAAAAGTAACCAATTAAAAGACATTTAATTGATTACAAAAACTGCCAACCGAGGCTTTGATTTATAGTGTTTTAAGACTTTGAAAAAGAACATACCATAGAGACTTCCATACATACCATACACTTTGTGTAAAAATAGCTTGTCTTGTTGGCAAAGGCTATTTAAACTAACTCCACCCACCAATGTCTGGTTGGGCCACACAAGATTACAAAAAATGCATGCCACTTAACGTCTGCAGTGGCATAGGCCGTAGGGAGTATGGCGCAAAGAAGTAGCTTTTGACAAGATCGACCCCATTTCAAATCCGAATTTTTGCCAAACTTGCTCTTCTCCCTTTTCCCATCACAAATCAGATCGGAAAGGCATTTATTTTCAGTAAAAATTAAGAAAATATTTGAAAAGTGGAAAAAAGTGCCTAACGAGTGCTCAGTAATAAAGTATTTATCGGGTAGGGTTAGGGGTATGTATAGGGAGGGCTTTATTGTCCCAATAAGTATAATCATTTACACTCTATGTTATTATTGCATCCTGGTAATGTACAACAATACTGAGGTGCAAATAGTATCTGCCACTATTTATAAGTATAAATAGCATCTAACAACTGTTTGCACTAAGTGCTACTTTTATATAGTGTAAAAAGAATATGTCGCAATTTTCACTAAGTGTAAATAGCATATCGCTAAGAAAATGCTGCTGTTGTCACTTAGTGTAAATAGAATATATCGCTATATTATTTTTCACTTCATGTAAATACCATCTATTGCTAAGAAAATATGTTATTTTCAGTAGTGTAAATAGCATCTATCACAAATAGCCGCTGCCTAAATAATAAGGTAAAAGGTGACACACCGCGAAACAAAAAAAATATAAAAAAACTAAAAAAAGTTACTGACAAAAGCAACAAAACTTAAACTATAATTAAAATAAAAGAAAGAAAATATAAAATTAAAAGCTAATTAAAAATATTACTGTAATAAGTTTCACAGCATCGCCAAGATGTGGTCGCCTCCACCATCGCCTCACTCTTGGCTGGTTTCTATCCCAGTCAAGGAGGGCCACTCTGGGTTCGGGCCAAATTCCAAGCTCGGAGCCCTCCCCCGGACAGCACGCCAAAAAGGCATAAATTACTATATTTGATTTCATGTACGTGTAAACTTGTGAAAATAGCATTTGTCTTGAGTGCATTTGCTTTCTGTTGCACAAGGATGATACACATGTCTGATTGAGCTTTACTGTCTAAAAGTCCAATGCAGGCCATTAACAGTTTGCTCTATTTTGTCACATTGTTCTAGGCCATAGCCTGAATCTGTCACATGGTGTGATAGGTCATATGTTCAAGCAATCTAACAAGCACCTATTTTTTATTTTAAAGGAAACATCACACATACAGGTGCTGGTCATATAATTAGAATATCATCAAAAAGTTGATTTATTTCACTAATTCCATTCAAAAAGTGAAACTTGTATATTATATTCATTCATTACACACAGACTGATATATCTCAAATGTTTATTTCTTTTAATTTTGATGATTATAACTGACAACTAAGGAAAATCCCAAATTCAGTATCTCGGAAAATTAGAATATTGTGAAAAGGTTCAATATTGAAGACACCTGGTGCCACACTCTAATCAGCTAATTAACTCAAAACACCTGCAAAGGCCTTTAAATGGTCTCTCAGTCTAGTTCTGTAGGCTACACAATCATGGGGAAGACTGCTGACTTGACAGTTGTCCAAAAGACAACCATTGACACCTTGCACAAGGAGGGCAAGACACAAAAGGTCATTGCAAAAGAGGCTGGCTGTTCACAGAGCTCTGTGTCCAAGCACATTAATAGAGAGGCGAAGGGAAGGAAAAGATGTGGTAGAAAAAAGTGTACAAGCAATAGGGATAACCGCACCCTGGAGAGGATTGTGAAACAAAACCCATTCAAAAATGTGGGGGAGATTCACAAAGAGTGGACTGCAGCTGGAGTCAGTGCTTCAAGAACCACTACGCACAGACGTATGCAAGACATGGGTTTCAGCTGTCGCATTCCTTGTGTCAAGCCACTCTTGAACAACAGACAGCGTCAGAAGCGTCTCGCCTGGGCTAAAGACAAAAAGGACTGGACTGCTGCTGAGTGGTCCAAAGTTATGTTCTCTGATGAAAGTAAATTTTGCATTTCCTTTGGAAATCAGGGTCCCAGAGTCTGGAGGAAGAGAGGAGAGGCACACAATCCACGTTGCTTGAGGTCCAGTGTAAAGTTTCCACAGTCAGTGATGGTTTGGGGTGCCATGTCATCTGCTGGTGTTGGTCCACTGTGTTTTCTGAGGTCCAAGGTCAACGCAGCCGTATACCAGGAAGTTTTAGAGCACTTCATGCTTCCTGCTGCTGACCAACTTTATGGAGATGCAGATTTCATTTTCCAACAGGACTTGGCACCTGCACACAGTGCCAAAGCTACCAGTACCTGGTTTAAGGACCATGGTATCCCTGTTCTTAATTGGCCAGCAAACTCGCCTGACCTTAACCCCATAGAAAATCTATGGGGTATTGTGAAGAGGAAGATGCGATATGCCAGACCCAACAATGCAGAAGAGCTGAAGGCCACTATCAGAGCAACCTGGGCTCTTATAACACCTTAGCAGTGCCACAGACTGATCGACTCCATGCCACGCCACATTGCTGCAGTAATTCAGGCAAAAGGAGCCCCAACTAAGTATTGAGTGCTGTACATGCTCATACTTTTCATGTTCATACTTTTCAGTTGGCCAAGATTTCTAAAAATCCTTTCTTTGTATTGGTCTTAAGTAATATTCTAATTTTCTGAGATACTGAATTTGGGATTTTCCTTAGTTGTCAGTTATAATCATCAAAATTAAAAGAAATAAACATTTGAAATATATCAGTCTGTGTGTAATGAATGAATATAATATACAAGTTTCACTTTTTGAATGGAATTAGTGAAATAAATCAACTTTTTGATGATATTCTAATTATATGACCAGCACCTGTATATACTCATGCTTTGGAGTGTATGCTGTTTTTCTGATAATAGCACAGTACACATCAGCACAATGCTCATCTCTTGAACATAAGTTAATTTCCACCAACCAAACTATAATACATTCATTTCACAATTAGTGACATCACTGATCTCTATACATTTTTTTTTATTTTAGATATGGTAATATGGTTTTATTAGTAAATCAATAAAAAATAAAATAAAAATCCACAAAGATGCACATGTTTTCTGCCCAGTTGAGCTGAATCAAAACAGTCAGACTCACTTTTATTATGTTATACTACTTTTTATAATTGCCATTGTAGCCCTTTAGGCAGCTGGAATCAAGTCTTGGTAATGAGAGCTGGTTTGTTTATTACAACTGTGATGAGTTCGTCATCACACTGTGTTCCAGCCATGATAAAGTTAATGTGCCGTTCTTTCTCAATCATCATTTCTCACAGTTTGTGAAGCATGCCAGGCAGTGGAGCCCGCAGGATTGAACGGCTGCTGGAGGATGTAACTCCACTGTGCAACAGCTGGAAAGTTACTACAGGCTAAGATCAATATGGCTGGGCAGCAGAATTAATGTTCAGGAAAAAGACAGCACATGTTCCTTTTTTAAGTATTTTTATTAGATTTTTTTTACAGGATATATAACTTAAGCTTGGTCTTTTGCCTCCCTATTCTGGTTCTTCTGAACATTTCATTGTAACCCACTTTGATGTGATCTGGTTGACTCTGTGCACCTCAGACAGTTTTCTGCGACATTTTATTACGTACTCCATTTTCCTCTCTGTTTGTTTCCATGGAAACAGATGAACAATTCAGTCCCTTAGCGCCATGCCCTATACGAACTCCCCACCATGGCTAATCTGCTCTTGATGCTCTGTGCTCAGAGGGTACAGGTTGACAAAGAGTTTTCTACAGTGCATTAAGTACTCGGGACATAAGTGCCTTATATTGTTTCAGTTGTGTGGCCTCCTAGCTGATAATCAATGTGTTAATGATACTCTGTTCCTCAGAAGAATTGGTCCTGTGAAGCATCCTTGAGCTTGAAGGTTAAACGGAATAAACTGATTGTGAGGGCCTCTGGAGAAATTCTTCTTTCTGTCATTGCAGACACTGTTCATATTAGCCACCAATAATCTCAGAGTCACTGGTCAGATTATAAGCATGAGGCCTCTGTCTTAGTTGGATGCCCTTGTTGTTGCAGAAGGGATCCAAGCAGACTTCTAGCTGATCACACTTGAAGCACTACTAGAATGCATGAATACTAATAGCAAGATGGTTGCAAGAGAGTATCTCAATAAAAGTATTTGCATGACATTTATAAGTAACATTTTATGCCATATAAAATAATCATATGTCATTTTATGCACATTTATTCACAGTCTCAGAGAAGAAGTGTGAAGCAGCTTTCTGAAAAGCATCACATCAGCTGGAAGGAGAGACATTTACAGGTACATATGGTATGGTGATTTTTGATCATTTTTTAAATCATGCCATCAAAATCTGATGGCTCTTGTCACTAAGGTCAGCATGAAAATGAACATTCACTTGGTTCTTAATTTTAACCTCACATTAAAACCTGGGAATGCATCCTGTTTGTGTATCACTACTAATGCTACAACTAGGGTTGTCAAAAATAGCGACAGCACACAATACATGCCTTTCTGCAGTACCGGTAGTATAATGTGCTGGGTTAATCTGGTACACACTGATAGGCGGCTGCTTTCAAACACTCCCGTCTGTACTTGGTCTCTATTTACAACATAGTTTTCCAGCGTTGAGAATTGAGTGTGTAAGCACAATGGCCAATCAGAGGTGTTTAAGTTAGTTAGAATCCTCTCAATAGGATACAAACTCTTTCTCTGTGAAATTTTACTGGTATTGGTACTGACTAGTGAAATTGTCTGGTACTGTGACAACCCTAGCTACAACTATCCATCTAAGTATTCATCTTTTAATAAAACCCTCATCCTTCATCAGTTGTTATTTTAATCTTGGTTTTGCAGTGTTCCCCAATATAATTTACTACACTTTCTATCTCCCTCAACAATTTATTGGAAAAATCAATAGTTTGTCTCTAATGCTTGTCAAGCCATATTGACAATATAATGGCAAATGCTCCTCCTAATCTTTTAAAGTTGACATCAAACAGAAAATTGCTATTGTCTTTTTTCCCTTATTGTGACGTACACCGATCAGACATAACATTATGACCACTGACAGGTGAAGTGAATACCACTGATTATCTCTTCATCACGGTACCTGTTAGTGGGTGGGATATATTAGGCAGCAAGCAAACATTTTGTCCTCAAAGTTGATGTGTTAGAAGCAGGAATAATGGGCAAGTGTAAGGGTTTGAGTGAGTTTGACAAGGGCCAAATTGTGATGGCTAGACGACTGGGTCAGAGCATCTCCAAAACTGCAGCTCTTGTGGGGTGTTCCCGGTCTGCAGCGGTCAGTATCTATCAGAAGTGGTCCAAGGAAGGAACAGTGGTGAACCGGCGACAGGATCATGGGCGGCCAAGGCTCATTGATGCACGTGGGGAGCGAAGGCTGGCCCTGTGGTCCGATCAGCAGTTTGTTGCGTATGGGGCATCACAGTTTGTTGCGTATGGGGCTGCATAGCCAAAGACCAGTCAGGGTGCCCATGCTGACCCCTGTCCACCGCCGAAAGCACCAACAGTGGGCACGTGAGCATCAGAACTGGACCACAGAGCAATTGAAGAAGGTGGCCTGGTCTGATGAATCAGGTTTTTTTTTTTTTTTTTTTTTAAATCATGGCCAGGTACGTGTGCGTCGCTTACCTGGGGAACACATGGCACCAGGATGCACTATGGGAAGAAGGCAAGCCGGCAGAGGAAGAGTGATGCTTTTGGGCAATGTTCTGCTGGGAAACTTTGGGTCCTGCCATCCATGTGGATGTTACTTTGACACGTACCACCTACCTGATCACTGTTGCATGGAACATGGAAATGGTATTCCCTGGTGGCTGTGGCCTCTTTCAGCAGGATAATGCGCTCTGCCACAAAGCAAAAATGGTTCAGGAATGGTTTGAGGAGCACAACAATGAGTTTGAGGTGTTGACTTGGCCTCCAAATTCCCCAGATCTCAATCCAATCGAGCATCTGTGGGATGTGCTGAACAAACAAGTCCGATCCATGGAGGCCCCACCTCACAACTTGCAGGACTTAAAGGATTTGCTGCTAAAATCTTGGTGCCAGATACCACAGCACACCTTCAGGGGTCTACTGGAGTCCATGCCTCGACGGGTCAGGGCTGTTTTGGCAGCAAAAGGGGGACCAACACAATATTAGGAATGTGGTCATAATGTTATGCCTGATCGGTGTATATACGTGTGGAATGGATTCTCGGACGAGAAAAAAAGTAGGATTGGATCGTTGTCTCTAATTGCAATAATTTGTGTGTGTGAAAGGTTGCTGGAGGGGAAAATTGCCTGGCTATTGTACGACTTATAACATTTTAAAAAAATAAGAATTGTACATTTTGATTTCATGGTGACTTTAAGCTATTACATGTTTTTATTACAGTATTTTAGGACTTGAAGGTTTTACATGCAATTTTTCCTAGTTACATTATATGCAAAGAAGTAGAATTTGCCTTCAGCCTACAATCTTGAAAAAGAAAATTACAGCTAAGAGAGAACACACTCTGGACTTGTGTGGCTAATTCTGAGCAATGGTTTCTACTATCAGCAACTGCAGACAGTCCAACACTTTTAAAAAAATGTCTTGTTCTCATGCTGAGTATATTGTGGCTTCTTACTAAATTCAGCCGCTCTCAGAATGTATAAAAAGAACAAGGGTAAATGTAATCTCTTGACATAAATGCCATAAAATGGCCTTTTCCCTTTGTTAACAATTGTTTTGTCTAGTGCTTTCCTCCTACTTCTGAACTTTACACCAGTATACTAAACTTTCTCAAAACAGAGGTTCGGTCTGAAGTGTTTTAACATTGTTCTGCATTGTTTAATTCATGTTATTGTTAGTATTTAGAGCAGATGGTGCAAGAGGGTTTCATGCTGGCTATTTTCTAATGGGTTTTTTATCAATACTTCTCCCTCCAGCTTTGCTCTTTTTTTCCCTCTCTGGCTCCCTGTGTCTCTCAAACCTTTTCTCAACAGGGTGTTAACAGACATTCAATATAGCTAATGCTAAAGGTTTTCCATCGGTTTTACAGCTTTGATTGCTAAAAAACGTACTTTTGAGGTTCCACTCCAGAAAGAGTGTCATGCAATCTGAAAGTTTATTAGAATGTGAACATTTGATAAACCTAAAATTCCCTTGTTTTTAGGGGAACAAGACACCCACCCTATCTCACGTACATGTTTGTATCATTCTCAGCATGTCATTGAAAGTACTAGATGTCTTCTGGCAGATGTCTTTCTCTCAGATTGTGACTGGTATCCTCCAGAGAGAGAGAAGAACAGCACAGTTCAATGTCTATCAGTTAGCAGATAGCACTCAGTTGCCTTCCAACACTAACAGCCTCCTTTCCTTTTAGAATAATTAGAGCTGGGAACATTATGGTAACACCAAGAGGATATTATTGTTCATGCACTGTCCTTTTTGCGTGGTTTTCAGACTTGTTATTCTCTCTGTTGTCATAGTGAGGATTTTTGGACAAAATTAGAAAGAATGAGAGAGAACACACTACATCTAATTTATAGTGCACCTCAATTATAAGAAAACTATTACTTGTTTTTTGTTGTAAAATATCTAATTTTCATCATATTTTTGGATATTTTTTCCCTTTTCCAAACCTATTTTAAGTTGATTTTTCCATAATTACTTTATTGGCAGGTTTCTCAGGCACTAATCAAGTCTAGTCCTTAGCATTTCAATGGAGAACCAACATTAAGAGCCTAATTTAATATAAATATTTGTTTGTGTGGGGAAATTGCTCATTAACCTAATATTTATTGCTGATATTAACTTTAAAATAACCATCTCTAATGACCCTTTGCGTATGTTCTATAATATTGTTACATTTCATAATTCCCTCATGTTTATTAAATATTATTAGTTAGATGATTCTCTGAAATGTATTTATTCTGTCCAGATGAAATTATTTTTTTTAGGCTTTATACAGTATGTGCTATGTTTGGTCCTGACATGTCCATGTATTCTACTAAGAAATCTATAGTGTATTTTAGGGTCAGCATTTTCACTTTCTTAAAAAAAAAAAATTCCTTTTGTCTGTCTGACCTTACGTCTGAGTCAAAACACATCATTTGAAGGTCATAACATTTTGTGTGAATCAGAGCAACGGCTCCTGAATACCAATGGGACCCTGCTACCCTAGTGAAAACTAAATATACCAAAATATATTTAAAATACATTTATTTCATTCTAAGTATACTACAAATACATTTGCATTTTTATGTACTTAATAAAAATACCCTGCAATTGTATACTTTTGGTGTACTAAATTGGTAAACTTAAAGTCTGCTAAATTGGAACAACTATTTTTATACTTAATGCACTTTAGTTATCCAGAAATAGTGCTGAGATCCAACTAAAGATATACTTATTGTGCTAAAATGGAACTGTTGCAGGTATATTTTAGGTACACTTTAAATATCTTGCATTTAAAGACTGATATTATACAGAGATCATACTATCCTTACTAATAGTGATTTTAAAACACTTTTTAGGCGTAATATTAAGACATTTGCATTGTGCAATAAATGAAGTACTTAGTTTGAATTATAAAACGGTTAGTTCCTGTCCTTGATTCTGATTGGTCAATAGCTGTGTTTTATTCACAATAAAACACGGCTATGACTGCTTCACCCAACGGTTCTGTGTATCACTACACAACACCCTTAGCAACCACTCTTAGCAACGTAAACTGTATGTTCTCAATTGATATTGTTCATTGAAGCTTACTGTATTATGTAGAAGAGTGTTGTGAGAAAGAGATTGATTGAGTGAGTTTATTATCTGCATTCAGATTTAGCATTTTCCTTCAGGTCAGTCCTATGTTCATAATAAAAATCTGTTTAAATGTCCAATGTATTATCTTGTCCTTTTAACAGTTAAGGGGTTTTCCAGAGACTGACAGCGCTAGTCAAAGCATTTGTCAGTTGCGTCTTGTTCCGTGTTCACAACAATTCAGTCTTTTCAAAGTAAAAGTCTTCGCTACTGACTGACACACTCATAAAGACGGTCTTTGCCGCCATCTAATGGCGTAATAATGTAACTTCTGTTGCTGTTCACGGTCAGGGACTATTTTTTTCCGGCAGAAGGAAGGCTTTTAGTAAGAGTTTACTTCATGAAAGTTACATTGTTACATATTTTTAGTTTTAATATTTGTATTGTGTGGTAACCGTTTTATAAAAGCAATAAGGTACTCGAGGCTAGTGCTGTATCGTGAATATGTCACGGCTGAAGGGGTTGCACGCCCTTCAGCCATGACTTATTCACAATACAGCACAGCCTCTCGTACCTTATTGCTTACATAAATGTATTTTAAATACATTTTGGTATAGGTTTTTTTTAGGGTAGATATCTTGAGATCTCATACACGAAACTGTGATGAATTAGTCATCAAATCAAAGGCTTTGTAAATTGTACATAAAGTCGACATTGAATGGTAATTCACCCTATCTGTTTTCTAAAATCTTCATCGATGCATAGGTATCATTTGTTTTGAGCTTGTAATTTTTATCAAAAAGTTACAACTCAGTCTTCTGGTTAAACGACAGACTTCTCTCTAGTGATACTGTATGCCAGACTTCTCCAATCATTTCTGCTTAAACCCCACCTCTTTTTTACAATCTACTGCAAGCTCAAGTCTAAACCAAGTCTCCGGACTATTTTATTTTGATAATTTCGATAATAACTCATTTCATCACAATAGGGAAGAAAAGATCTGTCATTACTTCTGTTACATTGCAACTTTAAAGAGGACCTATAATGCTTTTTTACATTTTCAACTTTCTTTAGAGTGTAATGTTGCTGTTTGATCATAAAAAAAAGGTCTGCAAAGTTATACAGCACAAAGTCCACTCAAAAGGGAGTTATTCTCTATATCAGTAAGCACTGTTTCTATTTCCCTGAAACTCCTCAGTTGTATTCTTGAGTTTTCTACTGGGATTGTACACAATTTTCCTCATCTAAATAATTCCCACCAAAAAGGCCTGGTTGAGTTGCATTATAGTGTGTTGAAACTTGCGATTATGCTAAGGGATGTGACATTTCCGAAACTATCAGAGCACATTACACTTTTTGAATGGAAAGGATTCATAGAGACAGGAACTAAACAGAGCGTTACTGACAGACTGGGAAGAGAGGTGCTGCAACAATGTAAAATATGTGGAAAAATACAGCGTTTTTTGAAAATTCAAGCAAGAAAACCTATTTTAGTAGACCCCAAAAACAAAATCAAGGCTTTGTAAAAGGGCATAATATGGCCTCTTTAAGTACTGTAATACCAGTAGGTGATTAAAAGGCCGAACTGGTAAAAAGAATCACTTTTTCTACTGTATGAAACAGTCTGAGCTTTATATCCAAGAAGAGGTGGTGAGAATATTGGTGTAGCAACTAATCAACAGATCAATCCTTAGCCTAAACGCATTGATTGCCTCTAACACTGGTTGTAAGCGTCTCTCCTGGGTAGGTTGAGGTGCTGACATAATTAGATACACAGGCATCTCTCTTCAGAAATACCATCCTCAGATACAGCATGCTCTATAATACAGAGAGCCGTGCATGATTGAAGACGTCGGGATGAGAAGGGAAAGATATAAATAATGGCTGTTTACTGATGCATGCTATGAAAATAACTATATTATTACAGTAATGCATTCGCAGGATTTTGTGCTGCATCGTTCACAAAATGTTATCAAATGAAAAGGTCTTTAAGTGTTACCCTTTTGCTTAATACACAGTATTCCTTTAAGAAACAGAGTAGCATTTATTGACTGACTAGTTCTGCACAAGAGAGCGGTTCATTAATACAGAGGTTATGATGTATGTGCTGATGCCACATGAGATGTTAAGTCAGACACAGCCATTTCCCAAGGGCTTCAGTAACTGTCTAAAGAGAAGCGGCAAGTCCTATAAATTCACTTTATGCGTCTGCTTAGCATTCAGCTCACCTCGCATAGCAGCCATTGACTCCTGCTCTTTAATATGGATCTTTCCCCCAACCTCCACATTTTTTCTCTTTCCTATCAATTGAGAGCCATAAGAAGAATAATATATTTTTGTAAGTATGCCATGCCATTCATTTGAGGTTATTTGGTAGAGTTTGACTAATCATCAAAGGTAAAAGCAAGAGCCGTTTGACCTCAGTATCAGGCGCTTGGAAATGAAGATCTGGAAGAAAAAGAAAGACCCCTCTGGGGTAAAATACAATCTTTACTAGGTCAGTCTTAGTTCAGGAATGCATGCCAAAAATATCATGGTTTCGTGAAGAGGATACAGAGAGGTAAATAAGTCTATGACAGTAGATCTTCTTTTGACAGTGTATTACAAATAGTTAGACTTTTTATTTGGCTAATTAATGTTAGTGTCTGATCTTTGTGTAGCAAAGTGTTCACAGTCTTTCTCCTTCACATCATTGTGAACAATAATAAAACTGTTGACGGAAGTTTTGATTTTAGTCTACAGAAGTTTGGCACCATTGAAGGATCCATTAATCAGGCTTTAACTTTGAGTCATCTCTCTCTTTGTATTCTTAAATGCAAAGGAGAGAGTTTTCAGTGCTGAAGCATTTGAAGTTCAATATATTCCACTGAAATCACCCCCATGCTGGCACAGCAATGAGAAAAGTTAAAAGCATTCTGTCTGGTTTATATCACTCAGTAGAATGCAAATCTCCTAAGTGGTTTTCTTTTACAATGCAGTATAGATGGCTTATTTTTCTGTTTTTTTTTCATAGCAAACATTAGTGTAATAGTAGCCAGTGTCGTGCATGTCTGTAAGTCAACCATTTTCTCAGCAAATAATAAACAGCAACAGGACTTTAAAGAAATAGTTTACCTCAAAATGAAAAATCTGTTATCCTTATGTTGTAAACGTATATGACAACACATTAATGGACTTTCAGTGGATATCTCCTTTTGTGTTCCAAAGAAAAAAGAAAGTCATACAGGTTTGGAATGACTTGAGAGTGAGTAAATGATGACAGAATTTTAGTTTTTTGGGTGAACTATCCCTTTAAAGGGTTAGTTCATCCAAAAATGAAATTTCTGTCATTAATTACTCACGCACATGTCGTTCCAAACATGTAAGACCTTCATTCATCTTCAGAACACAAATGAAGATATTTTTGATAACATCGGAGAGTTTTTTTTTTTTTTTATCTCCCATAGAAAGCAACGAAATTACCACATTCAAGGTCTAGAGAAGTAGTAAAGACATCGTTAAAATAGTCAATGTGACTACAGTGGTTCAAACTTAATGTTATCAAGCGACGAGAATACTTTTTGTGCGCAAAAACAAAACAAAAATAACGACTTTATTCAACAGTTTAAACTGTTGTCATATGCAGTTGACGTAGTGAACGCAGTGCAGGCTTCCGTGTTTACATCTGAACGCCGGCTCAATATTGGCCGACGCTGTTCACGTGAGCAGCATGACGCATGCGTGTGATGTTGACGCAGGAGCCGGCCAATAATGAGTCGCCGTTCTGACGTTCTAACACGGAAGCTCTGAACTGTGTTCACTACGTCAACTGCATATAACAATAGTTCAAATTGTTAAATAAAGTCATCATTTTTGTTTCGTTTTTGTGCACAAAAATTATTCTCATCACTTCATAACATTAAGGTTAAACCACTGTAGTCACGTTGACTATTTTAACAATGTCTTTACTACTTCTCTGGACTTTGAATATGGTAATTTCGTTGCTTTCTATGGAAGATAAAAAACCTCTCGGATTTCATCAAAAATATCTTACGAAGGTCTTGCGGGTTTGGAACAACATGAGGGTGAGTACTTAATGACAGAAATTTTCATTTTTGGGTGAACTAACCCTTTAAAGGACTAATAAAATAAGTGTTGGCAGAACAGTCCATATTTATTTATTCTCACTGAAGTTGCCAGTAAACATTTACTCCATTGCATCTTAATTCAGGCAATACTTTGTTCATGTGGTATTCCTGTTCTTGTTTCACTGAGCTTCAGATTGATTTGCTGCCAAAAGGGGCGATGCAATTTGTTACAGGGAATCGGAGAGAAATGTCAGAGGCAGTCATTTAGTCTGACACCCCTCTTCCATTTTTAATTGGTGAGTGTGACAGACCTCTGACAAAAGTCATCGAGACTTCAGAAAAAGCAGCGAGTAGGTGAGTTTACCAAAATAGAGTTGTCACCCTTTTTAGATAGAAAACATGATAATCATTCAATCAGCAACATCTTTTCCCAATGCAATTATTTGTTAAGCAGTTTGTACTTCGCAACCAGAAGAGACCGACCAGATGGAAAGATCTTACACCAAAGCTGGATCTCATAGGTCAGCTGAGACAAACATGCACAGATGGTTTGAAGAGCAATGTTCTCACGTCGCACTCAAATAACGAGTGTTTACTCTCAATGTGAGGAGTGGATGAAGAAGATCCTCCATACTGTCTGTCTCTGAGCTGTACCTCCCAGTTGGAGGCTGTCTCGTGATGGATGAGTGCAAAGTGAATTCAATGTTTTGCCAGAGCTCTGTGAAAATACTTCATGTGTATTCTACGATTCCTCCAGGCAGCTGTGACAGGTTGATTTATTCTGTAAGAGGCAGAGGCAGTGTGTGATTGGTTCTCTTCTGTAGCTGGATGCAGAAATCATAGCTCAATCCTGCACTGCTATCTCCTCGGTCATTGACTTTCATCTACTGTTCTAACAGTGCAGTGTTTTCTCCTCTACAGTTCAAGAGGTCCCTTCGACATTAAGAAGACGGATCAGATTTTTGGGTGCTTTTTGAGTTCAATGAGCAAACAACCCAAGACTGTGAAATATGATATGTAGCTATTTGAGTTTTAACTGAGCAGAAGACAAATTACTTTTTTATTTGACAAATTGTAGAATCACTGGATTAACCCTAAAAATGTTTTTGTATCCTGATAGAAACATTTGAGAGGCTTTGGGGAGAGGCAGTGAAAGTGTAGGTGTCATTTCTTGGTTTCATGTTGAAAGCGTGTTTATTTTGTGCTTTGTTTAGCTTACGGGCAACATTTAAAATCCATCTGTAGTGGGAAATCTACTCGCCTTCAGATAAAAGTTGATATATTTCACATATTCACAATATTTGGAGGGGACTTACAAGTTTAAAAAGTTGTTATTAAGCATTATCTTATTACCTTTATGTTAAATTTTGTGAATTTAATTTTCACATTTTTCATAATCTGTCTGTAAATGTTTGTATCTCAGGGGATACGTCACCCTTTTAGGGTTAAGAAGCACTTTAGTGATTATGTATTCATTGTAGTGATTCTGGTTTTATTATAAATGTCATTCTGGTTTGTAAGATAATTTCTGCCTTTTTGTTCTGTTAATTTCTGTTGATTATGGTTCCAACATGTCACCTACCTTCCAGTTTTACTCACAAAGGTGCTCTTACAATTAAAAAACGATGCAAATGACAAATAATACTTGTTTGTGAAAAAATGTTTTGTTTAGAATACCATTTATTACAACAAAATTTGGTTGTGAATATGTATCTTTAATTACAAGTAACAGTTCCCCATTAATTTCAAATTAGATATAACCCAGAAAATGACCTTTCATTAGTTACATTCACTAATCCGAATGAATCTAATTGCATTTCATATTCTGAAAGTTGTGTTTATATGTACCCTAAACATTGTAATCTGATTCATGTATTTGCATACATGTGTATTAAATCTATTCCAAAAAACAAAACAAAACAAAAAAACCTTGCATGCGCAATGCGTCAGTCGGCGCATTCAGAAACAGAGAAAGACATTGCAAGACTGTCACCGGAGCTCCAGTGAGCATAACTGGTGTTTCTTTTTGTTAAGCAAATGTGTAGCAAATATTCTGTCTCCACCACACCACTGACCAGTTCATAAAACATAAGACATAAGTAAACATACACACATTTGTAAGACATATATAAACATCTGCATCATGGCAGTGCATGTGCACTTTATATTTTTTATTCTGACTGAGAAAGTAGTCGGATTAAGGGGTTTACATGGCTAGAATTATTCTGCTTATTTAAGATCTACACAACCCCCTTCAATCGGATCGAAATTTAATTTGGATCAAGCTCAATAGGTATTTTCAGTCCGACTGAGCCATCAATTCGATTATAAACGGATTATTAGGTTGCATGTAAACATACCTTTGAATGAATTGTGAAGTTGGGAACAGCTCTGAATGATTCTATGAGTCTTTTTCAATCCAAAGACTTGGAAAGCACGGCGTTCGTTGTAGTGTGCTGGAAACACTGGCACACACCTCGAGATTTAAAGGTAGGGTAGGCAATGTTTTTCATAAACTTTTTGTTATATTAGATGACACTCTCTTTACATCCTGATTGCAATCAGTAATATACTGTAAGTGGTCTAAATATTAAAAAATATATCTTCTGTGGAAGTCTTAGGACCAAAAAATGTCCGAATGCAATGATTGGAAGAATCACACATCATCAGACATCACACATCATCAGCGTGTTTCATGAGGCTATGCAGAGTTGTAGACACCCAGTCACAGAGCTCTGCAAAAAAAGCAGCCACCTTTTACAGTTCCTTCTGAACCAAAACAACGAGTTATGCTGCGTTCACGCCATGTCGTAACCGTAATTGAGAGATGACAACCCGTGATGTTCTACTCAGAGCTGTTCTTGTTCTCGGACTCGGAATTATGCATTTCTATGGCAACACTATCAATGCTGAAATGAATCTGCAGCAGTCAGGTGGTACAAGTCAGAGTTCTAAGTTGTTTACGTACATTATTATATTATATGCTTTGAGACATTGGGTAATTTAAAGAAAGAATGTGTCTCTCATGACTCCTTTGTAGACTCTGCTCTGGCTCTGAAGGGAGGGTGGGATCTTATGCTATTCAATCTCACTGAAATTGCCTACCCTACCTTTAATCGGTCAACCTCACGGAATGATAACAAGACGACTGGTGCCATTGGTGACTAAATTTTAAATCATTGTCGCACATTAGTGTTGTGTAGAATCTGTGACCATTTTGAACGATGCCTGGATCCCTTCAGAGGAGGTTTAAGCAAAGCATCACTTATTACCAAAGTAAATTAATTACATAGAATGTAAAGAGACAAAAAAATCATTCCGGGTCCATTAATTGATGTAATATAACTCTTTTGCCCATTATTGTAGTGTCTGGATTGTTGCGGTGAGGTTTAAAGACCGTAGAGAAAAAGGCAGCTGTGGCTCTGTGATAATGGCCTTGAGACTTGAGGGCTGAGCCTTCTAACCTTCTGAGGCTGGTGGTCTTAATCTAAGAAGACTGATACGGCCAACCACCCACCTTTTTCCACACACATACAAATAAAATTGCTCACCCAGCTGCAAGTTAACCGAGTTTAGCAGGGCTCTTCTGCCACTTATAACACCTGACTGACTCACCGTGTTGCACAGGAAATTACTTTGGAAAAACCAGGCTGGGGGGATTATTGAATTATGCCAGAACTGTTCCGTGAGAAGAGAGGTGGAATTATTTGCTGCCACGGCATCTACCGTCAGCTCTCGTGAAATCGGCCAGCTGTTCGGAGCTATTTTTACAGGGACCACAGCTGCAGAAGGCTAGCCGAGACACTGGCTGGCGAGTCCGTTTGTTATTATACGCACTACTGCTCCACCTGATCCCAAGGGCCAGTTTTTGAGGCAGTAGCAAAGTCAAAGCTACCTGTGGGAGGTGAGCTCAGGACCCAGTGCACTAATGAAGAACTGTACCATCATTAACCTAAATTCCCCTAATGGCCTGTAATTATAGAGAGTGCATTGTCAGCGAGGGACACTTTAGCTTTGCACGGAGGGAGCACTTACCATCAACCTTATTGCTCCAAAAAGAAGTAAAAGCACCAAACATAATATTTTTTATCATCACACAGCTGAAAAGCAGGACACTGTATAAATGGAGGGCAGGCTAAAAATGATCATTAATTTCAGGTAACCAGAATCTAATTCGACCACTCATTATGTTGTATTAGCACCCTCTAATAGTGTTTTTGTACAGCGTGCACCCTCTATTGTCTCGTAGCGGAGCAAAGGGAAATTTGCAACATTAAAGAAGCACAGGTGATGGAACACTGTTTGAAAACACCTGGAGCATATCAGCAGAAAAGAGCAGAGAGTGCTTGGATGAATTCAGGGAAGGTTTGGGGCACACAGCTTGCGGTCTGGAGTGCTGAAAGGACATGTTTATTTAGCTGGCTGAGTATCGCTCCTGGTGTGAAGATGAACAAATGTGCTCCAGCAGTCCTGATGGTGTTTTTAAGCCATGCTGCCCGTTTTCAGTACTCCTCCTCCATATTTCCTTTTCGCGAACAACTTATCGCTTACGTCGAGTCAGCATGTGACATGCATGACCAGTCAGTGTGAAATGTTTTTATAGAGAAAATGTAGTGAATTCTGTTTTACATCCATCTTTGTGTTACATTTCCAGGAATATGATTACAGGAGCTGCCAGTCATTCTTTGAACTACATAATGCGGCATTATTCATCTGGAACGCCTGAACACAATATGTCAGTCAATGTGTGTTTTGTCAATGCCATTGTATTATTTAAGTGACAAATTCACAAAATGATCTCACTGAATGAGCTTAAAAACACAAAAGCCCACCAGTCACTAACAACGCTGACTCATGGACTCATCTTCAAACGGAACATGTGACTTTCACGTCTCCTGTGCAGTAATGGCTTTCTTTGTTTCTCATGATGCTTTTTCAGGGGCTGGGAGAAGCTTCAGCAAGAGGCACAAGTATGGAGGGGGACTGTCTAAGTTGCATCAAGTACCTCATGTTCATCTTCAACTTCTTCATTTTTGTAAGTGCTCTCTTTCTTTTACTATCTCTTGGATGGTACAGGAACACTCCGTTATATGCTGTTGTTTAAGTACTGTAGGCTGAGAAGATCTAGATTTGACTGTGACATCATGCTAGTTGTATTTTCTGACTGATGATTTGCTTTGGTTGGAAGCGTGTGAAGTATCTGTTTTAGAAAACAATGTCTGATGATATGCAGGTGTGGATTCTTGCTTTCCTAACAAAATACGTAATTCAAAAGAGTCTGAATGATCCAAGTTGTCGCTTTGAACAAATATTAATGTTGCGGTATGAAAAAGTGCATTGATCTTGCACCAACTTGTCTTCTTTTTGCACATGAACCACATTGCACTTCCTTTCTCAAAAGTGTTTTGTTAACAGCCTCATGAACTTCTACTGCCACACTAGTGCTGTTTCATAGAAAAGTTGAGCATCAGTCATTATTTGATAAGCTCAATATAGCTATATCATAAAACCATATTTTGTGTTTATATTGTGCAGGGATCTTTACTAAAGCCCTTTTCTCCTCCTTTAGCTTGGAGGTTCATTCCTTCTAGGGGTGGGAATCTGGGTGCTGGTGGATCCGACAGGTTTCCGGGAGATTGTGGCAGCAAACCCTCTTCTTTTTACTGGAGTCTATGCAATTTTGATCATGGGCGGGATGCTGTTCCTACTGGGATTTCTTGGCTGCTGCGGAGCCATACGAGAAAATAAATGTCTCCTACTGTTTGTATGGGCTTTTCTTTCTTTCTAGATATATAATTTATTGGCATGTGTCAATATGAAGTGTATATAGGTCGATATTGGATATTTATTATTTAATGGTCATTTCCCACATTTGTACATTTTACATTACCTTTGCTGTCATCTAATGCTCACTTACATTTAATCTAAAAAATAACAAATAAATTAATAACACAATAATTTAGTAACACTAAATGTAATCTTTAGCAAATATCATATATTTTTTATACTGTACATTATATTATTGTTGTGATGTCTAAATTCACTGTATATATATATATATACTGTGTGTATATATATATATATATACACACAGTATATGTATATATGTGTGTGTGCGTGTTTTTGTGATTTATGAGGACACAAATTTGTATAATGACATGAGTATTACACTTGTATTACGACATAAACATGAAATATGAGGACATTTCATGAATAGCTTTAAAAACATACTAAACAATGTTTTATTAAAAATGTAAAAATGCAGATTGTTTTCTGTGATGGGTAGGGTTAGTGTAGGGGGATAGAATGTAGTTTGTACAGTATAAAAACCATTACGCCTATGGAGAGTCCTCACAAAGATAGCAAAACAAACCTGTGTGTGTGTGTGTGTATTTTAGTATGGGGAACAATTCTCACTTTTAACTAGTTGCTTATTGGCTTGCATATTGGCTTTTTATTAGTACTTATAAAGCACATATTAATGCTTTATTCTGCACGACCATATTCTAAACCCCTTAATCCTACCCAACACCTAAACCTAAATGCTACTACAACTACCTTACTATTAATAAGCAGTAAATTAGGAGCTTATTGTGGCAAAAGTCATAGTTAATAGTGAATATGTGTTTCCCATACTAAAGCGTTACCATATAAATTTATTTAGACAAAATAATATGCATTTTTAATATCGGCCATAACATGATAATAATAATTGGCTCATCAGTATCAGCCAGAATTATATTAATATTGTGCTTTTCTGTTTAGCATCAAAACACACATCTTTATTTATATAGCACTTTACACAATATATATTGTTTCAAAACAGCATTACAGTGATAAACATGAAAATAACACTTAATAATACATATTTGTTGCATATTTATGCATCTGAACTACTGATTCAAATATCTCAGAATCCTGTTTTTCTCCCACAGTTCTTCATGCTCATACTCGTCATATTCCTGGCAGAGCTGGCGGTGGCCATTCTGGCGTTCATATTCCGGGAGCATGTGAGTATTATTATAGCTGGATATCATCAAGCCACCTGTAATATACCTCTCCTCTCACTATTCTTGTCTATCTGTGGATCAACAGCTCACCAGAGATTACTTCACCAAGGAGCTGAAAACACATTACCAAGGCACCAATAGCACTGATGTCTTCACCTCCACATGGAACGCCATTATGACCACAGTACATAAAACTGAATAGCTCTACCCAAATCTACTAGTACACAATAATGGCATTCAGGACGTTTAACTGACTATTGGTGTCTCCATAGTTTGATTGCTGTGGGGTGAACAGTGCTGAAGACTTTGATGATCAGAGCCTCTTCAGACGGCTGAACCCCAGCAGACTAGTGCCAGAGGTCTGTTGCCAGAGGAACGATCTGATGATGAGCAAAGACGAGTGTCTCAAGGGAATTATGCCAATCCGTAACAAGGTCAGCAATGAGTTTACAAATTAGTAAACACATGCATCAAGAAATTTACAGCTGAGTAGAAGGAGGATGAAAACCAAACATGTTTTTATTGGAGGGAAAAAGGGGTGTGGTTATATATATCTGTGTGTGTGTGTGTGTATATATATATATATATATACAGGTGCTGGTCATATAATTAGAATATCATCAAAAAGTTGATTTATTTCACTAATTCCATTCAAAAAGTGAAACTTGTATATTATATTCATTCATTACACACAGACTGATATATTTCAAATGTTTATTTCTTTTAATTTTGATGATTATAACTGACAACTAAGGAAAATCCCAAATTCAGTATCTCAGAAAATTAGAATATTGTGAAAAGGTTCAATATTGAAGACACCTGGTGCCACACTCTAATCAGCTAATTAACTCAAAACACCTGCAAAGGCCTTTAAATGGTCTCTCAGTCTAGTTCTGTAGGCTACACAATCATGGGGAAGACTGCTGACTTGACAGTTGTCCAAAAGACGACCATTGACACCTTGCACAAGGAGGGCAAGACACAAAAGGTCATTGCAAAAGAGGCTGGCTGTTCACAGAGCTCTGTGTCCAAGCACATTAATAGAGAGGCGAAGGGAAGGAAAAGATGTGGTAGAAAAAAGTGTACAAGCAATAGAGATAACCGCACCCTTGAGAGGATTGTGAAACAAAACCCATTCAAAAATGTGGGGGAGATTCACAAAGAGTGGACTGCAGCTGGAGTCAGTGCTTCAAGAACCACTACGCACAGACGTATGCAAGACATGGGTTTCAGCTGTCGCATTCCTTGTGTCAAGCCACTCTTGAACAACAGACAGCGTCAGAAGCGTCTCGCCTGGGCTAAAGACAAAAAGGACTGGACTGCTGCTGAGTGGTCCAAAGTTATGTTCTCTGATGAAAGTAAATTTTGCATTTCCTTTGGAAATCAGGGTCCCAGAGTCTGGAGGAAGAGAGGAGAGGCACACAATCCACGTTGCTTGAGGTCCAGTGTAAAGTTTCCACAGTCAGTGATGGTTTGGGGTGCCATGTCATCTGCTGGTGTTGGTCCACTGTGTTTTCTGAGGTCCAAGGTCAACGCAGCCGTATACCAGGAAGTTTTAGAGCACTTCATGCTTCCTGCTGCTGACCAACTTTATGGAGATGCAGATTTCATTTTCCAACAGGACTTGGCACCTGCACACAGTGCCAAAGCTACCAGTACCTGGTTTAAGGACCATGGTATCCCTGTTCTTAATTGGCCAGCAAACTCGCCTGACCTTAACCCCATAGAAAATCTATGGGGTATTGTGAAGAGGAAGATGCGATATGCCAGAGCCAACAATGCAGAAGAGCTGAAGGCCACTATCAGAGCAACCTGGGCTCTTATAACACCTGAGCAGTGCCACAGACTGATCGACTCCATGCCACGCCGCATTGCTGCAGTAATTCAGGCAAAAGGAGCCCCAACTAAGTATTGAGTGCTGTACAATGCTCATACTTTTCATGTTCATACTTTTCAGTTGGCCAAGATTTCTAAAAATCCTTTCTTTGTATTGGTCTTAAGTAATATTCTAATTTTCTGAGATACTGAATTTGGGATTTTCCTTAGTTGTCAGTTATAATCATCAAAATTAAAAGAAATAAACATTTGAAATATATCAGTCTGTGTGTAATGAATGAATATAATATACAAGTTTCACTTTTTGAATGGAATTAGTGAAATAAATCAACTTTTTGATGATATTCTAATTATATGACCAGCACCTGTATATATATATGAGACATATAAAGTCACAAGATAGGCTACTCTTCAACCAATATAGATATATTGATTTTCTAAACAATTTAAAATGACAATGCTATGAATGATGAACAAATGAGAAGTTCAATATCCATTGAAGCAACAACCTTTTGTTTAATCATATTGAAACTCGCATTTCTTTGAAACAGGGCTGTTATTCAGCAGTGGTGGACTATTTTGAGACATACATCTATATGGCTGGAGCTCTTGCTATTGTGGTGCTGACTATTGAAGTAAGGTTATGATTTTTATTATGAAAGGCAAAGTATAATGTGATCAATTTACATTTGGAATGTGAAGGCAAAATGTTTTGCAAGAACTATGAGTTATGATCGCCACCTAGTGGAGAGTGTAAGAGCAGCTTTGCCATGAAATGTCAATCAATATAGAATATTTTTAAACCAGTATTTTCAGTGAACTCTCTACTAATTTTATTTGTTTTTCTTTCTCTTTCATCAGCTCTTTGCTATGGTGTTTGCTATGTGTTTGTTTAGAGGAATCCAGTAATTGTCACTTACAGTAAGGACACTTTGAGGAGGAAGAACATGGCATGGCATGGCATGGAAGACAATTTTTAAATAAGAAAAAGAAGACACTTGTATATTTGCCATCTCTATGTTGTTATGTTGGAATATCTGAAAATTGCCAAAAATGTATCGTACTTCACAGCTGGGACTTTGAGGTACTTGTTTGTGAAAACAAAAGTAAAAGTAATTCGTAAATTAAGGATGTTATCAATGGAGGGGCGCCTTGCACTGATATTTGGTGGAATATTTATAGATGACAAAAGACTGATTTCTACTAAGATGTTTTACCTCTTACCTACAGTAGATTGTTCATCACTGCTCCAGAGCCATGCTTAAAAACCTACACTGTGTGAATGGAAGCATGTCTGTGAAGCAGAGAAGGTTGGTTTGTGTGTGTGCTTGTGTTTCTGTATAAAATCTGAGAGGCCAGCAGCTTCTATAAAAAATGTTTTGTGAGTTGCAATTGTGAATATTTTATGTGATTTTAGCAAAACTGTGGTGTATTTGTGTTGTATCTGTTGTACACGACATTGAATGATATTAAATAAGAAAAAAAGAACATCTGGAGAGCTTGTTTGCATCGTGTTTCCCATCATGGGTGGAATCTGGCTTTTCCAATAACTAATCTAATAATTCTAGATGAAAGCTTTGAGTGCATTCATTTTGTAGCACATACTAAATACTACATTAAACCAAATATGGTTTTAAGGAATATGTCTATAGACTGGGAATGGAAATGTACGATTCAAGTGTATCTCCGGAGTGGTGCATAAATATTGCATAAACTCTGTTGGATTTTAAAACCAACCTAGGAAAGTGGTTTAAAAAGAAATAAATAGAAAAAAGCATTGCAATCTGCTATCCCTGCCTCCGGCTATACAAGATAAATAGCCTGGGCTGTGCATTGGTTTCCAAGACTCAAGCGACTGCAAGAGACACACACACAAGCAGGTGAAGAAGCCTAAAATGCATGTTCACACAGTAATTGTTGGACAAATCACTGATTATTGACTCAAATGAGATGTATGGAAGGATGAATAATTCTGGCTCCTAGTTCTGGGACTAGACAGCTATTTTTTAACAGCTTGTCATTAGATTTGCCGCCAGAATGAGTTTGTTTTTTCCAAGTGCTAATCGTAATAATTATTTTCTGAATACCAACTGCCTATGTTTCATTTTGTTTGTTTGCTTAGCAAGTATTGTTACATATGACTTACACTCAAAAAAATGAACTTTCACTGTTGTTAGTTTCACTCAAACCACCCTTGTCCACATTACTTAAAAACCTCATGTAACTACATAAACATAATTTAACTGCGTTGTTTCTACTAAAAATGAGTATTGTCAGCTTTACTTAATAAGTGTTTGTTCAGTCAACTTAACATTGCTGAGTGAAACGCACAAATTAATGCTGACATAACTAACTGGGCAGTGGATCCGTAGATCCCAGCATGCTTTGCAAGGGACTGCATTAGGAGAGTAAATTTAGGGATTAAAGTGTTATTTTACGATGTTGAAAGATGTTGTTAGTTTATGTTAGTGTTTAATGTTCTGTTATGTTGGACATTTAGGAGTTTCTGTAATGTTTTTGAATTTTGTGGTTACCATTATGCAGAAGAGTGTCGCCTGTGTTTAGGCTGTGAGCGCTCATATATGCATGTTTAGGATGGAATTCCTGCTCTCAATTCAATTGAGTTTGTTCAATGAGTTATTTTTTGAGTGCATTTTGTAGAGTAAATAGTTCATTTAATAAGGTAAATTAAGTCAATAAATGTGTTCACCTTGCGTAATAAATGTGTTTACCTTGCGTAATAAACAAAACATTATTAAGTAAACTGCACATATAAATATTATGTAACAGTGACATTCAAATGATTTGTATTTACTCAAAGAAATTTTGTCAGCTTTACTTGAATTTCTTTTGTTCATACAACTAAATTGATATTTGTACAAATTACTCAATATAGTTGCGTGGAACCACTTGACACTTCTTTTTTAAGTAAATCCAACAATTCATTTTTTTGAGTGTAATAAATAAGATGTCTGAAATAAAGAGCACTTCAGTTGTAAAAACAACTGATTTTGCTCAATGTACTGAATAAATAATATACAGTACCGGTCAAAAGTTTGGACACATTACTATTTTTAATGTTTTTAAAAGAAGTCTCTAATGCTCATCAAGCCTGCATTTATTTGATCAAAAATACAGAACCCCCCCCCCCCCCCCAGTAATATTGTGAAATATTATTACAATTTAAAATAATGGCTTTCTATTTTAATATACTTTAAAATATAATGTATTTCTATGATACAAAGCTTAATTTTCATCAGCCATTACTCCAGTCTTCAGTGTCACATGATTCTTCAGAAATCATTCTAATATATGCTGATTTGATACTCAGTTTAATATCAATGTTGAAAACAGTTGTGTTGCTTAATATTTTTTTGGAACCTGTGACACTTTTTTCAGGATTTATTGATGAATAAAAAGTTGAAAAGAACAGCATTTATTCAAAATAGAAATCTTTTTGGACAATATAAGTATTTACTATCACTTTTTATCAATTTAACACATCCTTGCTGAATAACAGCATTCATTTCTTTTTAAAAAAAAGAAAGAAAAAAAATACTGACCCTAAACTTTTGAACGGTAGTGTATATTGTTACAAAAGATTTCTATTTTAAATAAATGCTGTTTTTTTTTTGTTTTTTTTTAACTTTTTATTCATCAAAGAATCCTGAAAAAAGTATCAGCACAACTGTTTCCATCATTCTTACTAAATCACCATATCAGTATGATTTCTGAAGGATCATGTGATACTGAAGACTGGAGTAATGATGCTGAAAATTCAGCTTTGCATCACAGAAATAAATTATATTTTAAAGTATATTAAAATAGCAAGCCATTATTTTAAATTGTGATAATATTTCACAATATTACTGTTTTTTTCTGTATTTTTGATCAAATAAATGCAGGCTTGATGAGCATAAGAGACTTCTTTCAAAAACATTAAAAATTGTAATATGTCCAAACTTTTGACTGGTACTGTATATTTGTTTGTCAGCTATTTTTAACCTACTTGTTAGTGTCTTTTAATGGTAGATAGGTGGTAGATTTTGCATGCTGCAAATCACTCACACTGGACACAACCAACACTGGATGACATTCTTTTGATGCTTCTGAATTCTTTGGCATAACCAATGTTGGTCATGCAACACTCTACTAATGAGGTAAGTACAATAGTCGAATCAGATCTATCAATCACAATTGGGGAACCTAGATTAATAATCACTGGTCCAACACATTCTGCATATATAGGCCATTCTACAGAATTGGTTCAAAGTCAGAGTCGGAAACGTCTTGAAGAAACGTGTCTTTTTGTATGCAAATTGAATAATATCCAAGGTACACATTTCTAGTAACTGTACAGTTAATTCTCATATTGTATTTTCAGAAAGTTTTGGAATATTTTTTCTCTCCCCAAATTTGTCACTACCGAAACACAATAAATAATTTAATATGAAGGGTTACATTGACCTATTAAGATTTTGTTTACATCTATCTTGTAAATATGTTTTGCTATTTTTTTTTTTTTTTTTAAAGTTTTCACAGGTAAATCAGTAACAATTACAATTTTAACAATATTTCAAGTGTAATTTATGAGATTTGTTGTATTTTGAATCCAATGTTTCTTTGTAAAAGGCATAAAGCTTATCACACTGATTTCAAAGTTAAGGATTCATTAGTTTGAATATACATTGAACCAAACACTATAATAACATCTTAGTTGATAATTCAATATACTTTATTTTTGACAAAACATCCCATGTTTCGGTAGTGACAGTAATGTGTTGGTAGCCACCACAACACATTACAGAATTTTAACTCATACTAAAACACTAATGATTTGCATAATAAAACATACTAAAATTCTAATGATTTGGATAACTGTACAAAAATTTTGTTTATTTCCCCAAATAAACGATTATTTGTTCCCTTTCTGTAAATCACTACCAAAACAATGATGTCACTACCGAAACAGTCACGATCGAAACATGTGGTAAAGTTTCGGTTGTGACAATTTTAGATACTTTTGAGCCTAGCTCAAAGATGATAATCAGCACATGGTTAGCTAGCACAGTTCTGAACAATTGTACACACAGAAAAACTACATTTTATCAAATAACCCCCCAAAAACAATGATGTCAACTGAAACTTAACCACATGTTTCGGTTGTGACTGTTTCGGTAGTGACAATTTTAGATACTTTTGAGCCTAGCTCAAAGATGATAATCAGTACATGGTTACCTAGCAGAGTTCTGAACTGAGTTGTACACACATAAAAACTAAATTTTATGGAATAACACCCAAAGAAATTTGCTTAATTGCAGAAAAAAAGTGTTTGGTAGTGACGTTCCTTAAAGTTACACACAGATTTTCAGACATTTGAACACATTTAACTCAAAATGATGGTACCCATCTACTATGAAAGAGAGGCTATGGGAGGGAGGGACACAGGAATATTTCCTGATCAAAAATGTAGAAGTGTGGTTAAAATCAGTCTCAGCCAATGGAATAAAACATACACTGTTTCGGTAGTGACATGAAAATGCGAAATAAGATTTTTATATATATTAAGCTTACTTATATTTTAAATATTATTGTGGGATTCAATAGATAATAGAAGGATCTTAGTAAACAATTAAATTTGAATATTTAAATGCTTTTTAAATGTGTTTTTTGGTTGTGGGACAGCAGTTTGCACCAATTTTGTAGAATGGCCCATATAACAGATGTCCATTGACTTTTTTGAGAAATGAATTGAGATCAAATGTGCTAGGGTCAACTCCATTATATCCATCATGGAGTCAGTTTTATGTCAGAAATTTTAGCAAGGTGAAAATCCCAACCCATTATGATTCAGTCTGGTGACAGAGGCTACATATGTCAGCCTTTTCTCATGGACCCGGCCATACCTTCCTCCTTGCCAAGCATCTCAGACAGTTTAATAGCGTTCTTGCTACACATAAATGCTGTGAATTGTGAATTTTTAAAAATTGTAAGGAAAACAGTAGGTTTATATAAAATGCT
The DNA here is from genome assembly GCA_039654765.1 of Mylopharyngodon piceus. Taxonomy (NCBI): domain Eukaryota; kingdom Metazoa; phylum Chordata; class Actinopteri; order Cypriniformes; family Xenocyprididae; genus Mylopharyngodon; species Mylopharyngodon piceus. The sequence continues at coordinate 31,749,714 of CM077442.1, read as the reverse complement.
TTATTGCATATCAAAGATCAGCCTGTAATGAGAAAAAAGCAGATTTAGACTGTAGTTTTAGACACAAAAAACAAATAATCATAATAAATATTAAGGTAAGTACACCTATTAAGCCCACTTTCAACTTTTAAATAAAAAAACATTTTAAAATGAATTTTACATTTTTAGTATATACTTTAAAATGGCAGAAATTAACATAGAAAACAAATATTTATATTTCATTTTGTCCATCATTTACCGACTAAACTAATAAAAATGTCTGACCACAGATTTTAGTGGGTCTAAAAGGCACACCTTTCCTTTATTCTGAGAATCCTCTATCAAAATATCACTTACATCCAACTTCCTGTCCAACAACTGTATTTCCTTCTCCACTTTGCGCATTTTTAAGGCTCTGTATGCCATTTCCTGCTTTCTGTTGGAGATCTCTACTTGGAGATACTTCATGTATAAGGTCTTAACATCTTCCACAGGTTCCTTTAAAAAAAGTGAGCATTAAAACATCTTCTTGCATTTTATAATCACCAAAATAGTACTGTTATGCCCTGCCACATACTCTTTATTAAATAATGTATTAATAATAATTTGTAAATGTTATTTAGTAAGCATTTATTGTGTATTACATATTATATTACTTATTTAATATTATGCTAATTGATATTCCATTAAAAATTCAAATAAACAGAGCTGCAAACTTACAGAGTCCAGCTCATCATCTGATAATATAGGTGGCGGAAGGAGGTTCAATCCATGATCATTCACTGAAATGATGTGATATGAATGATATATATATATTGGTTTAAAGAGACAAATAAAGAAAGTGGTGTACATACCTTTGACATAACTGCTGCAGCCAGCCTCATCTCCTGGATCAGAGCAGCAGCCGCCAATTATTCTCTCTATGATGGGACCCTCCACATCATTCTCAGGGGGCAGCTCCTCTTCATCTATGTACTCCTCTTTGGTTGGGAGTAGTCCCATCTTCTTCAGGGCAGCCTTTCTCTTGTTAGCTAAATTATGTGCATCCTTGAAGTTATTCAATTCAAAAACACTTCAAAACAAATTGTGAGTTTTTCATATAGACCAGGGGGTTTTCAAACTGGGCCCAGGCCACAAGGGGGTGCTAGGGGTCTGCAGAAAATGTCACAGGAAAAAAGTGTAAAACATGTACAAGATAAAGGTTTGGTTACAATTTCAATCTGCTTTCTAAAGAGTGACCAAAGATCATAAGATTTATCTTCATTTACATATTTATATTGACAGCCATAATTTTTAAACCTAGAAATTTAATAAACAAATCTGTGTTGTACTGCGCATGCTTTCAAGAATAGTTTGTATTTGTGTTGTATCTAGAGAGTTTCTCCTCACCTCTTGCAACTCACTTGGGGTTTTAAGACCTTATTATCTCTACAGCTGTGTGAGAAAATATTTATTATGCTATATTATATTATAGTGCTACATATAACTTTTAAAAAGTGTTTCTCTTAATATTTATACCTTTATACTATAGGTTTTTACAGCTGACATAGATAGTGACTAAAAAGAGATAGGTCTACGCTGTCTTTCAAAACTTAGAAACAAACAAAAAATATCGAGATAATATTTGAGAACACTGTAAAAGCATGTTATTTAATTTCGCAAAAACGTATTTATTATAATACTGTGCGTATTATTTTTCACACACAGCATAAATGAGTCTTTATATATTAAAACATATAGGCTAGCTGCCTTTATATTTTAGGAAGGGAGTCCCTAACAAAGGGGATTATCATGGCCCTTGGGCTGGCTTCACAAAAACTGAAAAACCCATGACCTACCACTTTGAACGATGTTTTTGTATTTCGTCTTCACTTGCTGCCACGTTCTTCTAGGTCCCAGAGGGTTAGATCTGTTTTTGAAATGTGGGCGTGACAAAGAGCAGAATTAGAGAAAGCAGCCTAGACATTAGATTCATACAGTAGTTGTCAACATAGCACAGGCGTCATGTATACCGAACTGCTTAATTAGTGCTCTCCCAGACTAATTACATGTAAAATATACTTACGCATTTAATTTGACAGATATTTTTCGCCACGCGTCCTGACGGACTTTTGCAGCCGCTATTGTATTTCCTTTAGTTTTTATTAAATGTTTAACTTCGTCATATCCTTCAATTAGAAGTTGCAATTCAGCAGGGCTGAAATATGCAGCACGCTGTTTAGCCATGATGATAGTTGGTTAGACGAACTTTTCAATCCTCGCACGAACGCTCAGTTCTCTTAATAAACAACAGTCTTCTTGAAATTAAAATCCGAGATGTTGTTGGAAGAACCGAACAAAACTCAATTTCAGATATCGAGCTAGCTCAATCCGGGATATGTAAACTAATCCGGGATTTGTTAAACCACAGTCGAAGAACAGGACCCAGTGGATTGTTTCTTGCCTGAAAAAAACACCAGACATTTATAAATGTTTGCCCTAATGTCCAAACCAATGCACAATAATAACGTTTAAAGTTATTTGCGCCTTAAGAAAAAATGGTGGCTGAAACGGTAAGCTGATTAGCTGTTGTCTATGGTTGTGTCTAAAAAACACGTGAGTTGGCTATCTAGACACATAAGGACCGTGGCATTAACCCCCCAAAATACTGTCTAGGTAGGCGGCTCACTAGGTTTCAAGACGCAGCCTAATCCTCACATTCGTTCTTCCTCTACAGCAGATGGCGCTACGCGACCCGAATTAAAAGAAGACTGAAAGGCACTACACGTGAAGGAGAGACGAATTTCTTCTTTCCTGTCAGCTGTCTGTTTAGCTTAAGGAATGTGTTGTGGGATAATAAACAAAATTCAGTGAAAATATTCACTTTCGTTCTTTACACTATACTGGACCAACAAATGAGATTATGGTTGAGGCGTGCTGAGATTTAAGGCCGTAAACTGGATACCGTGAAGGTTAGTTCATAAATTTTAGTGGCTAGCCTATGTTACCTGCTATCGTTAGCGAGTGTGTTTTGGATTTACAACTCAAGACGGGGCATATTTTGAGTAAGGCACTGAAATATGGCCTGTTTTTATTAATAAATATAAATCATAAAGAAATGAGAGTGACTGATCATAAGAAATTAACTGGAATTTGAGGGATTCATTATATGATAAATTCATTGGAATTAAATGGATCATTCGTGTAATAAATACATTTGAATTAGATAAATCAGTCATAAAATAAGCGATTTCTAAATAAACGGGTCAATAAAACACTATTCGAACAGTCGTAAATTGTCGTTAGATTAGGCATGTAATAAATAAATTAGAATGAGAACAATCCATCACATAATAAATTATTTGGAGTTTGAGGGATTAATCATATGTAATACCAATGAATTTATTAATCCATTAAATTCCAAATAATGTATTATAATGTACAATAAATTAATTGGATTAATCATATGATAAATTGATTGGAATTAGATTGATCAATCCAATAAAAAAATATCAATTAGAACAAACAATCATATATTAAATATAGTTAGATGGATCAATCATATAATAAATTAGAACAATCAATAATCTAATAAGTTAATTTGGAATTAGATGAAACAGTCTTATAGTAAATGAACTGGTAAAGATCATGTGCAGTTATTATATGTACTTGATATTCTCTGACATGTAGATGTTCATCAGTGCTGTTTGTGTCTTCTGTAGTGGTTTTGGCTCTGGACAGGCTCATCATGTGTGCATCAGTGAAGTACGGTTCCCGGGGCCCTGCTCTTATTCCCCGCATGAAGACTAAACACCGGATATACTACATCACCCTCTTCTCCGTGGTCTTACTGGGGTTGATCGCAACGGGGATGTTCCAGTTCTGGCCTCACTCCATTGAGTCCTCTGCAGAATGGAGTCTGGACCGCCGTAGTGTGCATGACGCTCCTTTGGTCAGGATACCTGTAAGCAGCCCTATTCCTGAGAGGGGTGACCTGAGCTGTCGGATGCACACTTGCTTTGATGTGTATCGTTGTGGATATAATCCCAAGAATAAAATCAAGGTGATTCACTGTCAGAAAATATTGTATTATTGATTGATGTTTATTGGGCTGGATATCATTGCAGTCAAAATGCCTTGATCTATTAATTGTATGTGTCCACAGGTGTACATCTATCCTCTTCAGAGATTTGTGGATGAGGTAGGGGTGCCCATCAGCAGTACTGGCCTGTCTCGAGAATACAACGACCTGCTGAGCGCCATCTCAGACAGTGATTTTTACACTGATGACGTGACTAGAGCGTGCCTTTTCATACCCTCCATTGATGTGTTGAATCAGAACTCTCTGAGGATTCGTGAAACTGCTCAGGCACTGGCTATGCTGCCCAGGTATGTATGTTTATTCTTCAATATCTGCAAATTACTATTGCCTACTTCTGCTGTACAGGGGCCTCAATGTTATTTTAAAGTCCGTGTAAAGCAGTATTAAAATATGTGTTCTGAGTTTTTCACACCACAGAAAAATGTGTTATTAAAGGGTTAGTTCACCCAAAAATGAAAATTATGTTATTAATTACTCACCCTCATGTCGTTCCACACCCGTAAGACCTTTGTTTGTCTTCGGAACACAAATTAAAATATTTTTGATAAAATCTGATGGCTTAGTGAGGCCTCCTTTGACAGCAAGTTAATTTACACTTTCAATAACCGGGAAGGTAGTAAAGGCATGTTTAAAACAATCCATGTGACTACAGTGGTTCAACCTTAATTTTATGAAGCGACGAGAATACTTACAATTTCTTCTCTTCGGTATCAGTCTCTGATGCGTGTTCACGAGAGCACCACGACGCATGCGTGTGGTGATGGTGCAGGAGCTGGCGTTCTGACACATGACCCGGAAACGCAGGGCTGTGTTTACAAACAGAGGAAGACGCATGCTCAACATAAAACAGTTCATAATTATCTCTGCAGATTTCGACACAGAGGATGAATTGCATTTTTTTTCACAACCTTACTTATTCGTAAAAAATATACAGAGAACTTACTAAAAGAGATGGTAGAGGCTGCAACACAACCACATCAACAAGCTTCTGAAAGACGGAGGGAAATGGAGAGCTGGTGGTATAGATGTCATCAGTGCCAAGCGATGCCTACTGAACAGGAGAGCGTGTGCTGCATCGATTGTGATATTGTCATGCCACAGCTTGAAAGTTTGGATAATTCAGACGATGAGACGACATGTATCTTGCATCACCACATGCATGAGTCATGGTGCTCTCGTGAACGCGCGTATCAATCACCAGAGATTGATACGGAAGAGAGGAAATTGTTGAATAAAGTTGTTTTTTTTTGTTTTTTTTTGGCGCACAAAAAGTATTGTCGTTGCTTCATAAAATTAAGGTTGAACCACTGTAGTCACATGAACTGTTTTAAATATGTCTTTACTACCTTCCCGGGCATTGAAAGTGTAAATTAACTTGCTGTCAATGGAGGCCTCACTGAGCCATCGGATTTCATCAAAAATATCTTAATTTGTGTTCCGAAGATGAACGAAGGTCTTACGGGTGTGGAAAAACATGAGGGTGACTAATTAATGAGAGAATTTTCATTTTTGGGTGAACTAACTCTTTAACTACCCAGCCAAATTTGAATGATTAAAAAAAATGGCAAGTAAATGAAATAAGTTATCAAAATCTTGAAAAAAATTAGCAGTATTCCCTGCTCTCAAACGCTGGGGGTGTGTCCGCTGTCAGCGCTGAAACCACGCCCACTCGCGAGAAACTTGCCCTCTCTTTCAACCTACTTGTCTAATGAGTCAAACATACTGATGCACTCATTGGTGGACACGTAGTACTGCCGACTGTGGCACCAGATGTCGGCGCCAGGACGGGAGATAGTCGGTCTGGCCCCATATCATCGGTTGTTGGTGGGACGGGAGGATGAAAACCGAGGCGGGAGATGGTCAGTTCATCTCCATTCACCAGTAACAGTAACTCACGATTAAGCGGGCGAGCCACTCATGCTAATAAGTTGTAGTTATTATAGTGTTAGGAGCGGGCCATGCTCGGTGGCTCCAGTGCGTCATCGAGCCACCGTTTTAGCCCCGCCCAAAAAATCCTGAACACAGAATTGGTGAAAAACTGTTTAACGGTCTAACTCTACAGTTCAGTACTACATAGTTCACAGTCTTTATAATGTGTTTCAGCAATACATTTGTAACATTTATAATGTTTAGAAACAATTCTCAGAATTGACTTTACATGGACTTTAAAGGATTAGTTCACTTCAGAATTAAAATTTCCTGATAATTTACTCACCCTCAAGTCATCCAAGATGTTCATGTCTTTCTTTCTTCGGTCCTTTCGTGTGCGTATCCTGGATGTTTAAACCTCTTGAAACATTGGGACGGTACTTCCTACATGATTACGTAATGCGTAGCAGATCACAGAGCTAGTGCAAGACGAGCATTTGTGGTATATACATTTTTATTTATTTTTTTTTTAGAAAATGACCGATCGTTTCGCTAGATAAGACCCTTATTCCTCAGCTGGGTAGAGCCCTTTGAAGCTGCACTGAAACTGCAATTTGGACCTTCAACCCGTTGTACCCCATTGAAGTCCATTATATGGAGAAAAATCCTGGAATGTTTTCCTCAAAAAACCTTAATTTCTTTTTGACTGAAGAAAGAAAGACGAACATCTTGGATGGCATGGGGGTGAATAAATTATCAGGAAATGTTCATTCTGAAGTGAACTAATCCTTTAATTACAGTTGCACCTCTCTGTTTTTCTCTATTATGGTGTAACTTCTGGCTCTCTTGTGAGCTATGCTTTTATATAACTCTTATATTTTAGCTTTTAGGAGCACATCAACTTTATTTTTGAAGTCATAACTGACTGTTTCAAGCTATATAGTCAGCATGTTTATGAAACTTTTTCAGGTGGGACAAAGGCATGAACCACCTGCTGTTTAACATGCTTCCCGGAGGACCCCCTGACTACAATACAGCTCTGGATGTGCCCAGAGACAGGTGAGAGTTAGGAGTAATTAACAGGCACGCAAAATTGTTAAACTTGACAGGAAGTCTGAATGTTCTTAAATCATATTGACATTATGTAGACTACAATTCAAAAGTTTGGGATTCAAAGCATCAAAGGATCCTGAAAAAAAATGTATCACTGTTACACAAAAATATTAAGCAGCACAACTGTTTTTAACTACTAATAATAAGTGTACATATAATAAGTGATAATAATAATAAATGTTTCTTGTGCACATTATCATTCATATGCAGATAAGCTATATTTTAAAATATATTAAAATAGTCATTTAAATAAAAAAATAAAAATAAATAAAAAGCAGAAAATTACTATTTTTACTGTATTTCTGGTCAAAAAATGTAGCCATGGTGAAAATAAGAGACTTCTTTCAAAAACATTAATAAAATCTTACCAACTTCAAACTTTTGCCCTGCACATGACATGCAGGAAAAAAAAATAGTAGGCTAAATCGTGTGCACAATTTACTAATTTGTTTCCTCAATTTATAAATCATGCGCACAATTTACTAATTCCCTCGATTTGCTAAATTGTGTGCAGGATTGAGGAAACATTAGTAAATCTTGTGCAGGAATGAGCAAATTGAGGGAACTAAACAGAAAAACGTTTGCATGATTTAGCAAATCGAGGCAACAAAATAGTATATTGTGCGCAGGATTTAGTAAATCAAGGGAACGAATTAGTAAATAAATTTTACTAATTTACTTTTTTTCTTGCATGTCATGTGCAGGGCTCCGTAGATGTCAGATAATCTCTATAATTCTATCTTGATAGTTGATTAGGTGTTTTGCATATTGTGAGGACAGTATTCAAATCCTCATATGAATTTATTTTTAACTTTTCAATTCACCAAATCACAAATACACACAACTATTTTGGATAACTGTTTCTCATTATGGTGTAACCTAGAAAAGATTTTTTTTCTCACATTTTATTATTCACATTATTCTAATTTCATTTTGTCTCAGCAAGTGGTGTTGATCTGTTGAATCAGTGTGTAGCTAATATGAAAGGATTTTTATTTCTTCATCAAAATTAGCCCTGAAAACACTAAACATGAACACTCCCAACCACACCCAAATTTGAAACCAGGACTAAAGTTATTTACAGCTATTTTTGTGTTTGATTTTATAATTGGCAGCCATTATCGTTCAAATTAATCTAAGTTAAGTTGCAGTCTTTGACATATTAAATTCCAGAGGTCAAAAATTGTGGCTGAATACAATGGTTAACTTCTGGTTAATAAAGTTCTGATGTTATGCCTGCCAGTTGAGGGCAGTATTGTCTCTGTTTGACCTTGTGGAGCAGCAATGTCACCTGAGAAGCAATAAATGCTCCCATATCCTCTTTTTTTTTTTTTGATCTCCAGATAGTTGTTCACAGAAGTTTGCAACATGGCACTATTTTACCTCTGTAGGTTAGTGAGAGTGGATTGACACATGTACAGTATCTCACAGAAGTGAGTACACCCCTCACATTTTTGTAAATATTTTATTATATCTTTTCATGTGACAACAGTGAAGAAATGACACTTTGCTACAATGTAAAGTAGTGATTGTACAGCTTGTATAACAGTGTAAATTTGCTGTCCCCTCAAAATAATTCAACACACAGCCATGAATGTCTAAACCGCTGGCCACAAACGTGAGTACACCCCTAAGTGAAAATGTCCAAATTGGACCCAAAGTGTCAATATTTTGTGTGGCCACCATTATTTTCCAGCACTGCCTTAACCTTCTTGGGCATGGAGTTCACCAGAGCTTCACAGGTTGCCACTGGAGTCTATGACGACATCACGGAGCTGGTGGATGTTAGAGACCTTGCGCTCCTCCACCTTCAGTTTGAGGATGCCCCACAGATGCTCAATAGGGTTTAGGTCTGGAGACATTCTTTAGCAAGGCAGTGGTCGTCTTTGAGGTGTGTTTGGGGTCGTTATCATGTTGGAATACTGCCCTGCGGCCCAGTCTCCGAAGGGAGGGGATCATACACTGCTTCAGTATGTCACAGTACATGTTGGCATTCATGGTTCCCTCAATGAACTGTAGCTCCCCAGTGCCGGCAGCACTCATGCAGCCCCTGACCATGACACTCCCACCACCATGCTTGACTGTAGGCAAGACACACTTGTCTTTGTACTCCTCACCTGGTTGCCGCCACACACGCTTGACACCATCTGAACCAAATAAGTTTATCTTGGTCTCATCAGACCACAGGACATGGTTCCAGTAATCCATGTCCTTAGTCTGCTTGTCTTCAGCAAAGTGTTTGCAGGCTTTCTTGTGCATCATCTTTAGAAGAGGCTTCCTTCTGGGACGACAGCCATGCAGACCAATTTGATGCAGTGTGCGGCGTATGGTCTGAGCACTGACAGGCTGACCCCCCACCCCTTCAACCTCTGCAGCAATGCTGGCAGCACTCATACGTCTGTTTCCCAAACACAACCTCTGGATGTGACGCTGAGCACGTGCACTCAACTTCTTTGGTCGACCATGGCGAGGCCTGTTCTGAGTGGAACCTGTCCTGTTAAACCGCTGTATGGTCTTGGCCACCGTGCTACAGCTCAGTTTCAGGGTCTTGGCAATCTTCTTATAGCCTACGCCATCTTTATGTAGAGCAACAATTCTTTTTTTCAGATCCTCAGAGAGTTCTTTGCCATGAGGTGCCATGTTGAACTTCCAGTGACCAGTATGAGAGAGTGAGAGCGATAACACCAAATTTAACACACCTGCTCCCCATTCACACCTGAGACCTTGTAACACTAACAAGTCACATGACACCGGGGAGAGAAAATGGCTAATTGGGCCCAATTTGGACATTTTTACTTAGGGGTGTACTCACTTTTGTGTCCAGCGGTTTAGACATTAATGGCTGTGTGTTGTGTTATTTTGAGGGGACAGCAAATTTACACTGTTATACAAGCTGTACACTCACTACTTTACATTGTAGCAAAGTGTCATTTCTTCAGTGTTGTCACATGAAAAGATATAATAAAATATTTACAAAAATGTGAGGGGTGTACTCACTTCTGTGAGATACTGTATGTCCACGATGACATTGGACCTCAACACTATCAGATTTATGCCATGTTTAAGCAATCCATGTTGGATTTGAGTGTCTTATTGGTGTTTCAGCACTCTTGATATTGAGATAAATTGGAATGCTTGCAATATATAATTAAAATAGACATCCATCCCAACAAATCTAATCACACAGATCAGTGTCACTGAACTGTTTTTGAAACCCAAAGTGTTAAATTTACAATTAAATTTCCTAATATTTATTTGTAGCAAGAGATCAAAGATGCAGTGGAAGTGATCATGAAAGAGAAGAACACGCTACCGCCTAGAGCAGGCAGACAAACATAATCTCCTGGTATTTACTGCAACATAGGCCATGTTTCTCAGCCTATTACTTGGCTGATCTTTTGCTTTGGGTGGAAAAGGTGAGTTTTATGTACTAGAAAGCCCTGAAATGATGAACACTTATCTGAAGCTGTAGGGAATTTCCTGGGCTCATCCAGCTGTGCTCCATTTGGCATACAGCCTCATCAGAACCAGCTGCCCGTATGTGCATATGTGTAGGGTGAGATAAAAAGACAGTGTATGTTGCGTGGCCATATTTGCAGCTCTCCCTATACTCACTCTGTTCCCTCAAACCAAGCTGTGTTTGAAGTTTTATTGACTCATCATATAACTTGGACGCGAAGGCAACTCTGTTAAATGCTTCAGAGTGGCATGTTCGCACATTTGTCATGTAAAACCAGATTAAGGATGTGTTTTATCTTCAGCGCCTTTTGCAGATGCTCGCGGCGACAGAGTTGTCATCTTCATTGCGTTTGTTTCACAGAGCCCTGCTGGCTGGGGGAGGTTTCTCCACATGGACATACAGGCAGGGTTATGATGTCAGCATCCCCGTGTATAGCCCTTTATCTGCTGAGGTGGACCTTCCTGAGAGGCAACCAGGGTGAGATCCTGCTCATTGACATTGATTAACTGGTTTCGATTTAATGAGGGAAAATGGCATCAAATAATATGCATTTGCTCCAGGCCCCGGCGGTACTTCATTCTATCATCTCAGACGGCCATCCATCGGGAATACCGTGTGGAACTGGAGAGGCTGAAGGAGGAGAATGGGGAGGCCCTGCTGCTCCTAGACAAATGCAGTAACCTCTCTCAGGGTTTGGCTTCAGTCAGAAAGCGCTGCTATAAAGGACAGGTCTACGACTACCCACAGATCTTACAGGTTAGTGTCTCTGAATGTCCATTCATATTAAACAACATTCAATTCACATGGAATTTGACATAATAAATGTACTAGAGCAGTGGTTGTCAACTGGTTTGGCCATGGGACCCACATTTTCCCAGAGTAATTAAGCCGCGACCCAAATTTTTAGGAATTGGAACCAAGCAAATTTATTTCTCAGAAATGGTTAACACACAGACACACACTCATACTCACTTTACTTAACATACACTGAAATTGTTAGAATGTCACTAACACTGATGAACAAACAATAAAAGGTAAGGCTGTTAAATAGCAAACTAGTTTTTTGTTATTACATTAATGTTAGTTAGTTGGTATGAGCCACAGTCATCAGAAACATTGAAAATAAAGTGGTATTTTGGGTTAAGGTTACAGAAACTACAGTTACCATGGTAAATAAATACAATAATTTAATTTAATTTCATGACCCAACTACGACGTTGCATGCTTGTAATTTCATTGATGTACAGCACGCGCCTCTATATTTTATTTTACTTTACTTACTTTATTGTTTGTCACATCATTGACACAAGTGTACAAGGAGTGAAAATCTTTGTGCATGGATCCTAGCAGCAATGCACCACAAGAAATGCAACATATAATTAACTACAATTTATATACACACACACACACACACACACACAAAAAAAATAATACAATAAATACATTTTACACAAAAATACAATAAGACAGGATTGCAATGTAAACAGTAACCAGAATTCAGGAAACAGAATTTACACCATTCATACAGTCTTATAAGGATACCAACTGGCATTAGGAAAGATGAAGCAGTAGTGATGGAGATAAGTCTGTGCAGATATATTATTCATTGCCCTAATGGCCTAAGGAAAGAAACTATCTCTGAGCCTACTAGTCCGGGCCTTAATGCTACGGTACCGTTTCCGTGATGGAAGCATTGAAAACATTATGTGGCTTGGATGGCTTGATGATTTTCCTTGCCTTCCTTAGGCAGCGATCAGTGAAAATGTCCTGAAGGGAAGGGAGTTTGGTTCCAATGATGTATTCTGTCGCTCATACTACCCTCTGCAGGGCTTTACAATTGAGTGTAGTGCAATTCCCAAACCAGGTTATAATACATCCAGTTAGGACACTTTCAATAGTGCAGTTGCAAAAGGTCCTGAGGATGCGTGGACTCATGCCGAACCTCTTCAATCGCCTGAGGAAGAAGAGGTGCTGCTGTGCCTTCTTCACAGTCTTCTGTGTGTGCATTGTCCACGTTAAGTCCTCGGTGATGTGCATGCCCAAGAACTTAAAAGAGCTGACCCTCTCCACTGTGTCGCCATTGATGGCAATGTGTACTCCTTTCTGTCTCATGAAGTCTACTATCGGTTCCTTAGTAGTGTTGTCAAAAGTACCGGTACTTCGGTACCAAGTCGGTACTGAAATTTTGAAAATGTGACGATACCAGCTTTTCTGTAGTACCGGGAGTACCGAGTATCCGGCTATATTCGGTACCCACTGATAGGACTGTGCCAGTATTTTACGTGAATATGACACGAGTGAAGCACAAAGCTTTGTTTACAGAAGAAATAATAGGTTAGCAATTAAATGTGACATCGCAGCCATGGAAACATCTCGCTTCATGCCGAATGAGAGAGGTACGTGAGTCCATACATTTAAGATTTGTCGGCTTTATTCTGTTTTGCGAATCGCGATCTGGTCACCCGATTATCAGAGAATTTAACAATATTCCATTAGTTATTCTACTGAACATGCAATCTCTGTTTCTTTTCCCAAATCTTCACTCACACAGGGGATTATAAACATTTCTTCCTTTCGTTTGCATATATTTGCATTCTTTACTGTGGTAAAGTAGAAAAAACACTATAGGACAGAAACCTTTTTGCTTGGACGTCAATTTCTATTTAACACTGTTTGCGCTTGTTATTAGACTTTATAAGGCGCGTCAAGTTTATTTGTATAGCGCGTTTCACACACACCGGTGATTTTTAGTTTCGCTTTCTCTGGCAGTGCAAAATCAAACACAGCCTGAATGTCTTATCCCTGCTGAAGATAAAACTAGCTCTTCAGACCTTTTACAACATGTTTCAGTTGCTTGTAACATCAGGAGATAACATGAAGATATTATTAAAGAGAAATGGTCTCTTTCCTGTTCATGTCCCACATCCCTCTCAAAGCACAGAGCGGTAGGCTATATGACGCATCTTTGTGTGGAAATAAAAAACGAATGTTTTTTAGAATAATATTTAACTTTCTTAATATTTAGGTTACCATTATTTGATATTTATTTCATAGTTTTACAGGCTGTAGTGTGTCGTTTCACTGACAGAATAGCTAAAATAAACACGCACGTCTGTTACAAAATGGATGTTTGAGCATTTGTTTATTTATTTTTTTATATTTCAAAATTTATTTTATTGAGGTATATATACACACACAAACATACACCCACACGCTCCAAATATTTATATGTATGATTACCATCATATTTAATATGTTTTTAAAAATAGGCTAGTTAAATAAAATAGTAAAACAGTTCCAACAGATTTTCTCGTGGTACCGAAATTGGTACCGAGAACCGTAACATTTTAATGGTATTGGTACCGACTACTGGAATTTTGGTACCCTGACAACACTATTCCTTAGTCTTGGCAACATTGAGGGAGAGGTGGTTTTCCTGGCACCATTGTGTCAGGACTCGTACTGACACACCTTATTTGCACACGCAATTGAAGAACGCGCGCTATGAGCACCGTTTTCTGAGGTGAGACTTTTTATTTAGTAACAAGTTATGAAAATAATGTTAGAATAATGACACTAACATATAGAATGACAACATTCAGACAATGTGTTTTTCTCAGGCATGTTTTAACTGCGTCTGACAGAAGTCAACCACTTTTTATGCATGTCTTTCAAAATAAAAGTCTCCATCAGAAAAACATTCAGAAACATTTTTTTTTGTTATGGTGGTTGTTGTTTCTTTGACTACACTCAGCGACTCAAAACGGTCTTGTGACCCACTTTTGGGTTGCGACCCACCAGCTGAGAAACACTGTACTAAAGTATATTTTAAATACCACCAATTATATTGCATACATTATCAACTACTGGACTAACATCTGATTTCAAATTTTATTATAAACAATTTATTAGTTCATTTTCCTGATGACTGAAACTCCATGAGTTTTGGCATAAATGATACTTCATCATTGTGTCGCTTGGCTGTTTCCTTATAAAGGTCCAGAAATTTGTCAAGTTTTTCATTAGGTGTGTGATGTTCTTTTTTAATATGATGTCATTACGTTGCTGTATTGCCGCCAGCCAATCGCTGCATTGCTGATCATAGTTGCGAGTATCAATATATCTGCCCTTTCCAATGAACATAAGAATGTGCAGTAATCTCAGACAACTTAATTCAGATATTTTAATCAAATCCGCAAATTTGTTTGAAGAAACAAATTATCCAGTGATCAGTTATTACGATTAGAAGATCTGGGATCTGTCAAATCATCTCAGATGTTTTAAAGCAACACCATGGAACATTTGTTCATGGTTCCCCCATGTGGTTGATAAGCGCAATTGTCTGTTAAGTGTCGTAAATACTGACGCTGTATAAGCTTCCCTGTGGGCAGCGCAATACATGTGAATTTGTAGACTAAGCTCAAAAGTACAGGACAGTAAGAAAAAATGGTACATACACTGTAAAACCTTTCGCTGTAAATTTACAGTAAAATACTGGCAGCTGGGTTGCCAGCCACTTACTGTATTTTTACAGGACTACTTCTGTAAACATTTACAGTATAGTACTGTAATTACCAAATACAGTATCCTGCTGTAATATTATGTACTTTTACAGTATTATACTGTTTATCTATAGCTATTAACTGCATTTATACAGCTTTTCATACTGCACTTATATTTGTCATTAAATAATTAAAAATATACTTTTGTTATTATGTTATGTCAAAGGAAATGGGAAGCAACATACTTTTAAAACTTTTATTTTATTTTTTTTTTTACAGAAAACAGAAAATTGCAATGTTGAAAGGTCAACATTTTAAATGCATTCAACAGTTATCAATGAACAATACAGCAATCTTATTTACTTTTAACATTTTTCCAAATGTGGAGTAAAAACAAATAGTAGGCCTACAAGTTTTTCAGTACTGCTCCGTTTTTGCACAGTGTTGCCAGTCTTGGAAGTCACTTTCCCTTCTTGTTTCTTGAGCCGTGTTCATGGTTGATGTCAAAGTGCCTAAAAAAGCAGAAAAGAAAGGAAAAAAAAGGAGAGAGAGAAAACAGTAATGAATATTGTGAATATATGCACCATAGCATTTTTGTGAACACAAGGACTAACAGCCTAAGCATTTGATTGCAGTAAGTTAAAATGTCCAATTAACACTTCAGAAAAGATGCAACTAAAAAAAAAATGCTTATAATTGTATTCAATGAAATCGTTCATTCATTGAATGGACTATATGCACAACTCCTTCCGCGTTGTACGTCGTACTACATCTCGGGAGTTTCTGGTAAAAGCATTCAGCTCACCTACATACACCACTAACCTGCTGCAGTCCAGTGCTCGTCTTCTCATTAACTGTTTTTCTCTTACTGTTTTTCTCATATTTTATACCTGTTGAATTTACATTTTAAATTAATTTGATAAAGTAAGGATAAGTACAAGCTTGTGTGTGTTGGTGCTCTTATCCCAGTCTTTTAAAATAGTTAAATAAATAAGTGGTACCTGTCTCAAGACATTTAGCAATGTTAAATATTTAAATTAATCTTTAAGGGTTAGTTTACCCAAAAATTAAATTTCTGTTGTTAATTACTTGCCCTCGTGTCGTTCCACACCCGTAAGACCTTTGTTCATCTTTGGAACACAAATGGAGATATTTTTTGATGAAATCTGAGAGCTCTTTTGTTCCTCTATAGACAGCAGCACAACTTTTACATTCAAGGTCAAGAATGGTAGGAAACACATTGTTAAAGTAATCCATGTGTCTCTGTGACATGTGACAGAAAGCTCTCGCATCAAAAATATCTTAATTTGTCTTCTGAAGATGAGCGAAGGTCTTACGGGTGTGGAACGACATGAGGGTGAGTAATGACAGAAATTTCATTTTTGGGTGAACTAACCCTTTAAACGGTAACGCACTGACAGCGGACTGACAAATATACTTTGAATATTAAGAACTTGAATACTAAGAATTGTGTGAATTACATACAGTGAAATGATTGTCAATGAAAAATAGGGATTAAAATATTTAATAAAAATGAATGAAGGTTTGTTCTGATCTTATTCATCAGGTCTCACACACACTGCAGCATCGAACACTAAGCGGAAATAGGCAAGTTGTATTATTTCAAAACGTAAGTGTGTTACAAGCCTCAGTGCAAGTAGTCCATTCTTTGCCATAAACCTGATTACATCACATGTGAAATTAGGTGCAATACTTACGTTAACAAAACCATATTTCACAGAAGGTCATTTCCCCCCTTTCCTGGTTCTTGAGCCATGTTTAGGCAGAGCCTAAAAGCAGAAAAGCAAAGAGAGAGAGAGAGAGAGAAAGAGAAAGAAGTGAATATTGTGCATTCATTCACCATAGCATTTTTGTGAACACAAGGACTCACAGCTAAGCATATGATCTCAGTAATGTGTCCTGTTACACTTCAGAAAAGATGCATCTTAAAATAATGCTTAAAATAATTGACAAAATAAAATCGTTTATTCACTGAATTCTTTGTCATAAACCTGATACACGTGAAAATAAGCACAACACTTCCGTAAACAATGGAGCTACATCAGATGATTCAGCCTGAAACGAGAAAAAAAAGTGCAAAAAAACAAAACAGTTTAAAAATCAGGTTGTAAGAATAACATATGCTAAGGTTTGTCTATGACATGAAACATCAGTGTTACTGTGTGAAGCGCTGAGAACCAGAGATGGAAACTCGAGTCTGCGACTTGGACTCGAGTCGCACTTAAGTCGCAAAAATAAACGACTTGCGACTTGTCTTGGACTCGTGAACTACTAACTCGAGACTTGACTCGAGACTTGACTTGGACTTGAAGACAGAGACTTGTGAAAAATACAAGTCTTTTGGCCTGACATTACCAATTACGTTCTCTATTTACTACCCCGCACGATGGCATGAAACACCACATTCTCTATTCATTCCCAAATATGTGCTGCAGCAACGAATTTCACAAATCATCTCTAAACACACCAAGCCAACGAGCACGTGACGCATCTGAAGGCACGTGAATTCATCACCCATTAGAAAACTTGTTATATTAGCAACAAATAATAACAATATAGCCAAGCCTTACCTTGCGATAAACTTTGTCATTTCATTTGAAAAGCAATCAATTAATCCGAAGGGAAGCTGCGGTGTTGCACAGCTGCAGAGGCTTGCTTGTGGTCCATTTTCAAGAAGTACATGTCCTTTTCATTTTTTTTATTTATTTTTGCCCAAGTATTTGATAATGCATATAATATCCAAATTTACCATGTTAAATTGTATTTGGATTGAACGAGCACTTCCATGCGCATTTTATGACCCTGTCCATCCGACTCATTTCCACAGATTGGTTTAAGTCGCAGTGCGTTATTATATCGCCTTATCACAAACGAGACACACAGATGGAAATGTTGTTCGTTGTTTTGTTTACTGTAACACTTGTCTATACATAGGTTTTGTTACCGCTGGCGCTCACTGGAAGACTACATTTTCCAGCATTGCTTGAGATCTACAGCAAACTACGGCAACTCATATAGCTCAAAATACAGAGCACTTTTTTCCTTGCGGTGGTTCTAAATGGTATAATTTTGTATAAAGTTAGAAAGTAATAGAAATTATTTAAGTAGTATTTTGTGTGCTTTATTAGACAATTTTAAAGTAAAAGTAATCTGTTTTGATATTTAAATACACTGTTAATTACAATAACAACTAGCTGAAAAAAATATATTGATAAAAATAGAACAAAGACTTGACTTGAGACTTCACTTGGACCCCTGAAGACTTGAGACTTGACTTGACTTGGACCTCAAAGACTTGAGATTTGACTTGGACTTGACTTGACTTGGTCCTCAAAGACTTGAGAAACAATGCTCATGAGAAACAAAAGTTTCAAAAACATTTCAAGATCAAACCATTCATGACAAAGTAGAAACGCGAACGAAAAGCTCCAGAAAAGACTGACTTACCATATTCTCAGCCGAACAATCGTTTATCCGTCTTCTCGACAGGCACAAACGTTTTGATTAATCAGGCGGAAAATAACATCTCCGTCTTCTCAGCAGCGCCGTCCAGTCATCCCGCGTCTCAGGCAAACTGACGCTTTAAAAGCTTAAAACTGCACACTATATTCACTCAAATATCGTTTAATGATAACATTAAACCCTGAAGAGTCAACGTGAAACACTAAAAGCGTTGGGAGAGAAGCTAAAATGTATGCCTGGCCTAGAAATTTGAAATGAGTGCGGAAAAAAAAAAATCAATCCCATAATGCAATGCCTCTACAGTATTGATACTGTATTACGATTGAAACGGGCTGAAAACAGAAAACTACTGTATATTTACAGACATTCTGTAAAATATACAGCATGTTACTGTTTTATGAAAATACAGTATAATACTGTTAGAAATTACCTGTAAATTTACAGTAAAGTTTTACAGTGAAGACTTACAAATCCAGTAGCAGGAAGGCTATATCTATGTATGCAACCCTTTGCCTCTTTCAGCTCACGCCACTGAGTGTAAGCCCATCTGATATTGATTCGTGTTCGGGCTAGTGTCCGATCACTCTCTCTCTCTTTCTTTTATTCGCTTCCTCCGACACAAAACCCTCTTTGCTTTCTTTGCTGGCTCTGCCATGCCGTTGGTTTTGAGACTTGCATATTAGATTGTTTCGTCTTAAAGCAGGTCGCGCTCTTCCGCTGGCAGGGGGTGGGCGGGGCTGTGTGTACCGATAAGAACAAGAAACTTGCAGAGTGTGGTTGTAGCCGCTAGGAGGCTGCTCAAGTAGCAGCGGCAGTAGAATTCGTCCGGTTAAGAGTTGTTCTACCTCTGAAATAATTTTAGAGACATTATTTTAAGGTCGAAAAACTACATAGTGTTGCTTTAAGCGTGGTATGAAAAACGGACCCCTGAACCAGCTAAACAAGGTCTTACAAGGCATACTAGGAACTTCCAGGCAGGTATGTTGAGGCAAGTTGGAGATAAACTCTCCAGGACACCCCTGCTTTAAAGGGTCATAACATGAGAGATAAAATTTTCCTTGATCTTTATCTTGTAATATAGGTCTTTGTGACATTAAAGCATCCTGCAAATTTCATGAAAATGTCCTCCTCATTATGAACACTTCCTCTAGAGCAAGACTTTGTTGAAAGTCATCGCACAATAAACCCTGCCCACTGTCACTCAGTCTGACAACCGTCTATACTGTTTTGTCGTGTTCTGTTTAAATGGCTTGTTTGCGTCTCTGGACTTCAGAAGGACACCCACGTCAGGAACAAGTGGATGGTATATTTTTTAATGGGATCTCGGAGCGTGTTGTAGGATTATATGTTTTTTCAGAGCATTTGAATGGCTATTGTTTTGTAAGCGAGGCACAGTGTAATGGAGAGTTTCGCAAAGAAACATGAAGCGGACAACTGTATTGGATTTGACAGCAGCTACATGCAAACCATAAGTAAACAATTTCATAATGCTTTGTCTATAAATGATGGTTTTATATTACCTCAAGTAATATATTAAAATAACAACAAAAATCCATGTCATGACCCGTTTAAATCTTCAACCTTTCCAAAAGCAATCTTTAACACCACAACACATTTCTCCATCAGTGTAAGCAATAGAAACAAAAGCTGTTCCTGTCCACCAAGCTCATCTCCCGTCCAGCCCTGTCTAGACAGGAAGTATGCTTATCATCTGGGCTGGGTGCTGCAGCACATCTGGGAGACGTTCCACAGTGAGGAGGAGCAGAGGCCAAATCCCTGTGAGAGCCATCACCCCCCTTTTCAACACAAAGCCCCTCTAGACTCTGATCCTAGCACCTTTCATTATATCCCCTTCATTTGCACCACACACCTAGATCACACTACTGTCTGTTACAGCATCACTGAAGAGGTCTTGGAGTGTATCGTTATTAGAGATAAGCAATGTGTCCCCTGTGTGTTCTGTAGGAGTCGTCGTTCTGTGTGGTTCTGCGTGGGGCTCGGCTTGGACAGGCCACTCTCAGTGATGTGCTGCAGGCCGGATGTGTCCCTGTCATCATGGCCGATTCTTACATTCTGCCTTTCTCTGAAGTACTTGACTGGAAAAGGTAAACATCAAAATTGCAGTGTCATCAGTCACTTTCATCATGAAAGTTAAAGGATTAGTTCACTTTCAAATGAAAATTACCCCAAGCTTTACTCACCCTCAAGCCATCCTAGGTGTATATGACTTTATTCTTTCTGATGAACACAATCGGAGTTATAATAATAAATATCCTGACACATCAGCTTTATAATGGCAGTGAACTGGACCAACGAGTATGAAGTTCAAGAAAGTGCCTCCATCCACATCCATCCATCATAAACGCACTCCACACGGCTCCGGGGGGTTAATAAAGGCCTTCTGAAGTGAAGCGATGCGTTTGTGTAAGAAAAATATCCATATTTAACAAGTTATAAAGTAAAATATCTAGCTTCCGCCAGACCGCCTTCCGTATTCAGCTTACGGAAAAAACGGAACTGGCGTCGCATCAGTTAAGCTTTTTTCGTAAGTTGTATATGGAAGGCGTAGGACGTAATGTAAGCGT
Source organism: Mylopharyngodon piceus (assembly GCA_039654765.1). NCBI lineage: Eukaryota > Metazoa > Chordata > Actinopteri > Cypriniformes > Xenocyprididae > Mylopharyngodon > Mylopharyngodon piceus. The sequence continues at coordinate 31,728,642 of CM077442.1, read as the reverse complement.
TTTGAACTGCGAGAGGCATTACACTTTCTTCGTAAGTTGAATACGGAAGCCGGTCTGGCAAAAGCTAGATATTTTACTTTATAACTTGTTAAATATGGATATTTTTCTTACACAAACGTATGATCACTTCGCTTCAGAAGGCCTTTATTAACCCCCCAAAGCCGTGTGAAGTACGTTTATGATGGATGGATGTGGATGGAGGCACTTTCTTGAGCTTCATACTCGTTGGTCCCGATCACTGCCATTATAAAGCTTGGATTAGTCAGGATATTTATTAATATAACTCCGATTGTGTTCATCAGAAAGATGAAAGTCATATACACCTAGGATGGCTTGAGGGTGAGTAAAGCTTGGGCTAATTTTCATTTGAAAGTGAACTAATCCAGACCTGCCAACATGTACGCATTTTGCATAGCGGGTATGCATTTTGACCTCAAAGTACGCTGGTACGATTTGTCACTCTAAACTACGCAAAAACCTGGCTCTGTGCACGCGTAGTACTCAAATCAAGCAAAAGAAAAACAGTTCGACCAATCATAGCGCTGGGTTCATTTCACCAAATAGCAAGAGGGGATGATTGACAAATGCGTAAGGCCTATCATTAAAAAGAGACTGCAAATCGACAGCAACACAAAATCCCGCTCGATCTCCCTCCTTCCGCTCCCGCCGTCTGACAGTGACTGAATTCTCAAGCGAGGACAGTACAGTAGTCACACACTTTTAACTCCTTAAGGTAAACGGGTATAAAATGTTCAAGTAATGTTGAACAACAAATCTAAATAAAATTGAAATCGCTATATGGCTTAGTGATTATGAAAGTGCTGTGATTGTGGATGACTGACAAGTGCGAGTCTGGGGTAACAGGTGTTTATTTATTTATTATCAGTGATGAGAAACGTAGCCTACATGTGTTGCGTTATTGTGTTAATAATAACTAAAGTACCTAATTATGTTACATAGCCTAATTATTTTGTATGAAAACTAGCACGTTAGTTACCTATGGATTTAAAAGTACCGTTGTCTCAGTGCTGCGCGAGCTCTCTCTCATATACACAAACGCGCGCACACAGAGAGAGGGAAGATCATTGTAAAATGAAAATTGACGTGCTAGGTTTAAAATTTGTTCTTGCTTGTGTTGTTTTTTTTTTTTTTTCTGTCAAAATGTCAGAAAGCATTTTGAATTATCCACCCGTGTTTTTAAGATTCATTAAATGACGGACGCTACAGTTAGGCCTAACACAACCCCTCAGCTAAATTATAGGCTACTTGATATTCTTGAATACTCGATTCATTTTGCTCTTATTGGTCCTGTCTATTCATTGTCAGCTGTTTTCTATAAATATGCTTGTATTGGCTAACGTTTATTCAGCTAAAGCTTGTCTTGTTTATAATGTGCAATGATCAAATTCAAAGACAGCACGTTACAAATAGAAACCCTTTTTTTTTTCTGTGGGATTTAGTATCATATTTTGATATTGGAATAATAAATTAAGTATTTTAAATGAATCACATGTAAACTCAATGTTTTTACTGTTTTCTAAGGATTTCTTAATTTTAGACTAGTTGTCATTACAAAACCTGTTTAAACGACTGTCGTAGTATGTAAATATAGCCTACTTGAAATTGCAAAAAAAAAAATTATTTTAGTTCATATTAAATAATTTAATGCGATTCACATGTGGTTGTCAGTTTGTATAAGCACACATTATGTAATGCAATATTAATCATGAATTAAAAAAATGCTTTTGAGCAGGTGTAGTGACATTTTTGAATTGGGTCAAATTCAAAAAACTTTAACAGTAAAAACTAGATTTACGAAGATAGATATGTGTGTGTGTGTGTGTTTGTGTGTATTGCATTCTCAAAAATGTGAAAAAATATATGACCCCCCCCCCCAAACCCCGTGTCACGTCCCGTCACACTGGTACTCGAAAAAAATTTTCCAAGGTTGGCAGGTCTGCTAATCCTTTAATATGGTCAGTTATCTGACTTACTGATCACCTTATGGATATCTAATGAAGAAAATCATACTGAACACTTTATTATAGCTTCTGAAAGTCATGAGCTAGCACTGAATATGTAATGCTTAACAGATCAGTAGTTCATGAACATTCAGATATGGAAATATGACAAACACAAGCACACACACAACTAACATGGCAAACAACTTAAACGTGCTGATTAAATCCAAGATGATGGCATGTCTTTTGTTTGCTCTGTTTGTTGTGCTTGTATTTGTAGTATTTCCATATCTGAATTCATATCTGAACTAGTTCTGGTTATGTGTTTTTAACATTTATACAAGGTAATATTGACTTAGTCACAAGAAAATCAAGTGTATGGAATAAATGTCATTTGTGTGTGTAATTGCAGGGCATCCGTTGTCATTCCAGAAGAAAAGTTGCCAGAGATGTACACTATTTTGAAGAGCATCCCTCACAGGCAGGTGGAGGAGATGCAGAGACAGGTAAGAATGTGATTACAGTGTTGTAATCATGGTGAGAATGTGCATTCATTGTGATGTTCATTTTTTGAGCTGGATCTTGGGTCAGTCCAAAGGACTGAAAATTAAAGCAAAGACACTTTCTTTTGTATAATTCGCTCTGTCCTTTACTGCGAAAGTTTGAGCAGAAGTACAAAATACACTTGGAGCTATTTGTGAAAAATAGCTCAACAACCCTCAACCCGGTGTGACAATTACTAAACAGTACCAAATGCTGTCAAAACTGATGGCTGAGTTCAATAGCAGCTGAGTCATTCTCAGACTAAATGCAAGCAACCATCTCAGGTTTAATACAGGGTGAAGACAAGGTTAAAGGAGTCACAACCTCTCTTCTCCACTACATTCTTTCTTCCTTTCAATGGAGTGCTAGCTCCACTATGAAAATAACTGTTAGACAGGTGGGTTAATGCCAAAAACAATATTCCTGCAAGTGTGTGCTTTTGATTCTCTAAAGATGAAATTTCTCTCTCCATAGTAAATCATGATGAAAGCTAATTTTAAGTAAGAGTGATGTATCTTTATCCAAACAAATTAACCGCACACTTTCTCTTTAATTTTTCCCTTCAGCTTTTTCAGCTGTACACTTATATTAAAGTGGCTAAACCACATTGAATACATGTAGAGATCTTTTGGTTTCACTCTGTAATAATTATGGTCTATGTGTTACCATGTAGAATACTATGTTAGCCTTAATTAATAATAATTGCATCCTGCTCCCATTGGTATTGGCTTCTTGAACAATCTCAAGTTTCTTTATCTCAATGTTGAATATTTTGTGTGAGGAGAATGTTGTAGTTTAGTTCAACAGGTTTCTGGGTGGTGTTAGGACTTGGTGCGCAGAAAACACATCTTGTGCTGGAATTATGACATGGCACGAAGCCAGTGAGATATCAGCCCACACTTGAACACATCTTGATCCACTCCTTTCTTACTAGCCTATACCACCTCCAGACAGCAGAGCGATTGTATGGCTGCCATTGTACAAAAGAACCGGTTCTTGATATATATACCTTACTTGGATTTTTAAAAAAATCTTGATCTTGATCTTGCCAGAAACAGCCCCCTTGAACTTTTAGGGTAGGACTGCATAAAATGCAGATGCCACAAATAACATGAGGCAGAGGTATTGTAGACAGTTGTAGTGCAGCTTCCCTGCGTTTTGACCAATAGAGGGAGCAGCTAACTACTGTACTTCATGGTGTGATCTCCCAAGTCTTCCAGCCTCCAGGTTGTATGCATGTTTACTCTGTGCTTATTACCTTTGCCTAATGGTCATTTAGTTTTCTCAGCACATAGATTGATGTTATTTGTTATACTGGCAGTTATTTAGGAAGAAATGATGCACTAAACTACTCTGAGAGTCTTTGCTGTGCTCTACCACTGCTGAATCTACAGCATGAAATTTATAGCGGGGCCAGTTTAGTCAGATTCCCATAACGAATGACTCTTATGAACCAGTTCTTTTTAGCGAATCAAAACCATGCACTGCAACCTGTGTAGTCCAACTGATTCTCCATAATGAATGAGTCCTATGAACTTTTATGAACCTGTTTCCAGAACTAATGAACTTTGTTTCTTTTTAGTGAATCTCAACCTTCCAGTGCAATCAGTGAAGTCCAGCCTATTCCTAAACAAATTACTCATGAGCTGAATTTATTTTTAAAACGTATAAATTAACTTCTTAACAAACTTTTTGTGTTATGTTTATCTTAAGGCTTGAGACATAAATCAGTGTAGTTACTGGCTGGTTGTCCATATGACATTGTGTAGTTAAAGATACTTTATGCCAATAGTATCAATAGTATTTTATAAAAATAAATAAATGAATTGTTACACATTTTTTGTTTGTGTAATATAATTTAATATAGTTAAAGGGTTAGTTCACCCAAAAATGAAAATCATCCCATGATTTACTCACATTTTGAAGCCAAAAAAAAAAAGCATCTGTCCATCATAAAAGTAATCCATATGGCTCCAGGGGGTTAATAAGTGCCTTCTGAAGTGAAGCGATGGGTTTTTGTAAGAAAAATATCCATATTTAAAACTTTATTAAGTATAATAACTATCTTTCGGCAGACGGCTGTACGCATCGATTTGCGGCGGAAGAGCAACCCCTGACACGACGCGGTGACAAACACGGAAGTGCAAAGGATAGAGCAAAACAAAACACTGGTCACGAATTAGAAGTCTAAAACAAGAATTTTTAAAGAGAAATGTCGGAGGATTTCGTTATAAGAGCAGTGGAGCTTGAGTTTGTTGCCTAGCCCTATTTGTTTGAACGAGAGGCGTCTTAAGCTTACGCTACTTCTACATCCACACGTCATACATCGCGTCAAGGGGTTACTCATTTGGCGCAAGTCGACTTGCGCAGTATGTGTATGGTCGTCTACCGGAAGCTAGTTATTTGAATTTATAAAGTTTTAAATATGTATATTTTTCTTACAAAAATGCATCACTTTGCTTCAAAAGGCCTTTATTAACCCCCTAGAGCTGTATGGATTATTTTTATGATGGATGGATTTTTTTGGGCTTCAAAATCTGGCCCTCGATTCACTACCATTTATAAAGCTTGGAAGAGCAAGGATATTTTTAAGTATCTCCGATTGTGTTCGTCTGAAAGAAGATGGTCATATACACCAAGGATGGCTTGAGGGTGAGTAAATCATGGGATGATTTTCATTTTTGGGTGAACTAACCCTTTAACTATATTAAATTATACTACACAAACAAAAAATGTGTAATATTTCATTTATTTATTTTTATAAAATATGAGATAATTTTCATTTTTGGGTGAACTGTTCCTTTTAAGGCCAATTTTTAGATTGCTTTTATGCCACCTTTGAAAGTAAGTGAACAGTCAGTAAAAAGTTTGTAATTTTACTTATTGAAAATATCTCATCATTTGGCAATAGAATTGCATTAAAAATATTTCTTCCTTAAAAGTACTAAAGGAATCGTTTATGGAACCATTAGAGAACCGGAATCATTAATATGAATTGGAACCGGAATCATTAAATTCTTTATGATTCCCATCTGCAGTTATTATAGCAACAATTATGCTCTATATAGAACAGTGTACTGTAAAAGTGTAGAGAAAGGAATGTTTCTTGTATGTTCAAGAGTGTATTGTATGAACAACCTTAAGTCTGTCAGAAAAGCCGCCAATGTTTTCTCCTCTCACGAGACTCCGTCTCTTCCCTCCTCATAAAAATTCTTGCAAGCGTTCAAACGGGGCGGGTTCAGCACTTGGTGGGTGCGGTTTTCTTTCTGCCTTCTCCTGGTCGGAAAGGAAACTTTCATCACGAGCTGATTTATGGGCGGCTGCGCTCCCCTTGGGATCAGAAAGTCTTTTTGAATCCTCTTTCCCTCTCCATAAAAAGAAAAGCTGTTTTTGTGTAGTTGTATTTCTTTAAGGTTTAAGGGCCAGGCCTTTGGGGGCCGGTGGAAGGGGGAGTGACAGCGCTCTTCTAATGTGCTGAACTGAGTTCTGGGTATGGAAAATGACAACAAACAAACCAACCAATGGAGTGATGTGACCCTCAAAAGTAAATAAATAACCTTGCTGCAGTGATTTTAGTTACTCAAGTGAGAGTAACTGGAATGGTCAGAGGGTTCCCTGTTTTTAATACGTTATGCAAACCTCTGTGTCATCAATTCTTTTTAAAAGCGAGACCATTAGAGCTCTCTGACGTTGTTCAGTAATTGGCCCAGGAAAGTGTAGGAAAGCCATTATTCTTTTTTTCAATACTCACCCTGGTCTCATTTGACTCTTTGTAGTTGGACCAAATCTGACACTATTTGCGGTCAGGCCAGGTAATGAGGCTGCCCCAAGCATGCACTTGGTTGGCCCTGTTAAAGAGAACAGGGTCAAACAGGACCAGGAAGGGTGGAGTTGGGTCACTGCGGCATGGCGCCTCCTAGCAGGAGATAGCTCTGTTTTATGGGTAATTAACTCTTATGTGCTCCTCGCCCCTCACTGCTGGAGCCTTGGGTTTGTTAATGGATCTGCAGCGGAGGGCAAAGAGTGTGTGTTCTTGTATTGACAGATTATTTATAGATTTTTATTTCTTTTTAAAGACCAGGGTTTAATTGTTAAAGCTTTAAGTCAGGTTGAATTTACACCAGCTACCAGACTTTTGTAGTCTCTGGTAAAAGTATAGGCTATTTTATTCTCTAATGGTATTATGGCAATTATTTCTTTATTTAATATGTACAGTATGGTTCAAAAGTTTGGGGTCGGTAAATTTTTTTTTTTAATAATGTTTTGAAGTCTCTTATCCTCACTAAAGATGCATTTATTTGATTAAAAATACCGTAAAAACAGTAATATTTTGAAATATTATTACAATTTAAAATATCTTTTCCATATCCTGTTATGGCAAATCATCATTACTCCAGTCAGTGTCACATGATCCTTCAGAAATCATTCTAATATGTTGATTGGGTGCTGAAGAAACATTACTTATCATCATCATCATCATCATCATCAATGTTGAAAACAGTTGTGCTGCCCAATGATTTTGTGGAATCCCTGATAAATAAAAGATTATTTGATGACAAGAAAGTTTAAAAGATTAGCATTTATTTGAAATATATTTTTTGTCAATGTAAAATTCTTTACTGTCACTTTTTGATCAATTTAATGCATTTTTTAAAATGAAATAAGTAATTTCTGACCCCAAACTTTTGAACAGTTATATCAAAAATATAATGTACAGAAAAATAAAGAAATTTGTACAAGAGTACTATTGTTTTTCTGTATCATATTGGCATTATAGCAGCATTCAAGTAGCATGGCAAATGTGATTACATGTGATTGCACTGCAGCACGTCCCTGTGCTGGTGTGGAGTTAAATGACCTGACCTCTGCTCTTAAACTTTAGCTGCAGTCTCAGTGCCACTTGAGTGGAAAAGTTAAAAGACTGATAGTCTAAAGGGCTCATAACTACCTGGAATGGTCCCTGCAGTCATGTCACCAGTGTTTTAATGGGCTGTTTTGCCTTTCAAAGTGTGTAGGGGTCATAAAGGCATGAGCAGGATGGTGGGAGTAAAGGGATGTGAGAGGCCTTATCTTTTGCCTTTGGTTTGTATCTTTCACATGGTCTTTGTGTGCGTATATATTTCTGTTTATCAGTTTGTCTGTGCTTTGCTGCTCTTCTTACAAATATTTTAATCCCATGCCATTTATTGTTTCCTAGGCCCGCTGGTTCTGGGAAGCCTACTTCAGCTCCATGAAGGCTATCGGCATGACGACTCTCCAGATCATTAACGATCGCATCTACCCCTATGCAGCTCGTACCTACGAAGAGTGGAACAATCCTCCTGTAATTGTAAGTAACCTTTTTGGCCTTTTTTTTAAATACATATTCACAATGGTTTTTAAATGTAAATTTAGTTTCACCAAACTGTCCACATGTTATTTAGAGCTGTTTCTTGGAGAATAATCCAAATTCTATCAGATTGAATTTGGGTGAAGTCTGAGTCTAAGTAATTCGGAGTGATTTATTTTATTTATTTGTTTATTTTTATTTTGCATTCTATAATAATTAATACCAAGTCTTCATTGGTGATTTTTTTTTTTTTTTGCCCTTTGAATAATACAATTCAGCCTACTCTAACGACAACAAAAAAGATTTGTTGCAGTACTGTTTTGATGTAAAGTAGTTAATTGAGATGCATTGTTTAATTTTAATATCTTGTCCTGCATGTTTTCATGACACAAATTCAGACTTGGTGTAAATAGGCCTTTACCCACAGCAAAGTGTTAAATCAGTATCAAATATGGTCAACTTTTATCGAGCTCTTGTTCTTTTATAGACACTGATCCTTGTGGCGTGTAAGAATATTCAGTGTGTTTGCAGAAAACTGTTCATGTTCTTTTCTAAACTGAATTTAAAGCCTAAATTGTATGTTAGATAAAGATACAGTGTATGGATAAGTGAGAGAGTGTGCTTGTGCCCTTAAAAAAAAAAAGGGAGTGGGCCTGTACTTTTCAGCTATGTGTCATTTCACATGGCATCACTCTTGTAGTGGCAGCAGACAGCTTTGTAAAGACAACATTGGTGTGAGCTTCAGAGTACTGCAGCATCACATGAAGGGCACTTTTCTGTCTGTCTGTCAGTCTGTCCTCGATTGAGCACTATTCCCAGCTCGTAACTTGCCGTGTGCCGAAAACGGACTAATCAAACTGACTAATAAGACTGACTAATTTCTCTGATTTTGTACATAGTCAAAACCTAGACCAGAAATGAAGTTCAATAGGGGTTTAGTTCAATGTTGTCTTTGTTGTTCTTCACTAGTTCTCACCAGTTCTCATCGTCTCGCTACCATTCAGATCAGATGGAGGGATCCAGACCCCCAGGAGGCTAATAGTCCTGTCTCTGTATTTTGACCACTAGCATTACGGGAAATATTAAATACTTTCTGTATGTTCAGTAAAAACATGCTGAGCAGAATCGGAGCAGTACATAAATCGAGTGCATTTCTTGTTCTGCTTCCCTATATCCACCGGGACATAATTGAAAGCACATTTCTCCAGCTCTGCCTTAGGAGACGTCATCAGGACAGGCAGCTTTTTGTGCTTGACTTCTGAAGGAACTCACATTCAGCCTCTGCTAACCAAAGAATGCTTTATGTTCCATCATACATTTATTATCTGTGAAGAATTCTTAACATCAATCGTTTTCGGGATGCCAGGTTTTCAGCATTTTGCTGAAATAACTGGAAAGGTTAATAGTGCTGAAAAAATAAGCTCCTACTTCAAATGTGTGATTTGTAAATGTGCATCTTATCATGTGCCCCAAAGATGTATACATTTCTCATCCTATTTTTTCCTTGCATTGGAAAGAGTGCAGACACTGTTCATCTCTTTGAGGGACGAAAACTAAAGCAACGTGACCGCTGCCTGTTCTTGACAGTTCAAATCTGCAGGAAGCCGCTGCCACTTAGAATGCAGCTCTTATTTTAGCCCAGTCTCTGTGATGTTAGCAATCGCTGCCCATCAGCTTCAATGAGAATCTGGAGGTAAATGTTCTGCGCACTGAGCCTTTGCAATTGAACAGGCGTCCGTGCTTTCATCTGGGTTCCATTTTCGACTAATCCCAAAGCTGTACTAGTATGATCCCAGCTGCAAGACTCTCCAATCCCCTTCGGCCCACATGAAACGGCCTGCAATCCCTCACCGTCACTCGAGCCGCCTGTAACCTCCTCTTCACGTATGACAAAGAATACTGTTACCCAATAACAATCTCTTCATGAGTAATTATACCTAACCCACACACTTTTGTATCCGAGATGATAATAACGGCCTTGTCTTTAGGTGGTGAAATTCCTCTTCGTACCATGTATTTCAAAGTATAAATGAAGTTGAACTTGAGATTCAAGTGGGACTTTTGGCATGGAATTTCAGATCTTGGAGAGTCTGGTTGGCTTTGGTTTGAGCAAATCTGCATTTACAGAAACAAGCCAAAAGTTGAGAACCCGGTCATTTACGGCTTGTTCCAAATAGCAGGTGAACACTGACTAACCGCAAGCAAATATTCTGGCATTGACTGTCGGAATAAAAAATTAGTCTTGTTTTCCTGCTTATTTACTTTAACAAATCCCAAAGACTCGACATACGCCGAACCGCACTGGAGCCTGCCCAATTAGATCAGAGCGTTCTGACTGAGCTTGTACGCACCACACCCCAGTGTTCTTCTTTATTCTTCTTACCACTTATATGTCACAGTGGTACTTTAATTATTTCCCCCTCTGCTTTTGGTGTCCATGTCAGGCACCTCAAAGAAATTTCCATTGGCATATAAAGTTTGTTTTTTATTAGCAGGATGGTTGACTGATGTTGTATGAAGGACGGCTGTGTCCATGGTGACAGACCGTGGCGGACGCTGCGAGGGAGCTGGTTAACCACGACTCTCTATTTGCGGGCACCTTCAGCAGCTGCTGTATTGGAGGGTGAAATGGACCCACAGCCTTGCTGTAGGCTATCAGTGCCATAGAATCTCTTCTTGCGGGTCGCATTTTGTGGGGCCTTTGAGTTTTTTTAATCAAATTTGCGCCTTGATTAAAGGAAGTGTTATTAGTACTGTTATGAGGAAAATTTAAGTGCAATTTTAAATGAAGGCCTCACACAAATAGTGAGAATTTTACAAAGAGAAATTTAAAGATTGTTTTTTCTTTTTCTTTCTTTCTTTCTTTTTGGTAGAAATAAAAACATAATTGGATTTGGCTAAAAACTTCAGGGTAAGATGCAAATAATCTTTCCCTCTAAATCACTTTAAACCAAGTCCAATCTCCCAATCTTAAAATGAAGCAGTCTTTTTTTTTTCTTTTTCTCTTTTTACTGGTGTTGCATCAAGCTTTTTGTTATTTGTCGCTTTGTTTTGTGTCTCTTCTCCACTGACAAAGTAGAAGAGACCATGAAATGGCAAAGAACGTCTGTGTACTCAGTTTGCGTTCAGTCCTTATCCTTCAGGCCAATAAACAGCAGTCTTCATGACCGCATCAGAGGCCCTTTAAGCACTCGCAATATTTACTTTACAGCGTCACTTGATCTGGGCTCCAGTCCGTGCATCTTTGGGAGTTTACAGGCTGTTTTAAAACGGGCCAGGAAGATGAGCCAAGCCCCACACTGGCAGGAGACAGCCACTGACGCCGATAGCGTCCCAGCACCCCTGCTTCACCCCTGTCCTGCCAGGACTCATCTGCACCCCTGCTGCACCAGAGTTCACTGGAGTACAGTCATAAAATTCCACTCTCGACAAAACGGATAAATGGATAAAACTCAACAAAAGCGATCCAAATTAGAATCGGAATTGTGCTCATTAATAGGTGTATCACTTTACATTAGAACTTGAGCTTGCTATGGTGGTGGTCTAATGGATTAACAGCCACAGTAAACAAGATTTATACATACTTAAACTGTTGAAGAAGCATACGGAACAAAGCAGGAATTGATATAAAATACAAATATGAGACAAAATACAGTTAGCACATTACAAGAGCAAGCTTAGATCTTATATCTAACTGTTTTACAGCTCATGGCTTGAGTATGTCCATAAATAATTCTGAATATTATGAATTGATGAGAGATTTTTGGGTCTGAAAAATGTCTGTAATAGAGATCTCTCTTTTGGAGCTGTGTAGATTCAGCTCATAAGTAACGGACAGACAACTAATGTTGGTCTTATTTTGTAGGAAGGGAAATATTAAGAGCGTTGATGTTTTGACCAAGCTTCAGAGGATACCATATGTTTGCATTTTATTTCAAGAAGAACACCAGGAAGTTTAACATTCTAATCAAATTCAGATACATAACAGTTAACAGGAAAAGGATGGACTGATGCCATGGAATGACAAAGAGCCTGAGGCAAGGAAGTATTTAATTTAGCTCTTAGTATCTGACCAAAGTGTATTAGATCTTCACATTGTCATCTTCTGTTCTCCGCCAGATTTCACTCAGGTCAGCTAAGGAAAACATTCTCTCTTAATCCATCCACTTTTTGAAATTTAGACTATCACAAGGAATGTTGCACCTATGCACACAAAGCCTTTAGCGATAGAAGTTTTACTGGACTGTCATGATAGAGGTGCTTTATTGGGTAGCTCCAATAAAGTCCAGCTGATAGCAGTTTTCTAGGTTATAGAGTAAAATTCTGGCTCATAGTACTTATAGTACTTTTATTTTTGCCGTCTGAAGGAGAAGGTTTAGGCGAATGCTTTGGCGCAATGAAAGGTCATGGCATGCTGCTCCAGCTGTTTGTTAAATCTGCTCTAAACTTTGTTGGTTGTGCGCTCGACATTCCATGCCACTTTTAATCACCTACCCACCACTGCTGGTTATTAGCATTCTCAGTAATCTTTAAATTTTATAGCACATGCGTGTTTCCAAATAAAGCCATGTTTTGGCTGAGGCTGCTGATTATCTTAAGGCACTTCAAGTCATTAAAAAAAAAGTCATGAAAATTGCTTGCATTTATTGTAAAGATAAGGAAACGGGTACATTGAATTGAGTTTCCCACTGATTTATTTAAATTGGTTGTGTTTTTTCCCAACAGAAATGGTCAAGTGTGAACAGCCCACTTTTCCTTCCTCTCATACCGCCACGCTCACCTGGGTTCACGGCTGTGGTGTTGACATATGATCGAATCGAAAGCCTCTTTAGGGTCATCACTGAGATCTCCAAAGTGCCAAGCTTGGCCAAACTACTGGTGGTATGGAACAACCAAAACAAGAGCCCCCCTGAAGGTTAGTGTCACATTGTTTGATTAAACATTACAATGTAATGTTTAATCATTGAAAATAGAGGCATATTTCAATTTCTGCTTTTAAAATATTATTAGGGAGCTTTTTAGTTACTATTTGTAAATGTTTTAACTAATTCCTTTTATTTTATTTTTTGATGAATTGTATGTGTACAGTGATGTCTGTATGTTTGTATGTCCTCCAGGAGATTGTTGTTCTCTTGCCAGGTTGTTGTAAAAAATAATTTGTTCTTAAGTTACTTGCTTGGTTATATATAAGGTTAATAATAAAACAATGTGATAGCCCATATTGGCAGATATTGGATATTTAATTGTTCATGTGCCCTATTTTTACTTATAAAATGGATAGTTCCGGCCCTTGATTCTGATTGGTTGAGCCATGTTCGAAGCTGTGGTAAAATTCCCGAAAACATACAGCTGACCACATTACATAAGTATCGCTGCGCCACTGAGTGTGTATGTTGCTGCGTCTGTCTTAGCAACGTAAACATTTTTTTTCTCTACTGATTTTGTTCATTGAAATTAAGCTTCAATGAACAAAATCAGTAGAGAAAAAACATATGTAAAAGAGTATTGTGAGAGAGATATCGAGTGACAGAGTGTATTACCTGCATATTTAGCATTTTCCTTCAGGTCAGTCCTATGTAAATAATAAAAAAATCAGTTTGAATGTACGCTGCAATCTTGTCCTTTTGAACATTTAATTGGTTTTCCCGTGCCCTGCTGACAATGACAGCGCTAGTCTAAGCATTTGTCTTTTGCATCTTGTTCCGTGTTCACAACAGGTTTCAATATAAAAGTCTTTGCGACTGAGTGACTCGCTCATAAAGACAATCTTTGCCGCCATCTAATGGCGTATGTAACTTGAATGTAGAAGAATGTAACTTCTTTTGCTGTTCATGGTCAGAGAAGCCTTTTAATGATTTTATTTCATGAAAGTTGCATTGATACATATTTTTTGGCTTTAATATTTGTGTTGTGTGGTAACCATTTTATAAAAGCAGTAAGCCCAGTGAAGCCGTGGTTTACAGTGAATTTATAACAGCTAAGGGGGTTTTAGGCAATCCGCTCTGCGTCGTGCCTAACAACGCCCCTTAGCTGTTATAAATTCACTGTAAACCATGGCTTCACTGGGCTTATTATTTTATTTTAGAATACTTTTGCCATTATGTAACACTCAGTTAAGTTAATCTTTAAAATGCTAATAACTTAAAGGGGACCTAATATGCAAAATTCACTTTTACATGGTGTTTGAACATAAATGTGTGTCGTGTTTTTTTTTTTTTTCTCCCACCCAAAAATTGGCATTTTCAACATGGTGTAATAATCGATCTGTAGGGTATTTTGAGCTGAAACTTTACAGACACATTCTGGGAACACCTGAGACTTATATTTCATCTTGTAAAAAAGGGCATAATAGGTCCCCTTTAACGTTGTTAAATGCAATCTTTAGTAAATAAAAAAATTAATATCCCCCTTTCACACTCTATTAAAATGTTGTGATGCCTAAACTTTTAGCATTTAAAATGATTGATTTTAGTTTGTAGTATTGATATTTCTTTTAGACAATATAGAACATAGAAATAGTATTTAATTTTAATATGGCTTATTGGCCATAGCATAAAGACAATTACTGACATAAAAAAATTATTATTGATATCTGCCAGAACGTCAACATCAGTGCCATGCTCTGTCTGGCTAATAAAACGTATTTAGTTATATTAAATAAGTATAGTTATATTAAGTAAGTATTTTATTTATTTTAGTAAATAATTTTATTTGAAAAGAGATAACTAAATCTACACTGCTGTACTGACAGCTTTAGTTATTAAAGAATGAAAATGTGACACCAGTATGAAATGCCGTTGTGCGGCTCTCGCAAAAGACATGAAACCCCTGATAAGGAACAGATGAATGATAAGCTAGTGAATTGCCAAATCGTGTTCCTCTTGAGGTTGGAGAATTGAAAGCATGATGTGCCTTGGTCTGGGGCCAGACCTCTCTGGTTTATCTTTAGATATGGAGTGAGAACCCAAGCGTTTGGTACATCCACTGGCATATAGCTGCACGTGAGGAGACAGCAGAAATTTGGCTTTTCTCATTGACTGTCTATGAGCTGTTGATGTTTAAGTGTCCTATTACTCCAGACTAAACGAATTAAGTGTATTTTAATTCATTTTGATATATGGCCTGTTTTCACCAGACGTCCACCCTTAAACTTTATTGTCAAACCAAAAGAATCGTTTCAATAACAGCCTTCCTTTCCTACAGCTGTGGTCAAATTTATGGCCCATTAGACATGTCAAAATAAGCTGATATTAGTAGTTATTTATTGTGGCTCTGCCTCTAATGATACTGCTTAACACGGCGATTAGGTATGCGTCTGTTTATGAAGTCCCTGGGAAAAAAAGAGGAATGGGGAATTAAATATATCCTCTCCATAGATTTGAGTAATGCCATTATGAAGGGAAATACTTTGAAGTAGACTAATGGTTCTCTGTTGCCTTTGATTAGAGGCGTCGGTGAAGCCAGGCTCAATCTTTGTGACCCATTAGAATTAATAAGGTCTGTTCACAGGTCAACCTGGGGCTCAGGACCTGATGAGGATGGATTTCCTCCACACCCTTTTCAATCGTTGATGATGTTTGTTTATTTCGAGCAGCCTTAGTTGCCCAATTCTTGACTCTTTGTCGTTTTAATGAGGTGCTGGAGAACTCTGACAATAGGATTGTGTCTAAGGGAGTTTTTCAATTGGCTTAATACACTTGGAGGGGAGGAGAACTTTTATATGGTGTTGTCACAGGGGATATAATTTGCTAAAGCTCTTTTTAAATGTTCATACATAAAGTACAGCCCAAGTGAAATTTCAGTACTGGGCAAGGAAGTGATTACTGGCCATTAAAAAAAGCTTTCACACAAGTTGTTTGGTGCAGTCAAGATTGCTTCTAGTTCTTATGGTGCAGATTTATGATGTGTGAACATCTAAGTTTGTGCATTGTGCCATTCTGGATTACGCCGGTTAGGTTTAGTTGTTAAAATGTTACTTGTCTTTGTAGACCATCTTGTCTGTGTTTGTTTTTGTCTTCGTTGAAAACACTGTGCCAGGCTTGGATGTGGTGACAGTATCATTTTACTTGCATGTGAAGATCTGGCTCTTCCTTCAGCCTTCGTCTGGGGCCAGGGAGGTTTTCCGGCAGTTAGGAAATACTTTTTTCTTTTCTTTTTTTTCCCCTTCATAGTTTGTTGTGTGATCTTGTGGAAGTACACTGTAGGCTGAAATGCTTCATCTTAACGGAGATGAGCTCATTCCAGATCTCCGGAGATTTCCCGGGTCTATACCCTGGCTTTGGGGTAGCAGTATAATTGCAGACTCTCCTAGTCTTAGGGTCTCTGTGTTTGAGTTCCAGTAGACTTTCTCGTCAGTTTTATTAGGTGACACTGTGTGCCATCTGTCTTCTGCGTGCTCTGAACTCCTCCCAAGCCCTCACACAACTGAAAATAAAGAGCGTTGTCTCTTCTGCCCTGAGAAGAATGTAAGTGCGGTCAGATTCATATGTGCTTTTACTCAGTGATGTGTTTAGATTTATCCACCCACGTTCTCTTTTCCACAGTTGCTGCCATCTCTCATAGTTTTTCATCTTCTCTGAAAACGACAGTGTATTATTATTAGCTCACTGTTTTCTTTCTCTTCTTCCCTCTGTAACAGAGTCGCTGTGGCCCAAAGTCGCAGTACCTCTTAAAGTGGTTCGCACCAAAGAAAACAAGCTCAGCAATCGCTTCTTCCCGTTCGATGAGATCGAGACAGAAGCTGTTCTGGCCATTGATGATGACATAATCATGTTGACCTCAGATGAGCTGCAGTTTGGATATGAGGTAGTGAAAGCATCGAATCCCTGTTTGCATGCTTCTACTTGCTATGAAAAATGTACTACACTGATTTAGTTAGGTTTAGTAATATTGGGTCTTGAAGCTGCATCAAGTAGCAAACCAGTCCTGTCCTCTAACATAGCACATGCACTACCATTTAAAAGTTTGGGGCCAGTAAGATTATTATTATTATTATAATTTTTTTTAAAGAAATTAATACAGCAAGGATGCATTAAATTAATTAAAAGGGACAGTAAAGACATTTTAATGTTACAAAAAAAAAATGTCCATTTAAATTAAATGCTGCTTTTTTCATCAAAGAATCGTTAAAAAAAAAAAAAAAAAAAAAAAAAAAGTATCATGGTGAATTGCATTCAGGGAGAAATAAATACATTTCATCGTACATGGTTAGAGTTTGTTTGGAGCATTTGATGTTTGCTTCGGAACTTGGTGCATTTCCCCCTTCATTCATTTTGTGTAGGAACAAAGCAAACAAACTACAGCTCTGAAAATGTCCTGAAATTGGGAAGACTGAAAGAAATGTTAGCACTCTTAGTTATGTGTTAAAGAAAGCCATTCCTTCTAGCTTTATCATTCTTTTTACTGTGTAATATAGCCTCCATGTGACTTAAAGGGTTGGTACACCCAAAAATTATCTCATGATTTACTCACCCTCAAGCCATCCTAGGTGTATATGACTATCTTCTTTTAGACGAACATAATCGGAGATGTATTTAAAAATATCCTTAGTCCTCCAAGCTTTATAATGAATGGGGGGCCACATTTTGAAGCAAAAAAAATGCATCCATCTATAATAAAAGTAATCCATAATAATCCAAAGTAATCCAGCTCCAGGGGGGTTAATAAAGGCCTTTTAAAGCGTAGCGATGTGTTTTTTGCAAGTCGACTTGCGCCAAATGAGTAACCCCCTGACGCAATATGACGTGTGGATGTAGGAGGATTGTAAGCTAAGACACTTCTCACGGTTCAAACAAATAGGGCTGTGCAACAAACTCAAGCTCCTCTTCTGCTGTATCAAAATCCTCCGACATTTCTCGTTTTAGACTTCTAATTCGTGACCAGTGTTTTTTGTTTTGCTCTATCGTCTGCACTTCCACGTTCATCATTGCGTCATGCGTCGGGTCAGAAGGTTTTTCTTCCGCCACAAATTGATTCGTACGGCCGTCTGCCGAAAGCTAGTTATTATAGTTAATAAATTTTTAAATATGGATATTTTTCTTACAAAAACACACCGCTTCTCTTCAGAAGGCCTTTATTAACCCCCTGGAGCCGTATGGATTACTTTTATGATGGATGAATGCGTTTGTTTTTTTTGTTTTTTTTATGTTTTTTTTGCTTCAAAATGTGGCCCCCCATTCACAACCATTATAAAGCTCGGAGGAAGGATATTTTCAAATATATCTCCAATTGTGTTCGTCTGAAAGAAGATAGTCATATACACCTAGGATGGCTTGAGGGTGAGTAAATCATGGAATAATTTTTGGGTGTACTAACCCTTTAAAGATTATTACACTGGATGAGCACCTTTTATCTTGATAGTTAAGTGGATTCTATTGAAATAGTTGCCTTTCAACCAAATTTGCAGAATCTGGAGCAACTATGGGTTAATTGTCGTCCCCACATGTACAATGATGACAGAGCAGAACTGTGATCCCAGAACCTCTTTGGGTCATTCCTACTTAAAATTGAGCTTGCATGCATCGCAGGATTTTTGAACTATCCTCTATTGCCTAAATCTGTGCTCGGCATCTCAAAGCATTCCTTACAGTTGAAGTCTCTATTTTTATAATTTAGCTTTTTCTATGTGAAGGATGACAGGACAAGCAATGCTGTCCATGGCTACAGGCTTGCCTTCAACTCACCTGCAGGCATTTATACACTATTGAGCGAATGAAGTGTAATTTATGGATAATTGTATGAAATGGAAGACAGCTTTAGACATGGCTGCCTGGCTAAAACACTAGCTGCTTATGCCACTCGTGAATGACAGAATTTCTACATCATATCCTGTAGGCCTGCCTGTCATTTTTGGGATTAACGAACAATTAGACTTAATTGATTTAACTCTTGATATCCATGGTTTGGCATCCTTTGAAGCCAGTATTATCTAAAATGACTCTAGTTGTTGAACAGTTTACTGATCCTTTATGGTCTTAGCATTTGTGAAGGTTTATATTATGTCTCAGATGTTCTGTGTGTCTGTGTAGGTATGGCGTGAGTTCCCAGACAGGCTGGTTGGATATCCCGGGCGGCTTCACTTATGGGACCACGAGATGGGCAAGTGGAAGTATGAATCTGAGTGGACCAATGAAGTGTCAATGGTCTTGACTGGAGCTGCGTTCTACCATAAGGTACAGCACTAATCCGTTATAGACTCCGTCACCTCCATCCAGGGTTGTGCTCTGCCAAAATCATTCTCTTAATGTCTCTGTCCTCCCCCTGTGGTGTTCTTCAGAGATCAAGAGAGGTTATCTCATTTGTAAAATTTAAAACCCCCTCAGTGATGTTCAGCTTTCTCTTCCAAAAATCATTAGTACATCTCTACTGAGATTTTTTTTGTTGCTTGTTTTGTCAAAAAAAAAGTTTATTTTTCCTTTCCAGTACTTCAACTATCTCTACACGTATAAAATGCCTGGAGACATCAAGAACTGGGTGGATGCTCATATGAACTGTGAGGATATTGCCATGAATTTCCTTGTGGCCAACATCACTGGCAAAGCCCCAATAAAGGTAACATAACCTCAGAGTACGATATTGTTGACTGTGTTAGTGCCTGTTTGTTTTGGTTCTACAACTACTTTGGAGTGAATCTAAACAGTTGAAAACGGTTGTGCTACTTGACATTTTTGTGAAAACTGACGATTTTTTCAGGATTCCTTGATGAATGGAAAGTTCAGCAGCATTTATTTGAAATAGAGCTCTTTTGTTGTAACATTATAAATGTAATAACTACTGTCAATTTTGATCAATTTAATGCTTCTCTGCTGAAAAAATGTATTAATTTCTGTTCAAAAAAATACTGACACCAAACATTAGCACAACATTAATATAGCAGATTATAAAGGCTTTCATTTAAAGAGTCAAGACAAATTGACAGATAGGTCATTAAATCATGTTTTGGCTGTAAAAAGGTA
Organism: Mylopharyngodon piceus; assembly: GCA_039654765.1. Classification (NCBI taxonomy): domain Eukaryota; kingdom Metazoa; phylum Chordata; class Actinopteri; order Cypriniformes; family Xenocyprididae; genus Mylopharyngodon; species Mylopharyngodon piceus. The sequence continues at coordinate 31,708,855 of CM077442.1, read as the reverse complement.
TGATCACTTAAAAATGAATGTGGGCATTCGCTAAAAGAATGCGGACGTTCTGACAGCGTGCTCTGTCTCTGATCAGCCTTCACCCTTCTCCCCCAGCCTCTACAGTCTGTAGTCTACAGTGACTCTGTCCAGGTGCTGGTCGGACTTATAAAGCCCTGGCCTTAACCTCTGTTATCTAGGTGTCACTGTCTGCCTCTCTCCTGCTCGCTGTTTTCCTAAGCTCACTGGGGCACATTCATTCTGCAGTCAGTTACGCTGTGAACCTTCTCCCCTCTCTCCTCCACATCCCCACATCACCCACACCTCCTAGTGCCCCAACCCCAGGATCCCACTGTGGAGAGTGTCAGTCAAGTGTGTGTGTGTTGTTGGAGGAGGAATGGGGCAGAGGGGTCGTACATCATTCGTCTAATGAGCGCGGCAGATACGGTCGTTTAGCTAGGCCACGGGCACGGACGGCTCTCTCATTACATCTGACTTATATGGCCTGTCATCAAGTCATCTCCTCCCACCCAGCTCCCAAACACACACACACACGCTCTTCACAGAGGCCCATCATTGCAGCCCCAGCTCATTATTACACAACCTTATCGATGTTGTGTCAGATTTTGTTGTTTTTAATATGAGGAGTGTGTCATGATTTCTTGGCATTAAATTGGGAACTACAGACACATGTAGGTCAGATATTTTTGTTTTTGTGACCTCTTTGAGGTAAGAACAGATAAAAAAGGAAAGTCTCTGCTTTCTTACTATATAAAAGTCATAATTTGTTCCTCTAAGTATTCCAAACAATTTTCAGGCATTTTTTGACAGTTAGATTTATTTAAATCTGGCACTGCCAGGCCAAAAAAAGTCGCTGTTTGGATTTAAATGGGCAAATGCTTAACAGTCTATGATTGGATCATTATTGCAGTGATTATTATGTTTCTAGCATGTTATATGTTTGGCAACAGTTCTTCTAACCCTAGATGATACAGTGTGTAGCTTTTCATTTCTTAAACAACCATGTAGGAAGACAAAATGTTGTGTTGGAAATAAATGTTGTGATGTTATTTCCACCAAGAGGTGCATCAATTTTTGGTCAAGATCTTGTATTGACAATGCAAGAGTCGAGCACTCTGTAAGGTCTACTCCAGCACATCCCAAAGACTTTAAATGGATTTAAGGTCTGGACTCAGAGGTGCCAATTCATGTGTGAAATCACTGAAATGATTCTTCATGCTCCCTCCCAACCATTCTTTCACAATTTGAGCCTGATGAACCTTGGCTTTGTCCTCCTGGAATATGGCCATGATCTGTCTTCCTACATGGTTGTTTAAGAAATGAAAAAGCTACACACTCCATCAATTAGGGGTAGAAGAGCTGTTGCTAAACATATAACATGCTAGAAATATAATAATCAATGCAGTAATGATCCAGTCATAGACTCTTAAGCAATTGCCTTTTTAAATCCAACAGCGACTTTTTGGCCGGGCAGCATACATTAAATAATTTAAGACATCAGTGACAGGTTAAATAAAAATATATTGCAATTATAATAGTCTAAAGTCTATATATTTACAATTTTAGCTTTATACTTTTTTTTTTTCTAGCTATCCAGCTTTCCTGAATATGTATCTGTCATGAAATAGCCTGTGAAGCAGCTATGGCAATAAACTTAAATACAACTTCACAATAAAACTGGCAGTTTGAGAACTTCTATAAAAAAAAATATATAAATATACATGCATACATACATGCATACATACATACATACAACTCGTTGTGACTTCCACATAAAAACGAGTGCGTCACATTTGTTTTTCTCTCTTTCTCTAGGTTACTCCTCGGAAGAAGTTCAAGTGCCCGGAGTGCACGGCGATTGACGGGTTGTCCCTGGACCAGACGCACATGGTGGAGAGGTACAGTAAAACCAGGGATTCCCTTTAGTTGGGCAGAGGGGGCTCTGGCAGCATTCTTGCCATCTGAAACGCATTGTGGGTTTTACCAACAATTGGCTCATTGTAGCTCAGGACAGGAGATTCTTTCCTGCGCTCTGAGATCAAAACATTCAAGTTCACTGGACCTTACGAAAAACAATCCTTCTCAAAGAATTATGACTTTCCTCTCTGTCAGAGGTTCACCATAAATCATTAATTTATTCTGAGTTTCAATTCAAGTATGAACCAAGCGAAGCACACATCAGAAAGGCTTGAATTGATTTTCTTTGAAAATCACAACCGTTTCCTCATCCGCCGAAGCATAATGTTGAGTCTTGATGATTGGTTTCATACTTCCAAGTTGTGTTTGAGGAATTAAAGCAGGAGTCTGGTGGACTCTGAAGCAGCCTTCGAGAGAGTGTTTGACCTTGAAGTGAATACAGAGTGGTTGCAGCCAATCAAGGGCTCCGTTGACTGCTGAACCTTTCCAGGGGTCACACTTGTTTAGATTGATGAAGGGGTTCCTGCCTCTGGATATACTTCTCGCTCGATATGTGTCCTGGGAATGCCAGGCATTTTGAAAACATCTGATCCCTGTTGTTTTACATTTATGTATGTATCTCATGATTCAGATGACTCTAGAACACTAGTTATTTTCTACCATGAAAGACATTTTTGTAAGGCAATTTTTTCACAGTATTATCCATGATGCCTGTTTTACTCCACTCTTTCAGCCTCTTTCTTTTTCCTTTCCAGGTCTGAGTGCATAAACAAATTCGCCTCTGTGTTCGGCACCATGCCTCTGAAGGTTGTTGAGCACCGGGCCGATCCTGTACTCTATAAAGATGACTTCCCAGAGAAACTCAAAAGTTTCCCCAACATTGGTAGTCTGTGACACTACCACAATGACTCTTTCCCACCACTTTTATCTCTCAAGACAGGCTATGGGCACTCCAGGATTTCTCTTTCTCGTTCTGTATAACTAATGACTTTTGAGGAGTGCCCTTCCAATGGTGGTGTAATGGGAGCTGACGCACTGTATAACTTATTACCATGTTTTCACTCTTGAGAACAGTTGCTGAAACTGGACGACGCATCAAGGTGGTTGATTTCTGTGAGGACGGGTCAGAGCTTGGGTCACAAGCTGAAAACTTCCTTGTGGTTGATGGTATATCTGTGTGAGGAAAATGAACACATAGAGGAGTATCACAGCCCACTGGTAAACAGTGGAGAATATATTAATGTAATTTTACATTTATAGTTTTTTTTTTGTTTTGTTTTGTTTTTTTTAATGATGTGCATTACGCTGAACAAATTGTAGCATAACTTTAACTGAATATCTGGGGTGCTGGGATGCGGCTATTAGTTTGTACATGGGATATTGTTTTGCACAGTCACTAATAGTGATTTTAATACTACAGTTTGAGTTATATCAGTTTGACATTTCATTTTATATTACGTTGCTGACTTTTTGAATGTTGCTGGAGAAAAAAAAGTATTTTATGTAAGTGTTCCCTATTTAGTTCAACTCTTATGTCTGCCTAATTAAAGCATATTTTGCGTATTAATAGATATTAAAAGACACTATTTGCAGAGTTGTATATACTGTACAGCTGATAACATGGTTATATACCATGATATTGCAAAGAGCTCATTCATTCATAATGTATTCTAGTCATTTCTTTTTGGTATCTTCATTTCTTCCTTTGAATTATTTTGTTGTTTGTTTGTTTGTTTTTTTACATTAAGATGTATTATATGTAATAAACAGTGTGAAAAAAAAACAAATAACTAAAATTCTCAATGTAGGGATGTGCATTTTGGTCATTTTGAATATGATAGTACTTTTTTAAAGGTATAGTTCACCCAAAAATTAAAATTCTGTCATTTACTCACCCTCAAGTTGTTCCAAACCTGTAAATATTTATTTGTTCTGCTGAACACAAAGGAAGATATTTGGAAGAATGTTTGTACCCAAGCAGATCTTGCCCCCCATTGACTACCATAGTATTTTTTTTTTTCCTATTATGCTAGTCAATGGGGGGCGAGATCTGCTTGGTTACAAACATTCTTCCAAATATCTTCCTTTGTGTACAGAAGAACAAAAAAAATTTATACAGGTTTGGAATAACTTGAGGGTGAGTAAATGATGACAAAATTTTAATTTTTGAGTGAACTATCCCTTTAATTGTCTCTGTATACATGCGTCTTTGCATTGCATCTTTGCTTACTTTACAGTGGCTCACAATTCGAGTGTTGCGTTTTTAAGATGGTATGCCAAGTTAAAAATAGTTCAGTTTTAAAAACTATTAGATCCTTCTTTTGGTTTCAACAGTTGCGCTCCACCTTGCTGACACAAGTTGTCATCCTGTTCTAATCTCAAACAAATCACAGAATTAAAAAATGGGGCCAATTTTGGCACGTTTGCACATAGTTATTGGAATTTGATTGGTGTAAAATATTCAGAAGTTTTCAAGTGTTCGTTATTGTGTTTTTTTTATTCCTGTCACTTCCGAGTATTCGGGTTCTCATGCTCATCCCTAATTCGATGGTATGTTGACTTAGTGTAGATTTTGGATGAATTGTCTTCTTTTTTCTCCAGCTGCCTCTGTTTTCTGGGCCCAGAAGCAGATGTCTGAACGCTTTGAGTGATTTAGGTTCAGGAGCCTGCACGTCTGAGATAAATTCATTTCATTTCCATGGGGAGTGAACTTGTAAAGAGAAATCTATTCCTGTCTTTCTGCCTGAAGAAAATGAAAATCTGGTAAGGAAGTTTCAGCAACATGTTAAGTATTGGAAATGTCACTGAATGACCAATTACACAGAGAGAGCCAGATTGTCTGCAGCTTTTGAAGCGTTTTATACACCCCAGGCAAATCGTCATAGGAGTAGAGCATTCAATATTTCAAAATGTCTACTTTATAAAAATGTGTATAAGAAGGAGCATTTATCTCTTAGCTGATTATCAAAGTATTCAGGCCTATCCAAGAGTCCACAGTTAGTGATCAAGCACTGTCTGATTGGTCAAACCTTTACTGTACTGTTATGAAGGCATTTAGTAACACGTTTCATGTCGCTTTTTTGGATTTATAAACTTCATGAATTAAAATTTGTGAATACAGCTACTAATATATTGCACAGGGATATTTAGTATTAGTTTTTTTATTATTATTATTCATCTGCATTTAGAGAAACAAACAAAAATGAGCACACAGAAAATGTCAAATGAAATGAAACATCCATAGTAGAATACCCAGTACCTGTAATGGTTTAAATGTAGGCTTTTTTAACCCATTAAAGGAGAGCCTAGTAAAAGCAATCTCTTGCCAACAGGAACTTCATGTCTTCAATATGTCTTTAATGTAAGATGGCTGTAATATCAGGTTCTGAGAACAATGTGTGAGAAATGTGTCACTCAAAATTGGTATTCACAAAATATTTCTGATTTTTGAGAGGCTTTGGGCCAAGTTTAAACAAAATATACAACTTGTTTTTAGTCTTTTTCGGATTTTAAACAAATCTGAAAATGCACGTGGACAATAAACAATTTACCAGCCCTTGGTACTTCACTGTCATGTTCTCAGAGTACTTGATAGTTGATTGAGTGTACACATTTTATAGTGATATTCCACTTGAATCAGATGTTCTCAAAGCAATTCCAACAATTTAAAAAAAAAAAATTGTAAGTGCAATAACTTACGGTTGTAAATCACACAATATATATAGACCGTAAACAAGCTTAAAAGTAAATAATTATTCAAAATGATTCAAAAGCCATATGTTTAGCTTTAAGCCATCACAACTATTTTAGGTTCATTTACATACCAAAAACCCAAATGTATCGCATTTTATCCCTAGACCCACAATACAACAACAGCCAGAACCCTTAGTCACACATAAAATAATATATTTCTAATAAGGATATTTTTTTTTTTTTTTTTTTTTTACAAAAGAACGGCTCCAAGGGTATTTTATGCAAGATAGGAATCCAAAGAAAACCGTACATGCGACCACACACAAAACAAAGCATTATATTATTCTAGTACTTGGATATGCCTACTTCAGTAGTATAAGTTTTGAGAGATGGGACAGAGACTTAAGCATCTCTGTAACTCATAGGCATCTGCAAGGTACTGTCTGACAATTAACATTTTCTTTTGGTACTGTACAATCTGTTCTTGTACAGTCTCTACAGAACCGTTTTGACCTTTCTACATGTTTAGTTATGATTTACCTTTGAATGAAATACAAGAGTATTAAAAGCAAATGTGATGACTTGTGTTCTGTTATGTGCAGATTAGCTCATTTAATGGTATTTAAGTATGTGTGTGCTGATACTACATAAAGTAATGATAGTGTTGACCTGAGCTTCATCGGCGCCCCTCTTGGCTCCACAATAGTTAAAGATAGGCTAACACAGAGCTCAGGCTGTCACAGAATCCTTCTCCGCAGATGTCTCGGTGTTAATTGAAAAGACTGTCCGAGAGCAAGGGTGTGCATGGACTCAGAGACACTGAGGGCTGAGGCTTTGGCCGGGGTAGCAGGCCAGGCCCTATTCAGCATGGGGCTTTGAAAGAAGAGCCATGACAGCTGAAGGGAAGCATGTACGAGGTATGTTTGTTTTGCATTTACCCCGCACACAGCTGTGTGGATTGTCCTTTCCCAGAACACCGGAACACTATAGTCACTTCACCCTCTCAGTAACCTCTTAAAGGCCAAAGCGACAATGTCAGGACTCGCAATTCTGCACTGGCAGAACTTCTCATGGCTTTTAATGAGGACTAGAGGTTGAACTGCTACTCCGTTGAGTGGGATCGGTGCAGGACGGGTCAGCTTTAGTAACAAGTGCCAGTTTTAGTTCTAATGAAAAGCACATTAACATTATCATTGATTTTTTTTTCCCAACAGGTCCCTTGAAAGGGTGGGTGATGAGATGCAATGAAGACTTCTGCCAAAAAAGTAATGAAGCATGGCTCGAACTTCACGAAGCTCCAACACTTTACATATCATATGTACAGGCCATGGGGCAAAAGACTGAGCAGCAGTAAGGAGGTGATCTCTAATTAACTTTATGTAATGAGGTTCTCTTTCAAAGTGATTTTTAACATCATATTGTGTCCAATGCATTATGCATTTATAGTGAGGTTTTGTTTAAAAACGTTAAGTAATGTAAGCCAAGTTTCTGTAGGTCTAAAAAAGACCTCAATATGGAACATGATTCCATGTTGTGACCCCCCAAACCAGGTAAGTCACTGCTCTGGTATTATAACAAAAAAAGTTGTGTGTGTGTATATACGTATCTCCAGGGATCCAGATAAGCTGCACAGCAGAATGAAGGAAAGGAAATGTGGTTCTCATTTTCAAATTAGAAATGGCTTCTCCAAAGGGCAGAACGTATCAGATTCAGCTCCAGATTTCAAACAGCTTTGTTTTACCTGATCTAAATCTGACTCGGGAAAAGCAGAAAGCTCGTAGTACCTTGAAATGGGGCTCGCTTTATATTTCCACCACTTCAGTGGTGGTACATGGCAATGTCAGTGATTACATGCCAAAGCACAGTATTGCTTCCACCCAATCAGAGCCATGGTGGATGATGCCCAGATTGGCAAGTTGATAGTTTCATTTGAGATGGTGCAATGAGGACTTCTGCCAAAAAATTAACGAAGCATGGCTCAAATTTCAGGCAGCCCCACACTACATATTTTATATCCAGGACATGGAGAATGAGGCGAGAGTAGCCAAGGCACCAACATTCACTAAAAAAGTGAAGATATATTGTGATCTTCAAAACACAAAGAAAGCAAAACTTTCTCAACCTATTTTTTGCATCCTTTTTGCAGATTGTAGTTCTTAATGATGTTTGACATTCAATTTGACAGCTGGTATGATGGATCCAAGATTTGTATCTCAAATGCTGCTGTCAAATCTTTGCCAAACAGCTTTAGGACAATTCTTTCCAGCAGAGAAATTGAAAGAGATTGCAAATAATAGAAAGATAGATTGCAGTGTGGACAGAGACTGCCACCTGTTTATTTTTTGTTTTTTTTTAACTGTATTGCTTTGGCTTTGTACTGGCAGATTGCACTTGTCTTTTTTCCTGTACTAAGGTCACACAATTCATCAAGGCAAGAGGAAGCCTCCTCTGAGTGCCTAGTTACCTGCAGGAGAGGTATGCCTCTTTATTTTCCGGCTGCTGTCTGGCACCCCAGGCCCTCTTAAGTCTATCATGCCTGATGTCCCACTCCCAACAGACTTGTAGTATATGTCTTAAATAGTCGACTTCTGTAATTCCATATGAATTAATATGAACAAATGAATCAATGTAGTAGTAGTGATTGTTCAATGAGGGAGTTTGTCAGGTTTTATATTGGGAACTGGCGATTACTACTGTATATATGTTTGGATAAAGGCTGCAATGGGAAAGTTTTTACTGTGAGAAACTATTGTTTGTCCTTTGGAACTGTCTAGGCAGAAATGACATATTTGGAAAAGGAGTCTGTGACAGAACAAGAATTTAATAGGTTTTGATTATGCTGAGTTGAAAAAGAAGCCAGATGCGTTTTGATAAATTTACGCGTTTACAAATGGGACACTAGTGGCGGATAAGTGCAGGGTTTTTTTTCTGGTCGTTTTTTTTCTTTTTCATTTAATTCTTGTATGCATTCAAATGTCAAGTTTCTGTCGTCTTTCTTGTTTTAAATCCAGAACATTCTCAGTTTTATGATCACTGATTTTCCCTAGTCTCTCTAGACTTCAAATCGAAATAAATCTCATGGATTCTCAATTACTTTTTCTTGTCTTTGTCAATCCACACACTCCTTGATCCCAGGTCATGCTTTGGTGGCTAACTTATGTTCACATTTGCTCCTCCTTCTCTTGTTTGTTGAGGGACTTCAGAGATACGGTCCTAAAGTTGGGGGAGTCATGTAGCCCAAGAGATGGCTGCGCTGTGTTCTTTAGCTTTCATTCGCAGTGTGGCGATGCTGGAAGATTTCCTGTCGGGGTCCATGTTTAGATCGTACCCATTAATGCCAGTGCCCATGCCTGGACTCCCAAACAAGCTGCCCATGTGTGTCTGTCCCATGTGACCTCCAGGACTGGGCACACCCAAGAAGTCAGACACTCCGCTAGCAGCATGTGGATGAGGTGGCATGCAGGAAGTGACCGAGTCACAGGGTACGACGCAGCCCGGCACCGGAGATGCCGCACTGCTGCTGCCTATCCAAGAAGGGTTCTGAATCTGCAACAAAGTCAAATGCAGAAGATTAAGTTATAGTGCATTTACATTCTGCAATCTCAGCATCAATAACATTAATGTAACTTATAGTCGTGAGAGCATTTATCAAGTCCGACGACTCTTGTTTTGAAATATTGCATTGGCGAAAGTGCAGAATCCTCAGTTGTACTCGATGTGGAGATTTATCAAGAGCTTTGGGGCATTCATCTGGTCCCGTACTGAGTGGGAGCTGCTTGCCTAGTGTGGAGGAGGAATGCCTGTCTCTGTATGCTCCTTCAACACCCAGAATAACCTCCTCTGCTGAGCGGAGGGAGCACAGAGTGAATTGATAGGGCTGTATTCTGCTCTGGGCCTGGGGAGGTGGGGGTCTGAGGGAGGGCTGTGGAGGGAGATGAAAGCCCTCTCAGGGAGATGCCCCAGATGTGAGCAAAGCTGCATTCCACAGCTGCAGGCGCGCTCCCCAAAGAGCCACCCCTGCCCTCCGACCCGGCCACATACTCATAATAAATCCAGGAGATTCTTTGGCTCTCCTGTGAAGGCGTGTCGTCCTCGGCCACAGCCCTGGTCTGACCTGACCTCGACATTGTGTTTCCTTAGGTCTCGAAATTGTCAGTTGTCAGCCTTCCTACTGTTTTTCATTTGATTTCAGGTTTTAAAAAGTAAACTTAAAGGATTAGTTCACTTTAAAATGAAAATGGCCCCAAGATTTACTCACCCCCAAGCCATCCTAGGTGTATATGACTTTCTTCTTTCTGATGAACACAATCGGAGTTATATTAATAAATATCCTGACGCATCCCAGCTTTATAATGGCAGTGAACAGGGCCAATGAGTTTGAAGCTCAAGAAACTGCATCCATCCATAATAAACGTACTCCACGTGGCTCTGTGGAGGGGGGGTCTTCTGAAGCGATGCGTTTGTGTAAGAAAAATATACATATTTAACAAGTTATAAAGTAAAATATCTAGCTTCCGCCAGACCACCTTCAAAACGTAGGGATGTAGTGTAAGCGTTTTGGACTGCGAGAGGCTTTACACTTTCTTCGTAAATATGGAAGGCTAGATATTTTGCTTTATAACTTGTTAAATATGGATAAATATGCATCACTTTACTTCAGAAGGCCTTTATTAACTGCCCGGAGCCATGTGGAGTATGTTTATGATGGATGGATGTGGATGGAGGCACTTTCTTGAGCTTCAAACTCATTGCCCCCATTTACTGCCATTATAAAGCTTGGATGCATCAGGATATTTATTAATATAACTCAGATTGTGTTCATCAGAAAGAAGAAAGTCATATACACCTAGAATGACTTGAGGGTGAGTAAATCTTGGGGTAAATTTTATTTTATAGTGAACTAATCCTTTAATCATTAAGGTAACTTTAAAAAAATGACTATTACAGTCAGTTTTAATAACAGCTCTCGCACATGTATTCTCAATAAAACACTCTGACAGGGTTTCCCGCACTACTTATGTGGCGACACAACATCAGTACTGAATCTATAGTACAAAACAGAAAGTGCGACCAGTGTAGTCCGATTCCTGAATGAATGAATTGATTATTTTTACTGAATCAAAAACATAAAGCACAATCAGTTCTTGAACAAATGACTCAGTCAAATTAGTGATTAAAACATATAGTTTACAACTGAATGACTTAAATCAGTGAAGTTACTGGTTCTTCATATGACAATGTATAGTTAAAGATAAACATTTTCAGTTTTTCCAGTTCTAAAAAAAAGTGAGGTAATTAAAAAGTCTGTGTAAACATCTTTCGTGCGAATGTTTTAAAAAATAAAATTTTAATTGAAATCATTTGGCAAATGAAATCAGGTCCTAAGTACTAAAACAACTGCGAATGGAATTTTAAAGAAAAAAAAAGACTATTTCCATCCTTAATCAGCATTATTAATAATTATTAATGTTCATTACTGATATTTCCTTGACTTTCAGCTATTAATGGAGACAGCACTATACCTGAGCATAGTTTTCAGGCCGAGTGAGAAGAGGCAGTTCATAGGCCGTGGAAAAATGTGTCCGGACCTGCTGCATCTGTCCGAAACGCTCTCTTTTCCTCCACTTGGCTCTGCGGTTTTGGAACCACACCTGCAAGAAAGACATCAACCCTTAATCATGAGGATATGGCATTAGTAAGTGATTAAATGACCTCATGCTAACTAGCCCCTTGTGGTGTTACATCATAGAGAGGAAATGTTTTCTTAGTAGAGATATATTGACAGAGTAATAAACATCTATTATCAAACTTCCCATTATTACACTGTTTGTTGCTCTGAACAGATTGTGTGGCTCATTTGGTATCAAATGTCTTTTTTTTTTTTTGGTGCCTAGAGAGTCTGTCACTTTAGTTGTAAGTCTAGAGCTCATGTAGGAAGCCCTTCGGCTGTATTATTTTTCAGCATCTTTTCCTGGAAACAGTTTGGTAAGACCTGGCCATTGTTTGATGTTGTGGGAGCTGACAGATTGTGATGGCCTCCTCTGAGTTTCTTTTCTATCAGAGCCATCAGCAGCAGCAGGGGGCAGGGAGGGGAAAGCAGAGGCCAGAGGCCTCAGAGAACCATGTCACTCCTCCTCCTCCACTACCACCACACGCTTGCTTTGATGGATTAGAAGATTGCTGAATGAAAAATGAAAATCATTTACTCATCCTGACCTGCATGACTTTATTTTTTGTGCTAAACACAAATGAATATATTTTGATCATGCAATGAAATTCAGTGGGCTTCAGTGTTGTTTTGGACTCCAAAAAGCATCTGAAACTTCATTTAAAATAACTTCTTTTGTGTTCCACAGATGGATGGAAGTCAGAACATGTTTGAATGACATGAGAGTGAGTAAATGACATAATTATAATTTTTGGGTAAACGATCCCTTTAACAAATAGTCATTACTGGATTTTATCTGTTACACTCTTTCTTTCACTTTTTCCCCTCTTTGCTTTCCTATAGAAATATGCATTGTTTCCCAGAATAGATCTGGGAATTAGAGAACAAATTACACAAAGTGATTTCTCATGGCTCGCAGTCTGAAGAGCTGCCAAAATTCCATTCTTTTAATCCCGGCTCTTCTCTGTTTAGAAGTATCTGTTTATTGATTTGTGGAGTGGAAATTTTTTTTTTTTCAAACTGAGACTTTCTTTTGTCTTGCAATCTCGATTTGTCACGGAGCTTGAACTTGGATCTGGGGATGGCTCTTTGGTCAATCAGTTTGTGGTTATTGCCAGTGCCAGTGAGATGTCAACCTATCTCTCAGCGTAACTTGATAGCATCTTAGCTCTGTTTGCACTTAATGTGGTGGTGGACATCAAGGTCCCTTGGCTCCACATTATATGTTTGTAGAGCTTAACTGCCTAGAGAAAAAAAGAACGTTTGTTTTGCACAGATATTTTCAGAGAGCATCATCACTCTTGTAGCTCTCCGCTTGCATCCTTGTGAAATGATGCTAGGTTTTGATACTGTCTGGACATCTATGAATGCAAAGACGTTTGTTTAATATGCATTGTCTGCACCAGCATTTTTATTCCTCTTTTTATATTTATCTTTTTTTCTCAGACTGTCTTCCCCTTCATAAATCTAAGCGTGGAAGTTGGGAGATCGAATAGAAAGATGGAAGAAAGTTCAAAATGGAGTTTGTTTTCATTCTATGTTTAATTTCCTGACTCTTAAGCCCCTGGCTTTCCATATCTGAATCTCCATCCCAGTAGAGGCGTGTAGACGAGTGGTGGAAAGATTCCCTTGCACCTCTCATACCGGTGAGCCAACGCTGAGGTGTGTTGTATAATGCTTACACCAAAAATTCACCTTTGTACCAGACTGACAGGGAGAGGGAGACCATAGATGGGGAGTTAGTTGGATCTTTAGTTCAGTTAAAAGTGGTTGTTCTTATTTTTGGTTTCTTTAAAATATTTTCAATCATTCTTTCCCTTTAGTGGTTACTGCTGAATAAGTTCAAGGCTGCCAACATTAACAAGTCGACTAATTTTGGCCAGCACCTGTTAATAACGTAGTAGAAAAAGTCTTTTTAAAAATCTTTTGTATGTTGTCCATGCGTGCTAGTAACACAGTAATTGGTAAAGACGTTGACAGCTAAAGCAGCTTAGAGGCTTATTATGGAGCTTTATTTATGTTCCAGCACCAGGGGAGAAAGAACAGAAACACTGAACTAAACCCGGCAGAAAAAACAGCTTTGAAGTCCAGAGTAGCTTTGAGGATTGATGGTCTGCCTCTGCTGTCACTCAAGCTCACCTCTTCTACTTCTCAATCAGAATCATTTATTTCCAGAACTGTAATTATAGGAAAATGCTATTTATAGCATTTTATTTATATTTTTAAGTAATTAAAGCATCAATATTTCATTTTATTTGAGTGACGTTTTTGGGGTGACAGTTTTGTCCAGGTCATTGTTGGTATATCTTTATTTCCCTGACATTTTTTTTTTAAACGTGTGCATGTCTAACTAAATGTTTTGGTGAATAAGTTGACTTTTAAGCCCTTAACCTTTGACTAGGTGTATCCAGACGTAAATATATTAATATTATCAGATCTTTCGCTTAGAAAGGCAAAGAAAAACCAAACGATCTCAGCCAATTTGTGTAGACTTCAGTAAATTACACTACTGCTTAGTTGTGTAAGTCTGTTTGTACATAAGTACTGTTTCTTTATAGACTTTTTTTTTTTTTTTTTTTTATAAAAAGTATTATTATTTGGGATTTTTTGCCTTCAATAGGATGGGAGAAGCAACAGGAATCGATGGGGGGGAAAGGGGGGTGGAGGGGTGGGTTTAGCAAATGTGCTAACTCTGACCAGACTCTGGTTGCTTGCACAAATGCATCACCGGTCAACATGTCAGAGCACATGCAACTACCTAAGCTTGCTTTTCGCCAAACGAGTAATTTGTTTTTTTTCATGTTGCTCTAAAAATGTTATGGTTAGCATTAGGGTAATGTACAGTAAAAATATGTATCTTTTTGTGCTCTCCCAAAGAGTAGATGAGAAATGGCTGCACTTGTAAGTTCAAAAAAGGTTTGACAGTGTTCATTGTCCCTGGAACTGAACCGTTGTGGTTCTTTGGCTATAACTAAAGAATAATGGGAAACATCCAGCGTTGTGTACATGGATATTAGTCATAAGCAACCCTCACCATGTGAAGGAGCTTCAGGCCAGGTTCTCTCACCTACCCTTGAGAGCAAGGAGGGACACATTCTTTCCTGAGTGGGACATTAATGAAAGACAAACAGTGTAAATCCAGGGCTTCTAAGTAAAGCGCACATTCGGGGTCGGGTAAAGGGATCTCCCAGTCTGTCTGTTGGTGCAGGAATGCAGCAGTAGTGTTGGAGGGATTATATGCAAATGTAGGGATAGGGGGTGGGGGTGGGTCACATAAAGGTTCTGGTTTTCCAGACCTAGGCTGAGTTTAATACAGCTGGGCTCAGAGGTTCAGGTAGAGGCTCGAGATAAAAGCAGACCCTGACATATCTAATCTGAAAGCCCCTTTTTACTTTACGATCTCTTGTGATGGCCAATTTTAAACAGCTTTTTCTCTATTTATGTTTAATAATCTTTGCACTGAGTGAAATCACTCTTCCTCCTGGTGTTGCTTTTCTTTTACCAACTTAAAATAATTGTTGGTCCTTATTAACATGACTCTCATCCCTCATTTTTCAAAGCCCAAATTGACTAAATTTAGTAGAGAGAGACTTCATTGTAGCCTCATGATAAAAGGTTATTCAAAACTTTGTAATAGATATGTGGAGTTTGAAGGGGCTCACACCTGTACACGAGCTTCTGTCAGGTCTGTCCTCAGTGCGAGTTGTTCCCGGGCGTAGACATCGGGATAGTGTGTTTTCTGAAAGACTTTCTCCAGCTCCTCTAGCTGATAGCTTGTGAAGGTGGTACGGTTGCGTCTTTTCTTGCCCTTGTTGCTCTCTCCCTCGGCCTTGTCCAACGGAGAAGCCAACTCTGAGTTTGGCTGTTGGGGGCTCTTCACTCCTGAATCCTTTACACTGAGGTAGCTGCCATCCATCCCTGCAGGATCACTATTTTGGGGCAACTCAGAATCTGTCAGCCCTGTGCTGTCTTTACCTGTGGATAGAAAATATACCTGTAATGTGCATTGCTTGAATACATAAGATTATGAAAGTGATGTGAGGGAAGCAATTCAGTAATTTAAGTAACATTTTCACACATTGCTGGCTTTTTTGTCCAAATTACTTACTGTAAATTTATATTATAAGGGTAAATCCCTCTGAAGCTATTTGAGATTAAGGGCACAATTGTGATATTTCATGTTAATTAAGCCAAACATTTTTTCTGTTAAGAATTAAGTAATGTTTGTGGGTCTGTGTATTGTATTTATATATACAGTACTGTGCAAAAGTCTTAGGCCACCATTAGATGTTGTTTTAGCAATGGTATAATGACCATATATAATTATTTCTTAGTCTCTTTATTAGAATATAACCATAAAATACAGGAAATTTGTATGCAGTATTAAAAAACAGAAAAAAAAACCCCAGAAAAAAAAAAAAAACTTCTATAAAGTGGCAAGTATTTAGTGACCTCCCCTTACACTTAAGCAATAGCCGGAACTGGCTCTCTTAAACCTAAATGGAATGGAAAAGGACTGGAAAGCCAAGAAAGCTTCCAAGAAAAATCTGATGAGAAGTTTGAAAATGGAAGAAGTCCAGGAGGTCACACTAAATACTGATTTTTGATTAAAGAAGCCATTTTCTGATTTTTTTTTTTTTTTTTTTTATTAAATTTTGTGTACATATTTCCTGAATTTTCTGTTTGTATTGTAATAAAGACCAAAAAATTAAAATGGATGGTCATTAAAACATTGCTAAAACAACAAAGCTGGTGGTGGCCTAAGACTTTTGCACAGTACTGTGTGTGTGTGTGTGTGTGTGTGTGTGTGTGTGTGTGTGTGTGTGTGTGTGTATATATGTATATAATATATATGTATATATGTGTGTGTGTGTGTGTATATATATATGTATATAATATATATGTATATATGTGTGTGTGTATATATGTATATAATATATATGTATATAATAAATAAATAAATAAATAAGGTCACACTAAATACTGATTTTTGCTTAAAGAAGCCATTTTCTGATTTTTTTTTAATTTTTTTTTTTTATTAAATTTTGTGTACATATTTCCTGAATTTTCTGTTTGTATCGTAATAAAGACCAAAAAATTAAAATGGATGGTCATTAAAACATTGCTAAAACAACAAAGCTGGTGGTGGCCTAAGACTTTTGCACAGTACTGTGTGTGTGTGTGTGTGTGTGTGTGTGTGTATATATATGTATATAATATATGTGTATATAATAAATAAATAATTAAATAAATAAATAAACAAACATATACACACACATACCCGCAAACATTACTCAATTCTTAACAAAAAAATGTTTGGCTTAACATGAAATATCACACTTAATATAATACAATGTGTATATATAGGGTCATTAAACCTGCTATAATTCCATTTTTAATGTCTATCCCTATTTTAATCCCTGTTTTTACAGTGATGTTTACAATTTTTATAGCATTTATAAATTAAATATGCGATTGTTCGTTATAAATTTTGTTTATAATACTTTAATGTTAATTAATAAATGTACTATCAAGAATCAGAAATGTAGAAATGACCCTACATTAATGAAGTATTGTTCATTGTTCATTATATCTGCATTATAAAATCTTATAGTATCTTATCTAAGTGTTAGCTATAATACTGGTCAATAAAATATAATATTGCATTTCTTAATTATTCCTAATTGGTGTGTGGAATGAGAGAGTCCGTAAGGCCCGTGGCTTGGTGTCAGACTCACAGCAGTAACGGCTGCCAGTCTCAGCTCATAAATCAGCTGCTCATGTGAAACAGACACCGTTGCTTTAATTGCAGACTGATCGAAAATTACAGGTTTCCCACTTGGGTACAATCCGAAGACTGCAGCCCTGCTTGATAAGTGCAGCCTCAAACATACAAACGGTCTGCGGCAAGGGTGCAAAACGGAGCTTGGCTCGTAATGAGGCCACACTAGCCCAGCGACAAGACTCTAGAGTGGTAATTTTCTGCGTCAAGCCACTGGAAACACACAGCAGCTCAGCTGTGAAACCCCAGTCAGCATGCCGGTCATAAATTCAGTCAGATCAATCAGTGTGAGGATTCCAGTACATTAGGTCATTTCTCTAGCGCTCTCTCTGTGCTCATTACCTGTGTGTGCTTTGTGGAAAAGCTGTACTACAAAGACTGGCATGCTCTCTCAAATCATAACGCTTTCAAATTTGATCGCTGTATTGGCAGACTTTTGGCTGTTTCACCCTGTTTCACTCACTTGGCTGCAAGGAGGAATAGGGTGTAAAGCTGGATTAGAGTTCCTTTGGGAATGTTCCCTTCTTATGTGATCCAGTGGCGACCCTGAGCTTTTTGTCTTACTTTAGCTCAGCTCTCAGTGACAGAAAGTTATTTTAGGTGATGCAGTGTTGAGATGTGTTCATTTTCTAATGTGAGACTTAATTAAAGCCTTCTCGGGTTTGAGCTGAGGGGCAGATGGGTAAATGCTACTGGCACACATGCTTTTCTCAGCACAGTACACCTCCTCACAGAACCATGTTGGGTAATGTACAGAGCCGGATTAAAGTATTGCAGTGCCCCTGGACACACTGCTGCCCACACACTGAGAAAAATTGTTAACAGCTTGTAATTGGCACAGTACCCTCAAAAGTACTCCTTCGTATTTCATCCCCAACATGGTTCATATCAGCATCTAAAGGTACTATATTAAAGGCATAGTCCACCCAAACATAAAAATTCTGGCATCATTTACTCATCGTCCCAAACCTGTATGACTTTCTTTCTCCTGTGAAACACACAAGAAGGCATTTTGAAATGACATGCAAGTCAACAGGGTCTGAAGTTGTTTTTGACCCCACTGACTTTCATTATGTGGTTTAAAAAAGGTTGAAACATTCTTCAAATATCTTCTTTTGTATTCCAGGGAAGAAAGTAAGTCATACAGGTTTGGAACAACAATAATGACAGAATTTTAACTTTTGGATAAACGATTCATTTAGGGGTAGATAAGGCACACATATGTACCTTTTGAAGGTACTGCCCCAGTGACAAGCTAAAAGTAATATTTAGTTTTGCACCCTTTGTCACTCTTTCACATCTCCCACTATTTGAAACCATTTGTATGGCCCTGAATTGTACACGCCCTAAACATGTTGTCCCTGGTCACATGCAAAAATGTCCATGTGGTTATTCCAGCTCTGGTAATGTGTGCAACAAGAACATGTTGGCACAACCAACCTTTCACTCCTCCATCAAGTTCTACATTTTCAGTTGCCAATAACCATGTGAACTGTGATCAAGACAACAGTTTGTGGCTTTGTGAATCTTGTGTGGTGTCAGTGATTTGAAAATTGACTCTGCCTAGGGAAAAAACATTATCTTGATATATAACACACTCCATAAAATGGAACCAGCTTTTATATGGCATATAACTTCTGGATGAATAGTTCACTAAAAAAAAATGAAATTAGTCACACTTGTGTGATTCCAAACCTCTTCTATGAAAGACAAAAGATATTTTGTAGAAGGTTGGGGAAGGAACTGTTTTGGTGACTGTTGACTTCCATTGTATGGGGGGAAAAAAAGAAGAAAAAAAAAAATAATCTAGGTATGTTTACATGCCCTAATTTTCGTTAATCCGAATGAAAAGATCTGTTTATAGGAATCCTAAACTTTGCGATTTGATTCACATTTTCATTTACATGTGCATTTATATATTCAGAACAAAATTTAAGTGCATGTGCAGTGCCTCAGTTACCGCATTCAGAACTAGAGAAAGCCACTGCTATAATATCACCAGAGCTACCGTGAGAAGAAATGTTGTTTTTGCCTTAATGAGATGCCTAAATGGAAAGTTGACCAATATGTCAGAAAAGTTGTTTTTTTTTTTTTTAGAAAATATTTTATAAAAAAAAAAAAATTCAGTCTCCTCCACTGACCAGTTCCTAAGACGTAAATAAACACAATTTGCACGTCTGTAAGAAGTAAAACGTATGTAAACTGAGATCTTATTGTAAAAGGGGTCTGGTAAACATACACATCACAGCACTGCACGTGTGCGCGAGGTATTTTTGAATCCAATTAGAGAAAGTATTGATCATATTATTTGAGGTCTACACCACCCCCTTCAATCTGATCAAAATTTAATTTGTATCAAGCTCAATCTGATAGATGTTTATATGAAGGCTTTTCAATCCAATTGAGCCATCAGTCCATTTACTAACGGATTGTTTGGGTGCATATGTAGCTACTGAGACATTTTTCTTGCACAGAAAAAAAGTCATATGGTTTTGGATCAACATTAGTGTGAGTAAATGATGACAGAATTTTCATTTTGTCTGAACTATCCCTATAACTCCTGTTGTTCAATTTAGATTTAGAGACTTTTAGCTTGATAAATATAGCATTTTTGTCTTTAACTTATAGGTATACGCCTTAGGGGCTGCTCCTCTTCTTGACCACATAGCAGGTTGTATATGCTTCCTTTTGGTTGTCTCACTCTTTGCCTTTTCTAGGCACCATGGGCTCAACCATGACAGGCATGGAGCCAGGCCTGGGGGTATAATGGTTCCCACATTGCCTCTTGCCCAGGACTGACACATCTTGTTAAGCAAGTAGGAGCAGTGTATTTACTCAAACATAAATATTTTCAGCTTGTCCCTTCAGATGCCTCACGCCTCTTGCCCCCACACGGAAAAGCTGACAGCCTGTTTGAAATCAGGACCTAGCGATCAAAGGCTCTTGTTTATACCCCGTGTCACTGATGGCTTTTGGCAGACCTAGAGTATTGTGACAGTCTCGAAGTCCACAAGGGTTCAACTCAGGCTCTCCGCTGCTCAAGGTGAACAGAGACTTGGCTGCCTCGTAGCTCCACCATATGGGCGAGTAACACGACCTGCCTTCTGGGCAAGAAATCTCACGGCAAAATGTTTCTGTCAGAATAGAAAAAGTTTTGAAATGGAGCTCTGAGGGGGGTAATGGTTGAAGATTGCAACAAGAATGCAGAGCAGGACATGGTCATGCTGTTTTACCCTGTTTGTGGTGCTGTTAGACACACTGAAGTTTCATGAGGTCATGTATGGCTTTAGGAAACACGTCTACCACAGATGATACCAGAAAAATCACCTACATTTTCCAGTGAATTGCAAATGCGAGCATTATTTTAGCAGAATTGAAGAAATAAAATGTTTTGAATGTTGCCCAAACCTCAACACTGCCTGCGAAAGCATAAATTGACTGAACAAGGGATCTATTCACTGTCCATTTTTTTTTACACTCATAACTTTAGGCTAGTTTTTTGGTGCATTACCCAGTACTCTGTTTGCTAGTGTTTATTCTGTACATGGTGAAATGGTGATGGTGTATGTTTGTGTATACCAGTATATATAGTCCACTGCTATTTATCACTGATTTTTCTGATTTATTCATTACTTGAGGTTTTTAAATGTCTTACATACACTACCATTCAAATGTGTGGTGTTGGTAAGATTTATAAATGTTTTTGGAAGAAGTCTAAGGCTACCTTATTTGATTAAAATGCAGTCAAAAAATTAATATTCTGAAATATTATTACAATTTAAAACAACTGTTTTCAATTGATATATATGTAAAATGTAATTCATTCCTGTGATGTCAAAGCTGAATTTTCAGCATCATTACTCCAGTCTTCAGTGTCACATGATCCTTCAGAAATCATTCTAATATGCTGATTTGCTGCTCAAGAAACTTTTGGTGCTCATGAAAACAGTTGAGCTGCTTAATATTTTTGTGGAAACTGTGATACATTTTTTTTCAAGATTTTTTTTGATGAATATAAGCTCAAAAGAACAGTATTTGATTGAAATAGGAATCTTTTGTAATATCATGTCTTTACTGTCACTTTTGATCAATTTATTGTCCTTGCAGAATAAAGGTATTAATTAAAAAAAACGGTAGTTACAGTAAATATTATGCATGTTATTTAGCATGTTTTTACGAGCTTTGGTAGTGTGTGGGATTTTATTTCTCTTCTGTTTATTAGTAGATCCTGCTTGTTTTGGGTGAGCGAGGCTTTCTATTTATTACATTTTCCATGAGGACACATAATGGTATTTTTGTGTTTTCCATCTAGTTATCTGTGCGTCAGCTTTTATAACACCGGTTCCAAGACAGCACATCCATTTCTCCTTCTTTCCTTACAGAGCGATGGATGTGTGAAGTCTTTTACTTTTCCATTGCAGAGGTAAGAGAGACATGGCATCAGTTGCCAGTGCGGGACGAGAAGTTCAGCTCTAGGTTAGGAGACGGTGAGGTTCAGGAAAAAGACTAATTGGCATTTTAACCTGAGTATATTCACACCTGTATGCGTAACAAGAATGGGGCTTGTAAACCTATTTTACAGCATCTACTTTTACCTCTGACTCCAGAGTTAAATATCTTCAAATGGGTCGCCATTTGATATATCCTATAAATCAAGAGAAAAGGGCACCACTATATATTTTCATAAAATATGCATGAATGGCTCGCACAGTGGTTCCAGATCCACTTGCACTAAAAAGGTGCCTTGCCTTCGATGGGAGACGCCAGTGGTTCCTGACTTTGTAGGATGTCGGTGCTCGACCCCGTGAGTTAGCGAGGGTCAGATCTTTACAAGGGGCAGCCATTTAGTACCAGCTGAAAACGGGGGAACACATCAAAGTGTAATTTAACTAGCTGTAAAGCGGCAGGGCATCCTCTATGCTTTTTTACAGAATCTGATTGTTAGGGTCAGCAGCAGGCAAATAAAAGAAACACTATAAATTAGGCTACCTGGGGTCTCTGTGAAGGGTTAATGGTGAAATATGCCAAAGCCCCTGAAAATGTTTAAAAATTAAAACGCATAAATAAGATGTGGCCGGGCCGGGTTTCGTCGTTATTATGACTGAAAGCAAATGGTAAAGGAAATTGGGGAAGACTGTTTGCTCATCTAAAGCTTTTATTTCTATTTGTAATTAGGTTTGTTTTCTGTGCTTAAAATATGGATTGAATTGTAATAGGCAGCTTTGTGCTCTGAAGCCAGGCCAACAGTCTGAACTTCCCTTCCGCTATCTAATTATTTCAGGCTCTTACAGATGGACACGGAAAGGAGAGATTGATAGGTTGTGATATGAAGAGTGGCTCCGGCGGTTGGCATATGGAAACGGTGAAAGATTTTTTTTTATTGGTGATTGTGAGCGTGACACCACAAGATATTAGTAGAGAAGGAACCTCATTAGTAAACGTCTGCACACGCAGCCATTTGCAAAACCAGAGCAAATCACATACTCAAAGGCAGATGTGACAACAGCAGCATGATTCTAAACATAGCCCAACCAAACCACAGGGACTTGCTTTATGTTTGAGGGGTCACCTCTCGTTCTTGAAGTTGCGGACTTCTGAGTGAACTGTATGACTCTATTCAAAAGACATATACACGCATAAGACAGGAGTTGTTTCTGAGGGAGAGTTGCATCTCAGCTGGTGCAGACTGAAAAAAAGCCCGGTAGTGAGAATCTGATAGGTATCCGCAGAGAAGTCCAAACACACCGCTAGTCCTGAAGGACGATTTATCCCAGCAGGCTGCAGCAAAGAGCACATGCTGGGCAAGAAAACACAGCATTTCCTTTAAGCTGCTTCTCGCGATAAATCACAGCTCGCTCAGCTCGTCCGGCTCACTTGGAGTGTCGGGACAAAAAGCATTTGAACTCAAGGCTGCTTAAACCTGAGGATGTTTATCAAATGCTGTTTGAATCCGTATGCACCATCAAAAAGAAAACATGGGTTGTCAGATCAAAACTCTTTGAGCTGGTTTTACTAACACCGCTTGGTTTGGTTGCTGACTTTCCAACAGTTATGATTATGGAGAGATCGGATTTGGTGGTTTTCTGAAAAATATAGTGAGTTAAAGTACTCTGTGTAAGGGCAGTATTTTGGTGATTTTGGCTGTGGCTTTTCTTTTGGAACATCCTCGGGCACAAATATATCTCTGTTTTCAGAGAGCATCTATCTGGTGCAAGGGTTACAGAATTAAATCAGTTTGTTGCAATAGCTTGCCTTGTACGGTTCTCTTTTTTTATTGTATTGTTTTGTTTGTTTAGCAGTTGACATTGCATTTCCCAAACCCTCAGTAAAGTTTGGAATCTCCTGGATGGCATTAGAAACCACATTGGAGCGGTGCTGTAGTTAAAAAGCACAATGGAATGCTGTAACAACCTAACTAATCTCTGTCGTGTAAGATGATAATGTCAAGAAAAAATACAGAAGAGCCAAAAGCTAATAGTAGTATAAAAGCATACATTACAGTACTAGAAACTTTAGAAACATTTTTTAATTTTGCTTAAAGGGGTAGTTAGGATTAATTCTGTCATTTACTCACTCTTACGTCATTTTAAACTCATGACTTGTACTTTCTTCTGTATAAAACAAAAAAGAAGATATGAAAAGTCAATGGAGTTTGTACCACAGCGTTCTTCAAAATACCTTACTTTGCAATTCAGAGTTTGGAAAAACACGGTGAGTAAATGACACCATCTTTTTTTTTTTTTTTTTTTTTTTTTTTAATGCACTATCCCTTTAAAAAAGAAGGTTTGTTTCTTTTCATATCAGTAAGTTCCAAATCAATAGTAAAGAATTAAAACAACAAATTTCCATATACTCGCATCAAAAAAATTCCTTTCATCTTTGATCAAATGCTCAGCCATTCACTAGTAGTTCAGGACCCATTAGAGGGAATCTACTTGGGTTCGATTATGCTGTTTAAACAGAGGCCTTGTCTTTGAAGCCTATACTGCCGGCTTGCTGCATTCAGGCAAGCACACTGAGGCTAATGTAAACTGTAAAGCCAAATTTCGAGCTAACTGGTAAAATGATCCCAAGTCCTTGTCACCTCTGCTTAGATCAACAGACTATGGGAATATGCCTTTTTTCTTTAGTTGTGCTGTACTTCTGTTCCACTATGACTGTATCATTATGACATGTTGTTATTTCAATTTACAATATTGTAGGAATACAGACATTGTAAATTATTACTAATGTAAATTCATATATTACATGGTGATAATTCATACAATTGATATAATTTAATTAAATGTAGCCTTGTAGTACTTCAGATGTCGTGTAAATTAAAGCAGTAAGTGATGTTCTTTAGAAACTCTAATATTTAAGTACAACAAATCAAACTGTCATTTCTTTATACTAACTATTCAATTCAATTCACATTTATTTGTATAGCGCTTTTCACAATGCATATCGTTTCAAAGCAGCTTCACAGAAAATGTCAACATTACATTTTAGAGTAATCTGTTATCAGAGGTGACTTTGTCAATATATGCATGCAATATCTCATTTTTAATTTACTTTAATTTATGATTTTCTATTAAAAGTGGCTTTTTTTTTTAACATTTTTAAATTTTAGAATCATTTTTTAATCCTTTCCTGCAGAATTTAATCATGTTTTACAACCGGAAAAAGGTCTTGCTGCTTTGTGAATGCTCATTATAGAAATGCAGCTGAGCTACTTCCTTTCATATAGTTATTCATCATATCGGCCAAACACTCATAAAAACATAGTTTGCTATTTATTGAGAGTGCTTAAAAAAGGTTTGCAAGCAACGAGAATATATAAAAAGCATACGAACACAAACGAAAGTCACTATTATTAAAATGTAATCTCCAACTATTATTTTACGCACGTTTAATGAGTACGTTTTTTGAGAGTAGTTTTTCTAAAAGATTAACTGAGAGCACAGAAGTCCACTGAACAAGGATGACAACTTTCATCTGATTTTGTTTTGTAGTTGTCTCAAACACTGATTGGAGCAAAGACTATAAATACTTCCATTCCCCCACCTGCTATAAAGAATATTTTGTATCTTGCTGTTGCTCTCAGCAGAGCCAGTAGAAACAAACTATGAGCAAACTTGAGCCTAGATGATTCACACAACCACCAAAGTACAAACTAATACTGAAAAAGAAGTGATAAACCACCAATCTGTTTTGCCTGTTGCACAAGGTTGTCAATCAAGCTATCATCATGTCTTATCTGCATAACTTTACTGTAAAAACTAAATGTTTTAGCCCTTGAATACTGTTTAGCCTATTAATTTAAAAAATCAATACTCTATAATGCTGAATAGCTTAAATACCTTGTTCATCATGACCTAATCTAAAGCAAGCACTTATGCTGTGAGTGCATCCTTAATTGGTTCCTTTAATGTTGATATTACCAAAAGTTTGTGATCTCTTCCATCAACATCTTCTCAAGCCAAATGCAAATGCTATGATGGTAATGCGTTGTGTATTTGTCCAAGGCATTTGTTTTACAGGGTTTTATGAAGTCATCATCCTTTGACATTTCATGGGCTCCCTTTGGTTTGGGCTTAGTCTTAATCAACAGGGACCATGTCAATGTACATCTGACCTAGATATCGACCTTTTTTGTATGCGCAATTCTAGTGTTCATGTTGGCTAATGGAGGACAATGCTGTGGGAAAATTGGGGTTTCAGTGACAAGGTGATGAAGGGCACCCCTTTTGAGGGTGTCATTTTCTTTTGTTTTTGCTGCTGACCACAAAGGAGGAATTAGTCAAAAGCTTGTTATGAAAATCACATACCCTCTTTGACATAAAATAATCATGCCCAGGGGAAATTGATGCAAGTGTTAGTCTGTGACTGCAGAATTATGTAAGCCACGCTCGACTCTGGTAAGTGGCATTTATATATTCATTCATTCATTCACTAACTTATTGTCATTCTTCTTTAGGCATGAGACATCATAAAATCACTAAGCAACTTTTGTTTTGGCCTGACAAATTTCTCTGGCAGGACAGTTTGTATGTTGCACTTTTTGAGTTGCTGTAATGATGTCTGTTCAGAGTGGAATGAGTCATTACCTTTTAACAAGCTCTTGTAAATTAAAAGCACATTTGAATATTAAATTATGATTTACTATTTGATAATCATGATAGTTTTTATATCAAATTAGACCACATTTTGTAATTTCATTGCCCTAATGAACTGTAGTTATCTGTATTGGCCAGCCTCATCAGAATTGTTATTCTTTGTGCTTCGAAGTTGTTTATTTGTAATTATATGAGTGACATACTGTTTCAAGAGTTCAATTTGCGGCAACGTTCATTACAAATATATTAATATCATAAAAATAGCATAAACAGTCATAAACCCGTTCATCTGTGTAGATATGAATAAATGGATGAAATGTGCTTTCAATTTAAGTCAGTTATTCGGTGTTCACTAACCTCTAGATCAATTACAGTGATGCATTCATTATCCCTTATTAAAAAAATAAACTATCCCTTTGAACTGAGACTCTGGAGATGCTGTTATTTACAGGATGCCACCAAACGCATGCATTCTGCAGCAACCCATTTACTAACAGGCATGAATAAAGCAGGATATTGTTAAGAATATCAACACTACCTCACCACATGAGGGTTTGTTGTAACTGATTTTGATTAGTACTACCTGCTCTAAACAGGCATTTTTTTTAAACTAATTAATAAGTGTTTTTTTTTCTTCTGTTTTCTATTGTACTGCTTTTTGATATTTTTTCATAAACAATAAGCTATATTTCAAAGTTAGCTGCTGATGGTAAATCAATCACTCTACCACTGACGCTTTCTACATATTACAGATAGTAATATTATAGCTGTGTGAGCAGATCAGTTATTTATTATGATATGTGCTGGAGGATTAATTGGAACTGCTTTTCTCACCATCAGAGTATCAGTTTATAATAACTTTCATTTATGAACAAACATTATTATATAATGCATAGCAGGTCTTTTGTTAATGTACGTTTATATATTTTTAAGTATCATAACACTTTGGTTCTTATAAGATTCAGTTCACTGCTAGTCTATTAGGCATTACATCATGTCATATTAATAATGACACTGAAGTTAATGGAAAGTGTTTCCTGTTAAAACAGGTTAAAATTAAACTAGCTAATTCTGCCATTCACTTGTACGGTTCTGTTAATCAACTCCTATGGTCTTTTTTTCGGTCAGAGAGGTTTTAATTATAGTTTGGGGAATAGGACTTTTATTTGACAACATCTGCACAACAGACCATTTTTAAATGTAATGTATGTCAATATCTCGTTGCGTCATCCGTTTATGCAGCGCGTTCCCGAAAGCTGCAGATGTAGGCTAAACAGATGATGGCTTGTGAAGGCTATTTGGTCGTTATGAAAGTGTCAATACGATTACAATTACCTAATTATATTATCTCTAAAAGTGTTACTATTAATGCCGTTGTTATTGTGTTCGGCCTACTGCTGCTGTTTTTTTCCCCTCACTTCGATGTTGCAACTGATAGGCTAATAATTTCGCCATGTTCTCACGGTCTCTGTTGCAACTCAGTTCCTCCGATCTTTTTGACAACTAAAGCTAAAAGATGACTCCGTAATTCATTCTTCCCCCATATAAAATTCTCGCATGTTTTGTGGTTTTCAGAGGACACAAGTTTCTTAGGCCTATGACAGATTGAGATGCAGCCCTTTCTTATTGCAACCAGTGTTATTCGTTTTTCTGGTAGGCTATATTGAATGATAGTCGTAGTCCTGTTATATTACTGCAAGCTTTGATAATTTCAGAAAAAAATTACCAAGTGATTGTAGCCTTTATCTGAAGATGCATTTTTACTTTATTCTTGAAATGCGAATCATGTTTTTAAAGGTTTGTTTATAGTGTTATATTAGTTGTTTATTGACTATCGGTGAGCCATTTTCCAAAACATTTTTTCCTCTTCATTTTTTTTTTTTTTTAAATGGGCAATATATTTCCTCTTTCGAATAAGCTAAAAACAATGCAGTCTTAAACTACTTACTTAGTGATTATAAGCCTTTTTGTCTATTATTTTAAACTCCTGACAGCTAAAACAGCGTTATGGTCGCACAGCACACCTGACATTTTACTTGTTACGTCGATAAAATTCGTTTAATCTCAAACACATTAGTGTCAGTTTAAAGTATGTGTATTGTTTAAAATGCATTAACTAAAACAAACATTTGCAAAAGACTTTTATGGACACATTGAAACATTTTTCCAACCTCATTATGGGCTACCGCTACCAAATCTTTGGCTTCCGTATCCGGAAATATTTGTAAACGTTTATCCCTCCTGTTTTAGACTTTTAAATTTTAATAACAAGGCCATTTTTATTGTATTAGTCTATTATTATTATTAGGCCCATTATTATTATTAAACATTTTTTAAAAAGAATGTGGTAGTGATGGATGTCAGAGGACGGGAATCCTGAGAAAAGCTCTCGTGCAGCTATCTAATGTTGAACTTATTTTGTTTCCTAGCTTCCTTACAAGTCCTTAGGGCCGTTTCCATCCACGAACACTAGCTTCGTACACTAGAACGTGTTGAAAGAAATATATATTTTGATACACCTGTAGAATATTAAATGCCTTTAGTGTATTGTTGAAGCTGCAACATAACTCTACCAATTTCAGTACCCTCGTTTTATAGGCTATTGAAGTGTTTTGATTTAGTTGCCATTTAGTTTTTATTATTTATTTTATTTATAGCCTATGCCATTTTCATATATCTCGCGGCAGTGGCTTTTAGCTAATTCCAAATAAAAGCACATCACTTAATTCCCTGAGTGCACGAGCAACATGCTTGTGTAGCCAAAAGCTATTATACTAGGCTAGTTGTGCAAAATGTTAACCAAGTCTTGACTTTGTTAGTCCAGAGGGGTTTCATATTGCTATACAGATCCGAGCCTGCAATCATATAAGTGAGAGAAAATTTCAAAACACTTAATGTGTCGTCGACAACTTGTAAAAGCTTATAAAATTTGTTGCGTTTGCCTTCCAAAATGTGTTAATTCAATTGTCTGCTTCAGATCCAGTATTAAGAATTGTAATTCAGATTATCGCATTAAATATAATTTGATTCAGTCTTCAAAGGTAAAATGTAATAACGGGGGAGGTTATGCCTCTTCCTAATTGTGTTACTGTGAGAGCTGAGCCAGTTATATTGGTAGTAAGTTGTGAAGTCAATTGCATTTGCTTTGTAAATATTAGCCTACTGATAGACTTTGCTCTGATGTGATTATCAATATGAATAACCGCCTCTCACGTAAAATAACCTGGTCTAATTGTAGCTTTTTATTGAAGGGCTTTGCAGATTATCCTGTCTTAACAGAGTCATAAAAACATTAATGTCATTGCAGTTGAACGTTACGCTGACTAAAATCTAGTTGTACTCTTGCTATGAATTTGTAGAAGACATCTTGAGTTGCTTCTCTCTGCATACTAAAACTTTATTAATTTGAAACTCACCATAACACGCGATGAGCCCTCCGTTGTGTCCGCTTTCCTGCTGGAGTTTGCTGCTGTCTGGGGGAGTTTTGCAGGAGGACCTCTGCATGAAGAGGTGGTATTTGTTAAAGGTGCCTTCCCCAGCAGTGGCATCCAATGACTGGCATTCCTGCTGGAATGGACTCCCAGATTTTTCCCCGTACGTCTGACCTTTGTTGGTCAGGAAAGCGGGGCTGTATTTGGTGTCACTCGCCTGGAATGTCCTGAAAGGGTTCGCCTGGTGATCCCTACCTTGCGGTGCAGATGGGCTATAATATGAATCCATGGATGTCATTTCGCAGTATGAAACGCACGTCTCGGCGTTCATTCCTAAAAAAAAAAAAAAAGTTTCGGGAAGAAAAAGACGTCCAAACGATTTTTTTCTTTCTTCCTTTCTTTTTTTGGAGAGCAAAGCGAACAGATACTCTCACACTCTCTCCCTCGTACAAACGAATACACACACACTCACACACGCACGCATAGACTTGTGCAGCAGCTGGCTTTGGTTATAAAATGATTCAGATGTTTTCCAGAAACGGATAGCTAACCAAAAGCTAAAAAGCCCCCTTAAGGTTAGAGGAGTAACGAAAAATGCGTCTTCTGAAGATGCAGCCCAGATCTCCTCGGTATAGACCACTACGCACGTCAAGACCTCTCCTCGGTTATTATGTAGATGAAATGAATGGGTGAGGTCAGACCTTTTGCTAAGAAGAAAAAAATGTTTTGTTGGAAATATGTGGGGGGACTTAACACATGACATTAATGTCATTAGGATATGAAATATATAACTGATTGAATGTGAAGGGCAACACGGAGGGAGCAATTTAATGGTTGATTCGCAATGCTTTTTAACTAAAGGCTTTATCCTGCCAACAAAGAAACAAGCTTGATCTCTATACGGGATTATATGTGTGTTGTGTTTAAACCATTGGTGTGTTTCACTGTTAGACTCTTATGGTTTTCTTTTCTGTTAAATATTTTCACGTTTTGACGTTTTTATCTTTTTAATCAGGTCTTATTAAAGGGGAAAAAATGCCTTTGTCACTCTCAAGATTGTCTTCATATGCATTTCTGTGCATTTAAATATTTTAACGCAATTTGAGAGCACTATTAAACCCGAATAAATTAAAATAAAATATTTTAAATTTATAGATTGCTGTAAAACGTATTCTAGATAAAAAAGATTCAGGCCACAGTAGAGTTTCACTGAATTCTCATTTGTTGTCAGGAAGGTGTTCTTCCAAACACTATCATGTTTTGTTTATAGTGTTGTTGGTCTGCCAGATCTTTTTGTTTGGCGTTTTAACAATCAGCATGAAATTATGTAGTTTCTAATAAAAAAAAAAAAAAATAAAAAAAAAAGTAAAATAAAATTAAAAAAAAGACGAATGTTTTCACATATTTCTATTGGAACAACAATCCTTGCTGAAGCAACATGTCATATATGGTCGAGGTGGCAGTAAAACCTGACGTATGATGACGTAAGTTTGGGCAACAAAAGTTTCAGTCATCAACTTTTTGTCATTTAATTATGCAAATTAAACATTTAGTAAGTTAATGTGCGTACAAAATCTTTTTTATTTCATAAGTTCATATCACTTTATAAAAGTTCATGTCGTGTGTGTTCTTTTTTCTAATCTGCTGTCATTCTCGGGTATATTGTGATTATTCTAAATTTGCGGTGCTCACTCTTGTTTATTTGAATTTGCCACCAAGCGAACATTTCCAACACCTATGTGATATTTGCAGGTTCTTAATTTTATCTTAAGTTAGAGGTTTTTAAGACCCAAATTTTCCGAATCTACAGAAGAGAAGAGCAGTCCCGAGGCCTATTCATTGTCAGCATTTTTGTTTATTTGTTTTTGTTTTGTTTGAGTGAGTGAGTGAGATGTCTATTAATTTGTATGCGACCACCATTTATTATTATTATTTTTTATTACACAGTCTGTGTTCTTTATCTAAAATTCTTTTCAAAACAACAAGCTATACAATTGCGAGTCATCATTGATTAAATAAGGAGCCGAGTGAACAGCGTGAGACATCTAATTTATTGTTATTTGCGCAGCCCATGCTTTAATGCCTGTCCGTATCCGTCATCATGCGATGTAGTTTTATGGTAAAGCACAACTGCTTTAATTATATGAAAAGCAGAGGGGAAGTCTGAGCAAGATAACAAACCTGTCTAAATCACACACATATCCAGCATTGGCGATGCAATTCGGGGCCCTGCTGATGCTGATACAACAAATTGAAACAGCTGACCTGTGAGTAGGCTAATTCGATAAAATTGCATAATTTTCCACACAAGTTTGTCCAAAAAAATATTATTAAAAATATTATTTATTTTCCGTCTGTTAGCCTATTTGGAGTGTTTTGTGATGGCTTGGTTATCAATTAATTTATTTTTTATTTTTTGACGCCTTGATTATTTAAAATAGTAGGTTAAGTGTTTGTATTATTCAGTGGTATTGGAAGGCAGCACTTAAGCTGAAAACGTTAGTGAGGGGAAATAAAGAGCGTCATAAAACAGTGTCAGCTAAAGCTGCCTTCCTTATAAAATTCAACAGAGCATTTATTTCTGGTGCTGCATTGAAGTTCTTTCGTACATCAATTCTTCTGCTATCAATGAAAAAACTATCGTCTAAAACTAGAAGTGACCATTCTGTCCACCGCAACCAAATATTTGACTTAATAAAGGAAACATGAGCTTAATTGGATTTCTGCAATGCACCACATGGGTTGGTTGCTTGCAGTCGTAACAATACTGAGATGATCGTTTCTACTGCTGTATTACATGTAATGTCTGCCACTGATAATAAAACATTGCGACCAATCATTTTTTATTATTGTAATGTTTTAAGTTCATCACCGATTTACAGTTAAGCCTTAACGGGTGTAATTATCTATAAAAGAAATTAATTTTTCATATGTTTTGATCATTTTGATTTATTTATTAAATATTTCAGTATTCTCATAGCTTATTTTATAATATTGTCCCCTTTGCAATTAGATTTTTTTTAAGCCCGTGTTGTTGGCTGATTCACTTGTCAGATTGTGTTTGAAGCATGCAATCCAGAGTCGTCTGTTTACCTGCAACTGTGTACAGTCGAATTTGGAATGCACGCTTTTCTTTTTCTTTTTTTTTTTTTTGGTCTGTGTGTGGGGGTGCACTTTTTCAGTGAGCAGACTATAAGGTTAGTTCATGTGCAAATATCTGTCGCAAATTTCACTTTCAGAGAAAAGTGCATTGATTAAATTCGTTTCAAACCCAGGGCTAAATGTATAGAGTTATGTCTCAATTTTCAGACTGCCCTAGTGAATGATAAACATAGAGCCATCAAAACCGGCTCCATTTTCATGTCGAACACTCTTGTGTGTGCGTGTATGTATGTATGTATGTATGTATGTGTATATATATATATATATATATATATATATATATAAAATAATTATTTTTTTTATTATACATGTTTGGGCTATTTTTCTCTTGATTTATTTATGGCTGTCAAATGTCTCACGCACGTGTCTAGGATCATTTCATTAGAGCAAGCTATTTTTGGAATAGCCTGATGTTGCTATGTTTGGCTTTGTTACATTTTCATGTTTTTTTTATTTTCATGTGTTTTCATGTACTCTAAATTACTTAATTTTTTATTTAAGTGAAATATAGTATAGTAGCCTATTTAATTCAAAATATGAATCTTTGCTAATTTGCTAAACTAATTACCTATTTAGTTTTCAAATATTAATATTTTAAATATTTAAATTGTTTCACTGTTTTTTAAGATAGGCTATATAATCGTACACGATTATGCCAAACTATTGTCGAAAATTTTAATTCATAAGTTGAAAATATTCAGTCGGCTAACATAATAGGAAAAAGTGTATTCATTTTCGTATGAACTGCATTTTTAATGTATTTTATAGCCTGTAACTTCATACGGACAAAAAAGAGCGCCGCTTCAAGTTACTCGATATGCTAATTAATTTACCGAATCTAAAATTCATCATCCTCCTTATGAATCAGTAGTTGTGAACGTCCTGCGATAATAAACGCGAAGCAATAGGTCAGCTGCCGATACAAGCACGCACACTGAAGCACTAAAGGCCATCCGTTTTTATTGTCCGCGCATCATGTTAACAATCATTTACACGCTGAATAAAGCAGAACAGATTTAGCCCTCTTTGTACATTTTTGTCTAGTCTCTCATGCCCTTCAGAAAAAGCACAGCTGCGCTGGCACAAACAAAACTGGCATCAGATGGAGAATAAAACAGTCGCTTCAAATGAGTGAAGCATCTCTCTGAACCTGCCTCCACATATGGCTCTTGGGCAAGATGAACTAGAAATAGTTTAAGGAGGGTGTGCAGGAATAATGTTATGTTTGCTTCACACGACAGCTTTCAGGATGCTTGCAGGATGTGGTTGTCCCTGTGGACAGGTATTATATAGCAGACATGATGTCACATGTGAATTTTTACATCAGGTTGTGTGCAGTGTCCTGGCATTTATTGTAGTAGAGACCAGTCGCTGCGTTGTGTATCCTGCATGTAGAGCACATGCCACAGCAGAACAAATGTGAACCAGCCCCATGCAGTCTGTTTCCAGCCCTCTCTCCATCTGATTGGATATGAAGGGCAGTTAGTCCACTGAAAAGGTGCCTGTAAATTTATATATCACTGTCAGGGCAGATTATTCTGAGCACACTCTGCCCTCACCTTTCATAAATCATTCCACACATTCAACTGGTTGTTAATTATTTCAGAATTTGCAATCAACAGCATTTTTAGATGATTAATATGATGGCTGATGAGACTGTATGTGTCTGAGTGTTAAAACTGCTGCTTTTGTGTGTATTTGTCATCTAATCTTAAAGGGATTATTCACCCAAAAATTCTGTCATTAATTACTCGCCCTCATGTTGTTCCAAACCTGCAAGACCTTCATTCATCTTCGGAACACAAATTAAGATATTTTTTAATAAAATCCGTTTTTTTTTAATCTCCCATGAAAGCAACGAAACTGCCACATTCAAGATCCAGAGAAGTACATTGTTAAAATGGTCAACATGACTACAGTGGTTCAACCTTAATGTTATGAAGCGACGAGAATACTTTTTGTATTTTCGCAAAAACAAAACGATGATAATGACTTTATTCAACAATTTCTTTTCTACCCTGTCAGTCTCCTACGCAGTTGATGCAGTGCAGCGCTTCCGTGTTTACGTCAGAACGCCGGCTCAGTATTGGCCGACCCTGTTCATGTGACGCATACATGTGATGCTGACACAGGAGCTGGCCAATACACAGTCAGCATTCTGACGTAGAACACGGAAGCTCTGTAATGTCTTCAACGTAAATTGCATAAGAGAATGACAGGGTAGAGAAGAAATTGTTGAATAAAGTCGTTATTTTTGTTCTGTTTTGGCACACAAAAAGTATTCTTGTCGCTTCATAACATTAAGGTTGAACCACTGTAGTCATTTTAACTATTTTAACGATGTCTTTACTACTTCTCTGCACCTTGAATGTGGTAATTTTGTTTCTTTCTATGGGAGATTAAAAAAAACAAAACTTGGATTTCATCAAAAATATCTTAATTTGTGTTCTGAAGATGAACGAAGGTCTTGCGGGTGTGGGATGACATGAGGGTGAGTAATTAATAACAGAAATTTCATTTTTGGGTGAACTAACCCTTTAATAGTATCATATAGTGAATTGTGGAATCACATTTACTCTGCTTTCAAACTCCCTGATTTCATACTCACTTACAATTAAGTGAAAAATACTGTTTAAAAACGAATAAGTTTTGCTTGAACTAAAAAGTTATTCTCTGCCTACTTTACAGTTTAAGAACTTCGGGATCCTTTGTAATGATTGGCATTTAATTCAGAATTCTTATCTTTTTGCAGGAAGTTACTAAAATAACATTTCTTTGCTTAAACATATGCATTTTACATGCTTTAATCCACACACTTATCTGACAAATTTGGCTGCTCTTTATTTGCGAAAATTTAACAAGAACATATTTAGACAATGCAAATTTAATCTAGGTAAATAACATATAATTTTGTATCATTTTACATACACATCTGTTTTGATGTATGTAGGCCATCAGTGCTACACTCAGAGTGGTTGCTTTTGCTTTCATGCCCAGCTTCATTCTCTGTAATTGTTTTAAGTACCATGCTCCATAAATGCAAGTTATCACCTAGAACAGAAATGTGGCAAATGCAAATGGCTACAGTGAAAGATAACACTTAGTATCAGCTAAGCCACATATCCACCTGCCCTTAATAATTCAGCGCATTGAGCATGGCATTTTAGCAACACAATATATATATATATATATATATATATATATATATATATATATATATATATATATATATATATAATATATAATATATAGGCAAAAAAAATATTTTTGCAACAGTATTTCAGTGCATTTTATGGAAAATTAGATATGTGTGTATTATGCATAAGCCATAAAAAGTTTGTGAATGATTGGTGTTCATTTCTGTCATTTTTTTTGTACATGGGAAATGTTTGATGTAATTGTTTTTTGTTGTCCAATCAAATAATGTTTTATGTGGATTACTTTAAATCAAATACATTTTGTGTAAAACATTCAACCATAGCAAACATTTGCTATTCTCTTTTCCCTTAATTAGTCATTTTTCTTTTTTAACTATTAGCTCTTTTTATTTGTCATCTCAGTAAGTCTTTAATTAACTGCATCTGTTTTCAGATGTGTCAAATGATTTGTTCAGAAACAATAGAAATTCTTCAGCCTTAACCATGTGTAACATTAAAAGGACAGCTTGGTAGAAATGTTGTCAAATTTGCTGATATATTAAAACTAGAAACTTCTTTGTTTGAGCCACAAGCAACAAACCATATCCCCGTGGTAGCGTGAAACCCCACAAAAGCCTCGATCCTTGAATTTCACACTGTTTTCTGGGTAAGAATGAAGAAATCTGTGACCTTTTTTATCAGCTTTTGCAAAGAGAGTAAAAAATGCATGTTTATTAGATTCATTTAATCACAGTGAGGTCTGGCAACAGCAAAAAAAAAAAAAAAAAAAAATTTAAGTTGATATTATTAAAATCATTGCACCAAAAAAAAAAAAAAAAAAAAAAAAAAAAAATTAAATGACTCATTCTGCCAGATTCTCTCTAAATTCTTCATGCCTTTAGTGCTTTTTTTTTAAAGTCATGGAGCATATAAATGTTACATTTTATTATGGTGCAATTTGTGCAACATGTGCTTTCGTAGGCTTGCACAATATACTCAAATACCGAGCCTAAAGTCTCAGTTTAAAGAATATTTTAAGTAGGCCTACATAATCACAAATTGACTCTTCTCAGAATACCTGACAATGAAATTTGGCAGTTTTAATGATACAAAACCACAAGGTGAAAAAAAGTGTTTGCTCAACCAAAGGTAAGGTCAAGAAAATCATAATAAAAAGTCAACCTTTTGACATAAAGATAAAGAATGGATTCAAGCCATGTTATGAATTTATAGACATTGCTCTGTGGAAAACCTTACCATATGTGTACTAGAACTTTTAACTTGCATATAAAGCATAACAGATTTGCTTCTTATTGTTTGTGGTTTGCATTGAGGTAAAATAGTCTAGTATGTTGAGATAGCACGGGTATTATATTATGATATGCTCTGCCCTCATCTGAACGTCTCTTTTACAACATGAGATTTATGACAGATGTGCTCAAAAGCTGACAAATTTAACTCTCCTCTAAATTTAATGCTTGTTGCACCTATTTTTATAATATTTATGCTTTCACTCTGTCATTATCAAGTGTGATACGAAAGGGGTCACCATGTCATCAAATGACCTTTAACAGCATTTTCAGTGGGACTTATTTAAGTAAATTTGGGGGTCATCTATTTCTGTATTTTTCAAAACACATTTAAAAGTTATGGAAGCAGTTTCAAGTTGACCATTGATGGAAATACATTATCGGTCACAGGGGGCACTGGCCTGTGGCAAAGGCAGTGGATGCTTCCGTTTGAAGATGTTAATTTGGTGTGACAAGTGAGTCATAATTGATGGTTTTGTTCATAACAGCAGCTCACAATAACTCACAGTGCAGATGCAGCGAAGACAGACAGCAGGAAAAAACAAGCAAGGAAATGATCTTTGTCATTTTATTTGGAAGAGCCACTTCACGCTTTATTAATCAATTTGGCTGATAACATTAAAGCAGTTCCTCACTTTATTTTAGTACTTGTGAATCACTGAGTAGTTTGCCCAGGGCATAGGAAATGGGATGTCACTGTGCTTAAACTGCCCCTATATCCCTGCTTGCTTTCAACAGATTACAAAGTGCACATCTACCATATCCTTAGTATGAAGTGCATCTCTTCCAGAGTCCAAACAGGCCTTAATTCCGAGGCAGTAAACAACGCTAATTGGCCATCAAACAAACTTGACATGCGTTTCAGTGTTCAGATGAAGTGCAGGCCCCGTTTTAGTTTTTCATCTGTGCATGTGCATGTGTGCAATACACGTCATGCATTCATTCAGAACATGACCCAAATTTGCTATAATTACTTGTGCCAGCTCTGACAGCATATACTTCTGTGTGCAGTTTGATTTGTAATTTATTGTAATTTCTGAATCACAGTTAACACCAACAGTCCCCACAGTAATGTGTTTGATTGCGCACGTGGATGAAAGCTGCAAAGTCAACGTGTTGTGCAGACATCTGTGTCAAATTATATTGGATAATATCAAATAGTACAATGCAAAAATGTGTAACTTATTTCACTTTTTCAAAAAGAGTGTCTTTATATTTGTGTTTTAGCATATCTGGTTGCTAAATATAAGATGCCATTTTAATATATTTTATCAACCTTAACCATAATATAGAATATTTTTAAGTAGAAAAATTCCAAACAAAATATTAAGAAAATGTTTTACAGACTGAATTAAGAAATGATTGTGAACTTTTTATTTCCTGATGGACTTACACTGTTGCTTTTCACACAGTTTACAAAAAACAGGTCTTGTAACTTTGCTCCAGTGGGTGACAGCAGCTCTTGAGGTGATGAATACATGTTAAATAATCCTTTTATTTTATTCTTCTTGTTGAGGTAACGCATGTTAAGCAAATGGTTTTTCAAGTGCTCAAATGATTCTCTCTCTTCTCTTATTATATTTTAAAAGTCTTAAATGTCCATTGGAACTACATGCACTCTAAAAAAAAAAAAAAAAAAAAAAAATGCTGGGTTAAAAATAACTAGGGTTGAAAATGGACAAACCCAGTGATTGGGTTAAATGTTTGCCCAACCTGCTGGGT